>OY759169.1:64881984-65284484 GCA_963662145.1 Sturmia bella | reverse complement strand
ATATATAAAACTACAACAAAATATAAACTTACGTACCAGTAAGAGTTGAGGTTGTTGCAATAGCAACAACAGCAACAACATTGCAAAATAATGTTTCAACTTCGTGTCTCTACATGTCTTCGGGTTAAAACACATTGAAATGATTACAAATTGAGAAATACTGCCAATATTAATACTTAATGTTGCGTGCGTGCAACATCGTCGGTGTACGTTTGTGCATGTGTGTGTTTGCATTTCTGTGGCATACTTTCAGGGGTGGAGGGCGAGTGTGTTATATGTGGAGTTTTATTAGTTTGCGTGTAATGTGGTTTTTGTTTTATTAAAAATAATTGTAATTGTGGTTCAACTTGTCAACATCTTTTGCAAATTACAATTTATCAAACTGAATTGTCAATTTGTGGCAAGCAAAACAAAGGAGTTTTTGCTAAACAATAATAAAAATAACTTTAGACAACGAATTGAGTGAAATGCACCCACCGTTACTGCTGAAATAATATTTTGAGTTTAATTCATTAATTTAATTTAGTTTAGGAAGCTACACAGAGCGAAAACTTCCTAATAGATTCAATAAGATTTTCTCTTTGAAACGTTTTTAGGCTGAGGGGTATCCCAGCAGAGAGAAAAGAAGATTTTTCTATGGGTATTTCTTATTATTTCCATGTTGCAAATCTTATTAATTGTCTCAACAAGAAAAACACATAAAACCAAGAAGAAAACTTGTTACTCACGTTTGTTTTTACTCAGTTTCCGATTTGCATGATACCAAAAAAATAAAAAATTCTATAGAGAAGAACTTATTGATTCTATTAGGTTTTCTTGTAAATTGTATACAATAAGGATTTCTTATTGATTTTATTAGGTTGTCGTATTAATTTGTCCCTATTGGTTTTATTAGTTTCCTATATAAACACACGTAAATCATCTTTTTAGTTTCATTAATTGTTGTTTTTTCAATAAGGTTTGCCCATTTAAAATAATAAGGAATCCTTCTTGAAAAAAAAACCATAGAGATATCTTATTGATTTTGTTTTACTTTATTAGGTGCTTTTTTCTCTGTGTAGAGAGGCTTTTAAAAATGTAATTAGAACATGATATAGCATTTTTCAATACTAGCACCGAAAAACAAATTTACTAAAAAAATTTACATTATTATTGGAAAAAATATTAGCTTTGTAATTGGATTCTTTCACTAAAATGCCTTAAGGTTGATTGACCATAAACGAATTGCTAATATTTAAAAAATATGCTGCATAAGTAAAATATATTGGCATTAGTTTATTCAAGATTTTTCTTCTTCTTGTATTATTTTCTTTCGGGTTAAAGGCGGAGTTATACCGCTTTATACGCGTTCCGCTCAATACACTGTATGCATTTTAAATTTCTCAAGTTACACAATACGCTACACAGCGCTTGATCGATTAGCTTATAAAAGTCAATACCTCTTTCGTAATTTCTTATACATTTTTTTCTGTCTTTCGTTTAATTTTATTTCTCTAAGTAATTTTCCTTAACTGTTTTTGCAAACTTTTTTTTGTTTGACATCGTTGACATCAAAGTCTGAACTTCATGCGTCCTATTCACTCAATCTTTTTTTTTTTTTTGTAACTTCTTTTACCAAAATATGATGTTTCAACTTTTTTTTTAAATCTCTCTAAATTTTTGGAGCCTTGATAGGCTTTTAATTAAGTCCATGTTGAAGGTTGTAGCGCCGCTGTTACAAATTACCATTTTGATGTAATTTTTCTTCTAGCACAAATTTATTAAAAAGTTCTGATTGAAAAGGTGACACCTACAAGTCGCATCCAGCCAAGTCTAGCACCACAATCTTTTATTCCATTTACTAATTTTCCCATGTTTCACACGGTTGTTGTGTATTGAATGCAGTTGATTACTATCACTTATTTGTACGCATTATGACATAAGCTGCTAATAATTCTCATTTGGTCGCTGATCAATCCAGCATAAGGAGTCAAAATTTGAAAATTAGTAAATTGAAAATCTTTTCCGAAGGACATTTAGGAAATTACAATATCAAATACAGAATATCTAGAAACTGCTCATAGAGAGAATCAGGGAAAAAGGGTGCATAAAAAATGTCCTTTGTCTGAGTTTCAATAGCATAAGTATGCAGCGCCATTCGCGACAGCTTTAACTGGAGTTTAAGGGGCCAAAAAAAATGCTCTGTTAAACTGATATAAAACCAAAATAAAATTCTTCTAAAATACAATATTCTAAGCTTAAATTATGTTTGAAGTAGAAACGTAGTTGACCAACAACCCGGAAAACAGCTCTATTAAACTACTATCAAAACGACTAAACGGAATGCATTTTGGTAGCATTTTTAGTAGAGTTCAAAAATGGCCTGACTTAAAAACTGTTCAAAATCTGTAGGGTTTTACAATGTCAACATAAACTATCGAATATAAAACCCATTTTCTTATTTCCTCTCTTTAGTTTTTTTTTATTATTTATTAACTGAATGTACAATTAAGTTTCAATTTGGAAAGTTATTTCTTTTAATTTGTGTCCCTCTGTTTTCTTCGTAAACTAAAACATTAATAACATTCATATGCTTGAGTAATTTCTCTTATTGGAAAACTGGCTCTCCTTGAATTTGTTGAAAGCTTTTTCTTCACTTATTTATTTTATAACAAAACCAACTAAGGTTTTGTATATTTTTTTTTCTATATGTCTTGGTACCACATTTTACTTTCAACACTCTATTAAATACAAATAAAAACTTTTGCCTCTAAATAATTTTTCAAATTGAACATTTTTACAATTTGTCAATTTATCGATGCCATTCGCTGCAACCGCAATACAGCTAAACGACAAACCCGCACACACACACACACACACACATGCACACACCTACACTCTGACAAATTTATACAACCGCATACTCAGAGCCAGCAAGAAAAATAAAACGTCATTGAATGGTAAAAAGAAAAACTATTTGCCACTGGTGCCAGACACTAAATTAAAGATTGCCATACAATAAAAACATAAAAATAAAAAATAAAAAATAAATGCCAAAAGAAATAATAAAAAAAATGAAAACGAAAATTGTGCAAAACAGCAACCATCCATCCCCTTCACCATCTCAAAAAGGCAGGCGAATGACGATTTTGCTACGTTTTTTTTTTCTTTCATTATTATTTGGTAGCAAATACAAACAGTTAGCATGTGCTTATGGAATTCTAACTAAAAAACCCAATACGGTCCTAAAACATTCATATGTTGCCAATAGATGAATGAATGAAATTTACAAACAGTATAGGGGGAAAAAATCTAACATTTATACATTGAATAGTAAGAGGAAAAAATGAAATATATCTATAAACAGCATATTTTGTTAAGGAACAACAAGCAGCTCAACACATTTGTAAGGACTGAGAACAAGCAAATCACAACAGAGCAAAATAACAAGACGAATTTGTACAACACGAACTGGAAAATAAGAAATAAGAAAGCTTTTCGCACTCACAGCTCTGATTCAAGTGTGAAAGTTTCATAATTAAGACACTGATATGTATTAAAAACTATAGAAAAAAGACAGTGGCTTAAAATATATGTTTAACTGGAAAAAAAATTAATCGAACGACTATGAACAAAACAGTTTTGAGTTCTACTCTCTAGCAGACTCGATCAAACTGGCAGGATTATCTTAAACCTCACTACTTATTCTATAATTTTCAATGACAGAAATGAGAACTGAAAATTAAAATTTTTAAGTAGCCTTCAAGACAATTTTATCTGATTACTAATAACGTGCTCAGATATACCTTTTGACTGTGATTATCACAGCAAATTGACATTATTGAGTGCCATAAAAAAAGACAACAAATTATTGTTGAATTTGCACAAGATTGTCTCGAATATTGAGCTAAATTAAAAAGTAACACTATAAGTACCTAAAGGGAACTTTTAGGTACTTTATACTACCTAAAGGAGCAAAAACGATTGACGCAGGCACCTGAAGCTGTGATAATTACTACACTCAGAATATTTTGGCATTAACTGACCGTAGTTTATTCCAGAAGTAATCAGTGCAGACATTTTTAAATTTTTATTTTAATTCATTTTTACGGCTAAAAAGCTAACATTAGATAAATACGGATTTTTGGTCACAGCTAATAATGACAGCAGTAATTTATGTTACACAAACATGAAGGAGCCAAGCTGTTAATACGTATATATATATTTAAAATTTAGTTTCTACATACGTTTGTAGCATACATACTCTTTACTTAAATTGGTTGTTGTTGAATATGTTCTGATTATTGCGATGGCTGAGTAGGTATAACTGCTGCGCTCAAGTCGAGCTGTTGCATGTTCGAATCTCAGTAGAGGATTTGCAGAACAAAAATTAGATAATCGAATTGAAAGTCTAGATAGTATATACACATAGAAAACGTTAATAAAATAAAATTAAAAAAAAAATAAAAACATTGTTACAACTTGATTACGCATTAATTATTTGACAGTTAAAATAAAGGAAAACATCATTATTTTTACCGATTGGGCTCCGTAGGATTTTTCATTACGTCATTCAAATGATGTAATTAGTAAATTTAAATGAAAAATAAATAGGACGGTTTTTGAATGAAGTTTCATTTATTTTAATGATTGCTTTCAGTTAATTTTACTAACAAAGTTTTCTGAGTGTGTTTATCGATTTTCTTTTACTCTCCTTTTTTTATACGTATAAAGACTGTTTCAAATTTTGACACCTAAAATAAAGACCGGTATTTTTTCCAAGTGGCCAATGGTTATTGCATTAACTTAGTTTTATTAATGGCGAACAGATAAATATTTTTGCCAATAAACAGAATATTGACACGATTAAAAAGTTTCTACCTGAGCAGGGCATTATTCAGGCAACTGACTAAAACCAATTTGTTAAAACAAAAAAAAAAAAAAAAAAACAAAAATAAAAGCACTTCAAGTTCGGATTCCGTTAAAACTAGATATTAAATAAATTTTTGAAATTCAAAATTTCCACTACCAATAAAACTATTTTTTAAAGCTTAAGGTCTTATATTTTTTTTTTTTTATATTAATTTTTCGATATTTCGCTAACAAATTGTTAGCAAAATATCGAAAAATTAATAAAGAAAAATATAAGACCTTAAGCTTTAAAAAATAGTTTTATTAATTTTAACTATAAAGGTCAAAAATTATACATAAAATAATAATTTTCACTACCAATTGAACTTTTTAGCTTTTTCCTCAACACCATTTTCACACCCAGCGAGCAAAACAAGACAACACATAAATAATGGTTTCATGATTTATCGATAACAAGCGCAATTCACACATGTAACACAATATGAATGAGCAACAATAATAACAACAGCAGCAACAACAACATCAACATCGCATTTCAAACCTTTATTCATGTTGCAAAATGTATGTACGATTGTGTTGATTTTTCGATTATTTGTGCTGCAGAGTGCCACACAATGCTTCGACACATAGATAAAAAAAAAATCATGTTTCTCCGACCACGCCATTGTGGTTTTTTTGGCAGGGAAAAGATCCTACTACGTAGGATCAGTTTTAGGCTACGTAAAGAGTGTAAGCTACGTGAAGCTGCAGCTTCATTCAGACTGAAGCTGCAGCTATAATGAGAGCCGTAAACTGGATGAGGTACTGCAGGATATACAAGGATAATGTCCTAATTTGATAGAAACATCGCCATAAACGCGCTAGCAGGAGTTTACACAACATCTAGGTTGGTTGGCAAATGCCGGCTATCCCTAAATGAGTTCGCGAGACATTCATACTAGACCTTAGCAAAAGTAGAAATAACAAATAGTTAAATGCACTCTCACTTTTCGTTAATTTGCTCTAAGCTAGCTGCTCTTAACCAATACAATATTTGTTTTATTGTATTTTATTTGTATATTCTATAAAAATAAAATAAATCAAATTTGAGTGCCTGGGGTAGTAAACAAAGCAAATATCAAAATGTAGGCATTTTTAAAAAGAAAACTAACATTGTTTATATAATTTATGGGTATACTCGACATTTAATTTAATAGAAAATACTCGAGTATTTTCTATTAAATTAAATGTACATACATACATAGTTTAATATAATACCGAATTGAAAAGATATATATTTTTTCAACTTTAGGTGCAAATAAATACAAATTATAACCAAAAACAAATAAAATATCATTAAGTTATATACATGCTGACACATTGATCCAAAATTTAATACTTTAAATATTTTAAATACATACTTCAAGGACACTTGGATATAACAGCTACATTTTTTTTTTGAGCGAAGTTCCTTAACGCGGCTTGCTGGTAGTGCAAATTAGTAGAAATCGTCACGAAAGCGTGTGAGCTGTTTATATGTATTCAAACAATTGTGTAGGTGTCTCCGCTACTGTCAGCGGAGACACATACCAATAAATATTAATTAGTTGTGAAAACTGACACTATCAGTTGATAGATTTCGCTAAAGTAAAGTATGTCACAACAAAAAACAGTAATATTGAAAAATTTTCTTCGTTTGTAGCAGATTGACAAAAAAAAAATACTGCATGTATCAAAAGTAAAAAAAAAAAAACGTTCCAAAAATTTTAAGAAGCATATAAAATTTCAAAAACAACACAAAATAAAACATACAGATTTCACCTTGTATTACATTCAAAGATGAAGAACAAACGTAAGGAACTTCGTTCCTAACGGGGGTCCCCCGACCGCATTTCTTTTTTATTTTATACAAGACGAGACGCGCGTCTCGATGGATGAATTGGTAGAGTGCTCTACCAAGAGTCTTCGAGGTCGCAGGTTCGATTCCTGCCGAAGGCTCTGGGTGTTTCTGCAGACAAGCAAAAAACTTCGCAGCTTTGTGTTTGTTTAAAATAATAAAAAAAAAAAAATATAAATGCCTTGGACATATGAAGAGAATAACATTTTCATTTGTCTCTTGTTTTCTTTGAATTTGGTTCTTCTGTTGAACTTAAGGTCACTTTATTTTCAATAAATATACTTTCTATTTATTGTTTACTCAATTGTTAAACCATATAATTATTAAATCAATTATTAAACCATATAAAGTTAAATAAAAACAAAGGTCGAAGAACGAGTATCCAGATCATTTAAAACTGTATATTTGAAAAATCAAATCCATGTGAATTTTAATAGACCGGATGCAAATCCCTAATTCACATCTGAAGCTTGTCTGGGTGTAGCTGGACACAATGGTGAGACCTTAAATATAGCTGCGAATGAACTGGCGAAAGCTGGTGACCGCATACAATAGGAGAATATGTATCCAATCAATAGTTGTGAACAGCGAAAACAACAACAGCTGTTAAGGAGTTAACAGCAGAGGTGGTTGAATGAGACCACCTGTCGACTATTGCAGCCTACCTGTCCCAGCGTTACACAAATTTCTTAGCTTTGTTAAATTTTCCGCGAGAAAGGCTACACCCCCTAGTGGCTATTCTAACAGGAAACTGTCACAAGGGAGTACATGCAAGAAGACCAAATCTTCCATATAATAACTTCGGCAGAAGCTGCAGAGATGATGAGGATGAGAAGAGTGTCTGTCCAGCACTCCTTCAGCTGATATCCAGCTCTTTTAGCAAAAGACCGAATTGCTTATTTACACCGACGACGCATAAGTTGGCGAAAGAGTCGGAATGCAACTCCACAGAGTGGAGGCTTTCATCCGTTCGTATGGCTGGTTCCGGTGGTGGGTAGAACTTCTTTTCGGGCAGCACAACGGGACTTTCTGAGATCCAAATAGACCCGTGAAACATAACCTAGCCATAAAGCATTTACGGTTCGATGCGATTTAGCCAGCAGTAGATTAAAAAAATATTTATAATTGAATTTTTGGTGCAAGTGAGTGGCAGGTGCGGCCGATGTCAGATACTAACGTAAATATGTGTTGGCCACTAAGCAACCGCAAACATTTATTGTTTTGTATTCAGCTATTGAAAAAATTCACCTATCTATTTGCCTTTAATATATAGGCGGTATGCGTGTTAGTGGTCCGATTTTTTAAAACTTGGCTTTTTTCAATAACTGGATTTTTTCCCTTGTAAATGGTTGCAAAAAAATTATTAAATCATAGTTTTACCATAAATATGCAGTAGTTATGTCAATTGTTTGAGTTTTGAAAGACATGAAGAACATACGCATACGATTTATTTTATTACAAATTTTATAAAAAGTTCCAAATGTTGTCCGATTTCTTCTGTAAATTTTAATTATTTTCCTGACAAAAGTATTCTATAACAAAAAAAAATTTAAGTCTCTGCGTTTATTGCTTCTAATTTTGTCCCACCACTTTATGGACTCAAGGCACTGTGCGCCGCATGAAAAAGCAGGACAATACTCTTATTACTTTTTTCAAATACATAATGCTGCAAATGCCTTATAAATAAATGTGTGTGTGTGTGTGTGTGTGTGTGTGTGAGTGAATGCATCAGTATATTCATGCTGAGACACAAAAAAAAAATGCATACAAAGAAAAATGAACGGCAACAAACTGAATTGGTAAAAGGAAGCAACAAACTTTTAAATGAAAAAAGAAAATAAATACATTTTTACTTTTGCAGCGTTTTTTCTCGCATTTTACTTGACAAAAGCACAACGACTAAAAATTATTCCCAATTTGATGACAATAAAATATCCGACATTTACCATGTGTCATAAACCCATTTGATGATGGGGAATTTATTTCTGCTTTAGCACAAAGCAAAAACGGTTGCAAATGAAAGTTCGATTTGGTGGCAAATTTAAACTGTAAAAATTAAAGATGTAATTGCGAATATTTGCAAGCTCTTCGCTTCTTATACTACATTGCTATTTTTTCAACCGCCAACTGAATTTAATTCTAGTATCTATAACATCAAAACCATAAACTTATTTATTCACTTTTATATTTTTAGAAAAATTCCATTCTGGCAAAACTTATAATAATAAAACCAGCTGAGTGGGTGTGTAGTCACCGTTGAAGTGTTTAGATTAAAGAAAATCCATAAAATCTACAAAAATCTACACATATGACAATGTGCTTGCCACCATGATGGCACAGTTAGCTCTTTTTTAATATTTTTCCTTCTTATAAATATAAATAGTACTTGTTTTTTTTTCTTTCTTCTAAACATTTGCAATCTGCTGCATTTTATGCAGTGTGCAACACAATGTCACCACAAATCTTAACAAAAGATAAAGAAAGAAATTTTTATAAGAACTGAAAACTGAAGGAAAAATGTTTCTAAATGAGCGATACTTATCAACAATGTACAATCACAATTTTGAAGTGCAATTTTGATGTTTTACAAGACATAACTGCCAACTATCAGCACCATGTCAGTCTGAGTTCAACAAACACATACGTATGCTTTAACGAGTTACGTTGCCAGCAGAGTGCAAGTTTTAACTCTGAGCACTCAAGAGGGATTAATGTGTCACTTTAGATATCAGCACATCAGACCCCAGTGTCTTTTTTAACGGAAATTTTCTCTGTCTGCTTGCAATTACATATTATGAAAGAAGACATTTGTATGGCAAACAGAGACAAAAGCAATATAATAAATAAATTAGCAAAATGTTGTTGATGGTTTTTGCCACAAGCCATTTCAGGCAAGAACACTTAATATAAAAAACAATTGCAAAGATTAGAAACATACATTTAAAAACCACAACATTAAACCAGTTTAGAAATTTCAAAGGGGTGCTGCCGAAATCGCTTCTTCGAATCTTCTAGATGTTCCCCAGTTTGTTTTATTTTGCTTTTCTGTCTTGCTAAATGTGTAGTGAAAGCTTAGATTAAACCAGATCAAAAAGTGTGAATGAAGCTTTCTGGGCTGCTCCCAGCTTATTTTTATCATACTTTAACATTTTGCTAAAAGTGCGTTTCAGGCAAAGTGTTAAATGAGTTCGGTAATCGGCTGTGGTGCTGGGAAGCACTACTGCATAGAAACAGCTGCTGTTCCCCAACTGAATTTTCTTTGCTATCCTGATAAACATGTTTTTAAAGCAATACATCTAATGAGTTAAGAAAGTCGGATGCCGCTGAAGTGCATTTCTAATTTCCAGTACTTAACTGTCCCCCAGCAAGTTTTCATGTACATATATGTTGTATTTTACTAAACGTCTGTTAAAAGCACTAACTTAAATAAGTACAAAAAGTTTAGGTGCTGTTGGCAAGCATTGCTGCTTTGAAAAAGCTCAATGTTCCCCAGCTGGGTTTGATTTTAGTTTGCCATATCGTTTGAAGTCTATTGAAAGAAGAAAATTTTATGTGTTAAATAAGTGTGCATGATATTAGTTAGCGGTGCTGTGTCCAAACAGCTAGCTGTCCCCCAGATTTCTTACATTTTATGTAGCTATTATGCTAAAGGTGTATTTAAAACACCACTGAATGCGCTAGGAAGTGTAAGTGCTGTTTACAGCCGTTTCTGCTTTGAAACACCTAGTGGTCCCCCAGCATGTTTTTTATGTTGCTTTAATTTTTCACGTGTATTTAAATTATGAGCTTTAATTACCTCAAATATTGCGGATGTTACTCAGCAGAGCTGCTTCTTTGAAACAGCTAGCTGTCCCCCAGTTTTGAATTTACAAACATATAATTGCAGGAGCTTAAAATTTTTAGGTGCACTGAGAAGAGTCTCTGCTTCGAAACAGCAAGCTGTCCCCCCAGCGAATTTATGTTCTAGTTAACTATTTTGCTAAAATTTTATTTGAAACACAAGATTGAATGAGTTCAAACAGTGTGAGAACTATTGAGAAGCACTCCTTCTGCAAAGCAGCCAGGTGTATCCCAGCTTTATTTCTATTTTACTTTGCATTTTTGCATTTTGCCAAGGGCTTTTAAAAGAACTACGGAAGTTGTCTATGGTTTGATGTTTCAGTCTCCCAGTAACTGATACACTGAATTCTATATAAAATATAGGAAGGTAAAAAATCGTTTTATTTCTTTGGATGCAATAAACTGCTCAATAATGACCATTTGGATTCTGAAAGTTCTTTTTTTTTTGTCGGCATCTGTGTGGAAACATTGAAATGTGCAATCAAAAGATGGGATCGATGTCTTCATTTGGAACTGAAATCATTTTCTTAGTCAACCCCTCAGTTATATTCGTACTGTGATAACATTAAATGTCAAATTGAATGTCTTACCATCTTGTTTAAAGATGCTAGCTGTTTCTGGGTTAAACTGAATTTTACAGCAATTGATCATTAATTATTATCAGTATATTTCTAAGGTTTATCCTGTAAAACATCAAACATCTAGCCATTCTCTTCATCACAGATATCTTTAACTGCAGGGGTATCATCTATGCGGTAGACTAAAAGATATACTCACATCAAAATTCTATAGGAACAGACCATCATCAAGCCTTTGACCCACCTCAGCTCCTTCCTTGTATATACAGTTGACTCCAGGACTTGTGGGAGATTCATTCTGATCACTGAAGATCCTTGTGAGAAAAAGGAGTCATGAGCTTAAATTTTCTTTTTTTTTGTTTTCTTAACTTCTTTCAGCAAAATATTTAAAATTTTGCCCCAGCCCTGTGTAGAGCTGTACTTCAACTTGTTTTGTTTATTTTCTTCTGTTACAAATTCACACTGGCCTAGTGGGTTCATAAAGCTGCAAAATATTCTTAAAACTACTTCGTGGTAATGGACTTTCAGCTTAAAAAACAATTTAATTTTTTTTATGTTTCACAACATTTTTTTTTTTTTGTATTATTGCCGTTGTCGTCTCTCGGGAACATGCTAGTTTTATGGACAAGAATTAAAATTCAGCACTGAAAAGTAAATGGTGGTGGAAAAAAAAACGCTTCAGAAAAAAATTTTCCAAAAAAAAAATACAAGTTGAAAGCTGGACAACAAGAATAAAACGTTAAAACACAATGGCGAGGACATGTAAATTACTTTTGTGGGATTTGTCAACAGTGGTGTTTTACACGTTCAGCTTTATGCTGAACATTTTTTGAGCACTTTCTTGGCAGGGATTTTTAAACAGAAATTAAATGGAAAATATACATGAAACTGCTTTATAAGTGAAAAAAAAAAATACTTAAGGAATATTCTGCTATAATTAAGAACTAAATCCCTTACATGTTTGGCATTAGAATTGAATACCAGTCTCTTATTATCTCTAAATCAACTAAAATACGCATCTAAACAAATATCCAGATTCAATATTTTACTAATATTTAATTATCTTTCTGCTAAACTAATATTGGGAGAGGTAAGAAGGACAACCAGAACTTAGCAATGCTCTGTGTATTGCAAACCGAGTCGAAGCCCCTGCTAACAAATATCAGTTCATCAAAGCAGGCACTTTCACAGTTGGTGTATATGTGTGTGTGTGTGTGTGTGTGTGTGCATGTTTGTGTTTGTTTGAGTTGTTGTGGCTGGGGGTCTTGTTATAATAAAGATGGTTTGCGTAAGAAAGTGTGTGCGTGTTCTTGCTGGCCTTCCTTGTTATGAATTTGTAAAATGAAATGAATGTTCTGGACTTGGCCTAAAGGTTATTATTGTTGTTATTATGATTATATTTCCTTTTACGAATGTTATCTAAACTTAAATGTTCTAGCACACTCATACAAACACATTCATTTACACTCCCCATTGCATGCCTTCATATACACCATATAAACAATAAGTCCATCATGCTGTTGTTTATTGAAGAGTTAAAGCAAGTTTTGGGATTTCATTTGAATTTTTTTTTGTTTTTGTGATTTTCTTTTTTAATTTTTGCCATGGTGTCCAGTTAAAAGTTGAGAATAATCACTCACATATCGGAAAAGTATGCCTGCAAAGAAGTACACATGATAACAATATAATACAGACAACTCAAAAATCAAGTGTCCGAAAAAACACAAAACAGAATTAAAAACAAGTTGAATGTGCAAAAAAATAACACCAACTGTAACCATTTTCAGACAACTCATGTAAGCGTAGGACATTTGGTTTTATTGAGGATGACATTTTTAGTTTTGGTCAATGATAAATTATGCTGAAATTTTTAAGAAATATGCTGAATTTTTGAATTGGGCCTCATATTTGTTATTCCAAAAATATTCTACCAACAGAAAAAAAAAATGGAAGGTAAAATTAATAAAAGAAAATGTTTGTTTGAAATTTAAGTTAAATTTGTATCAAAATAATAACTTAAAATTATCTTCGCTTAAGCCGTTTATTGATCGATTTGTTCTAATTGGTACGAGGGCCGAGTGTTGCTTGTGGTGTCTGATTAATACTCATGAGCTTGTGGTTCATGTAAAATACTTTGCAGCACCAATATGAATAGCAAATACAACAAGAGTACTGGTTCGACTCATAAATACATGTCATAAAAGTCACTTTCATGTATGAATATATAAATTATGAAATTCACGGAAAACCTGACACCTTGTAGCGCGTGCATAGCGATAGAAAAAAAATGCCTGAAAACATTTTTCAACAATACCCTTTATGTATTTTATACTATTTTTAAAATGTATGAAGTTGTTATCACATCGTTCTTTTCATTGTGTTGAACGTTCTTTAAATGCGCAAAACGCATTTAAATCATTACGTATGTGCTACAAAATTACACATCTTTTTCGTCAACAGATTTTCTAAACACCAAATGCAAACATTTGATGCAACAGAATTGTACAAATCAAATATTTTTTTTTAGAAATAGTGTTTCAAGAGCGTTTCAAGGACGTTGGGATATCGCTTAATCGAATCTTCTGTGTACAGTGATTCAGAATATATGTATGTATATTTTAAATTAACTTCAGTTGATTAAAAATTGTAGTTTGGCAAAACTTTTGTGTAATTAATTTACAGTTTAAGCTTGACGGTAGTAAATCGTGAAACAATTTATTACTGGTTGCTTATACAAATGGAAATTTGGCAACATTGCAAAAAATGTCAAATGGCTGATGTGTTGCATTGTTTGATGGCTGAAGCCTAAACGCTAAATTTTCTTCTCTTAAACGTGTCTAAAGTATGGAGTTTAAACGTAAATTGCACTAAACTTCAAGATGAATACGCACTGATTTTTTTTTTGGCATCAAGTGGCCTGAAAATCAAAATTGTTTGTACTCAGAAAAATCAAGATAATTTATTTTTACTTGCTTTTCTTTACCAACATATCTATCGTAGGTATAAAAATAGACCTAAATACTTTCCGTCGTTTTCAGCACGGACTAGTAAATTGCAGTAAAACGTAAATTGCACTAAACTTCAAGATGAATATACACTGATTTTTTGTTTGTACTCAGAAAAATCAAGTTAATTTATTTTTCCTTGCTTTTCTTTACCAACATATTTATCTTAGTTATAAAAATAGACCTTATTAACATTTTCCGTCTTTTTCAGCCGTCTATATGCCACCGCCACTTCGTTGATGCTAATCGACTCATCAGTAGACTCGAAAAAATGTTAAAAGAACGTTTGGGACACAACTACTTATTCCATAACTCCCATGAACAAAATGAGAATTAGAAATGTTCAAACACCCCTTACTTTTCTTCACAACCTCTACACAACGAGCTACCATTAGGATTTGTATTCTTGTAAGCACCAAGAATTAGAAAGGGTTTTCGAGTTTACTGATTAGTTGATTAGCATCAACGAAATGTCGGCGTTTTATAGACGGCTATAAAATATAAAAACATTAGTAAAGTACATTTCTAGATTTCAATTGACTCTTATTACAAATAAATTTTTCGTACAAAATTATGCTTTTCGGAAAATGCTTATGATTTTTGTTGGAGACTTTCTAAATTTCGAAACAGTTGGTCGCATTGCATTCATTCGATGTACTTAAAATATCTGTAGTATAGCAGAATTATGCCATGCCTCTGCATGCAGATTTGTGAATGCAGCAAACAAGCCTTTAAAATACTAATACTTTTACATCATGGCTGAAATAAAAACAGCAACTGATACGACATAAAAGAATATTGCTTGAAACTCATCAAAATTACAAAGATTTTTTGACAACAACATTGATTGCTCAAGTTACAGTCAGAATTAAAAGCAAAACCGTGAAAGACCAACATCTCTCTGCCCATATCCCCGGCTCTAAGTGCCGCAATTGAATTTCATATTCCTGCAAAATTTTAAATAACAACGAAAATTCTCTAAAAGATGAACACAAAAAAAAAAAAAAGAAACTTTACAACAACATCACAATGTTGAACATGTACGGGACTATCGGTCAGTCGAACACACACCCATCCATAGACTGTGTTGCACTGACTCTTAATCCGGCAAACGAGTAAATAAAGTTTTGTGTGTTGAGAAATTTTCAACAACAATAGTGATGAACTAACTGACTGACTGTTGCCCAGTTGTTGTTCAAACGCTTGTTTGTGCACCGATAAATTGTAAAATGTTGATTTTGAATTTGTGAGGCACACTTGCCTCTTCCCTGGTCTGCTTGATTTTACACATTGGCAGGATAATGTTGCTGTCGTTGCACAGAGTCGATATGTGTCCAAAGGAGTTTGTTATTCTACCTAAACTTTTATGCATAGATTTTGTTAAGCCTTCAAGGCATTTTGGCAGATTATACACATCTGTGTGTCTGTCTGTCTATGCAAGGACTTGAAGCATCTCATACATACTCATCATTGTAGTAATTTTTATTGACCAACATCATCGTTTCTGCCAACATATTTTTGCCCATACTTTGAGACAACACTGGAGAGCTCCTACAAACAAAACTTGGTAGTTATTTCTTGCACTTTTTTTCTTGTTTGCTCCTATTTCAAGAATACAGGAATGGGTATCGGTCAAGGAGTAAAACATAAAAGAAACGAGAAACGAGGGTGTACTTAAAAGAATTTTTCTTGCGGTCAAGTGTCATGAAGTCGATAGTCAAATGTTCCATTGATTCCTTTTTCAGAAAGCAAAATCTGCAAGTGTCTGCATTTGATATTCACATTCTGTGCAGATGCTCCTTGCAGCTGTAATGTTCTGTAAATGCCGACGCCAGTAGTCTCAGGTCCCTCCTGTCCAATTTAAGAGCGAATTTTGTTCTACTAGCTTCACAGCTTAGAATTTTTTTGAATGTTTCTTACCGTCAGTTTCGTTATATTGTTTCTTTATAATGAACGTTGTCCATTTTGCTAGTTCTCCTTTAATCAGATTTCTATTGAAGCCAAAAGATGAAGTGGGTCCCATGAAAGTCCCCACTGCCCCTTCCTGCACAGATGTCCGATTGTTTTAGATTGCTTTGAGCTAAAAATTTTATATATGTACATACATGTTCCCGAAAACATTACATTTTACAGAAATTTTAATTACATTGAACTAAAATATTGTAATGCATTTATATTAAATTACTTTTTCAGGCTCAAGTTCAACCCTTGCTTGGTCACTTTCTTTTATCTATATCAATTACGTAAGGAAAAGTAAAATTTCATAGCTAGTAGACAACCGGCTGTTTGTGGGTAGCAAACACCCTTCATCCTATGAACTTTGGACGTGTCAAATTTTACAATTTTGACACAGCCACCGAGTGATTAACTCGGCAAATTAATTTTTCTAATTAAGCTCAAGCAATTTTACTTTCTTTCTAATACAACGGGACCTTTTCTAGGACCCAAGTGAGTCGGTCTCAGGACCGGCGGCCCTCGTAACATAACATATATTATTTTTTCGATTGATATTAACTAAATAAGACAAAGAAGACATTTAGCAGGGTGGACAACTAGTTGTTTCGTAGCCGCCACACTTTCTCTTCAGCACCAGTCTTTGAACGGAGGCTCTCATGTTTCTATAGCGACAACCATGCCACTCAGCCACCCAAGTTGTTGTATATTTTCTATCTAAATATGAGTTCAAAGACGGGTGCTGACGAGAAAGTGTGTCGGCTTCGAAACAACTAGTTGTCCACGCTGCTAAATGTCTTTGATGTCTTCTTTGTCTCATTTTTATTAATATCAATCACAGAATTAATATAGAAATAACTCGAGACTGATAAACTTAATACAAAAATAATTATATAAGAAAAAGTTCTAATAATAAAAATTAATTAATTTCTATTTATATACTTAACTAACATTAACCAAAGCAATGATCTTCTTTGGGCCCTTTATAATTGGGCTCATTTTTTGGTATAAGATGTTGATTGAACCTGCTTCTATCTGAAGTTTTCTTTAAAAAACCGCATTTTGCTATATATTGGGTATATGTAAGCCGATATGGAAAACAGATTTTTTCACCTTTAACAACCTTGTATTACCAGATTCACTTTTCTTTTAAGGTATTCTTTTATTTTGTTTTTGTCGATATCTTCATACAAAACGGCTTTTCCTATAACTCAGCTATTTGTACACCAATATCGGAAATTCTGATTTCTGGGCTTCGTAGAATCCAACATTACTAACTTTGGCGCCAATAATTTTTTTTAATTTTCTACCAATACCGCTTCAGAATTGATATTTATTTACCATTTGGGGTCAATTGTATAACGCGAACAAAAATATTTTTTAAGCTGGCAGAATATATGTATATACTGTCAGAGGTCGGTAATGAAAACTGTGGAAATCGCATACGGAATCACAAACTTAGGCTTATTGTGAAGTATATAAAAAGCAGCCATTATTAGTTTTCATTATGGCATATTTCTAATCCACACAAAAAAGAAGGATTTATCATATTTTGTATTTTAAAAAACTTTTCCCTACCACCCTTTTAGTTTACTTTAATCTTTGTACTTGTTTAAGAGTCGAAAATTAGAGTGATTGCTTGTGTTTATATCAGTGAATTGTTTGCATATTGGAAAATTTTTGAATTTTCATTTATTGTCTGTTCAACAACAAAAAAATATATATTACTTATACTCTATTGAAAGAGTACAGCAACAAAAAATCTTGAGTAGTAGCTTAACAATGAGTTGAAAATCGTTTTGCCAACTTCAGTTCCCAGCCAAATAGAGTTGAAGATGTATTGTTGTTGTCCTTAAAATGGTACAGTAGGGAAAACACAATAGAAAAAGAAAATTTTTCAAAGCAAAACTTAAGCCGTTTTCAAACTGTATTGCAGGCTCTTGTCACAATACTACAGCTCAGAACAGGCAGTAAAGTAAAAAACAAGCTAAGAAATTTAAAGTATAAATCTTAGTTCCATGTTACTTTAACATGGAAGACCTTTCCAGGCATAAATAGAAGATTCATTTGTAATTATTTGGTATTGCGTTTACTAGGCGGTACCGTTTGTTTCGGAGCCACTGCACTTCTCGTCAGCAACCGTCCTAGAGCTTACAGGTACACGTGTGACGGCTTCGAGATATGTAGTTAGTTGTTCAAAATTTCGTTTGTCTTGTTTAATAATGCCAATTATAATAATAATAAAAAATTTATTAAACTGCCCGTTTTACTAAATACAACGAAGCTTTCATTTCCACACATGTATTGAAAAGAAAATAGTTATAGAAACATAGTACGAATTATAAAAATTAATTAATTAAAGATTAATTTGCAATAAAATACTGCTATTTATAAAATAGTTTTTGTTTAAAAATTATTTTAATATATTCCTATAGGGTTCTTTATCTTAAAGATTGCATGCGTGTGAATAATAATTCCTTGATTAAATATCAGTGTATGTGTGTTAATAAATTTCACTAAAATTTCATGCACAAGCATGTCCGTTTTAAAAATGTTTGCAGAGAAAATACTTCTCTATTGTTAAATTAATATTTTCTAGCTGTTTTTTTTTCTTCTCTGCTCCGTGTACTCTGCTTCGAAGAGCTGGAGAAAGAATTTCATAAATTTTTATGTTTCAAATAAAAAAAAAGAAAATTATGAAGTTGTCTACTTAATGTGGCAAATTTTGGGGAGTATGGAAATTTTCGCAGGTTATTAAGAAATTGAATACTGATGTTCCTTACGTTTTGTTTGGAAACAGAATAGTTGGTAACATCTGATCTATACACATCAAATTGGATTCGTCAAATATTGAGTTTTTAGAAGAGAAAATAATGAAAATGTTGCTAGAGAATTGTAGTCGTGTGTGAATGCAAACGCAAGCAAGATAATAGATGCAGAAGTGATGAAGAAATCTTATACAATTCTGCGAAAGTGAAATCGAGATAAAGCGCGACAAAACTAATTAATATTTGCTGGTCCACAAAGTTAATCTTAAAATTCGCTGGGCAGGGCACAAAGTTTAAAAGCGCTGTTAATACTAATGTAATAGTGACAGATATAAAAACAATTGGAAATCCACTAGATGTTGGTGAGAGAATATAAAATATGTTCTTGTCAACAGAAGAGCCCAGTGATGAGATTGAAAATTGATCACTAGATTATATATAGACAGTCAGTAATGGAGATGGCTCCGGTAATGCTGATTATGATGTTTTTAATGGACGCAAAGAAGCAATGGTATGTTTTCTAGTCAAAAAATTTCCAGCTTTACTTTTCTTATCTTGTTTAAAAAAAAGTTGATCACTACAATTTAACCACAAAAAAAAATCTCTCTCGCTTCCGAGAAAATAAATTCAAACCACAGCCTGGTAAAGTAGTTAACAATTGTAAATCATTAAGTTTGACTATTTGATATGGTAAAATTAAAAAAAAACAACTTAAATGTTTCTCACCACATGTCATTCTTTTGATCCGCCAGGAACACTGTGGGCACAGACTTTTAAATGCATTTCTTTTTAGATGCATATGCGCCACTTATATTTAAGTGAAACCTACAAATCTTTATTAAAAAATTGTCTTGCATGCAATAAATGTGGGGCCACAAACCAGAAGTGCGAGTACAAATGCCGCGTTTATGAAACTACATTATGCATCCCATCCATGTAGGCTTATTTCTATGTCAATGAGAAAAAAAAAGCTTAAGTAGACTCAGGGCACATTTTAAATAATATCGTAATTGTAATGTTTATAAGCAAAAGTGTTCATGTTCTCTTTTAAGTTTCAATTACTTTGGACGATTTTTCCAGAAGTTATCGAAAAATTATTTTTGGTTAACATTTACTCTTACATTTTCATTATATAAAAACATGGTGTTGCACATATTCTATATAACTATATGATTCTCAATAAGCTCTTGGGTATTCGTTTATTTTATAGCTAGGTGGACAAATGGCTGTTTCGAGGTCACTACACCTTTCGTCAGCACTCTTACTTCGTTCTTCTCGAAACGGTCTCTTTTAAATGAATGCTTAGATAGAGTTTGCAAGATATTTTTGAAGCTTATTTTATTTAAGCATGTCCTCAATTTCTGTCCTGCAAGCATTTATTTTATATAATCACATAGAGCAGGATTATTGCAAATAAAAACTCTGAAATTTAAAAATTTTAATGAAGTAAACTTAAACTCCTTTTTACTTATTTGTTCGGCTGTCAAGAAGTGTAATTTTCCTTTTAAATGACTCAATTGTTTGAAACATCAATCTATGTTTCATTTTGACATTTCCGCTTATTTTCGTTGGATTCTTCTATGCCAATGATTCGAAAAAAAAAACATCAGAGACACACACACACATGAAATTTACAAGATAAAGCAAATGGAAATCTGAACTGAAACAATGAGTAACAAAATACCATGTCTAATGAATATTTTCCGCATTTTAATAAGCCAATGATTAATTAGAAATTTCAAATATTTCAATATTTCTCATATCACTGCAGTCACACACACGCCCAGCTACACATAATTTTCATTAGTATGCGCCGCAACCCATATACATCCTTACTTACAGTCATTATGCAACGAACATGACATTGACATCTTTTGTGTTATTGTAGCAGTTTTTCTCTGTTTTACGAGAAAAAAGAAGAAAATAATGATTTCAGGAATTCTATAGACATTTCAGAAAAGCCATTGATTTTCAGGGGTGGCGGAGAATATGAGAGAAAATGTTATTGGTATTTGTTGGAAAGTTATAAAGCAGACTTTAAAAGGAAACGGAAATTGAACAATGAAAACTTCCACCCAAAAAAAAATTATTACAAAGAGGTAAGACTCAGCCACACCCACCCACACATATACACACTCACCCTCTCTCACACACTCTTTTGAACAAATAAAATGAGCAACCAGGTAATTTGAGATTTTAATGAATGACATTTGGTTTACTAAAAGAAGAATCAACAAAAACAGATAATATTGCTTGATAATTAATAGATTAATTAATTATAAGTTGGCGAAAATTAATCTGAGTCTTTTTTACGGTTTAAAAGGCAGTGCAAAACTTTGGGAACATTTTCATCATCACCACTTCTGAATTTTCTTATTTTCACCAGAAAAACAAATTTAATTTTCCATAGACTTTGACATGTATAAAAATTTACAGAAAAGTATCGACATTTATAATTAAAAAAATTTCTTTGGCTACATCAAATAAATCATATTTACGAATGCAATAAAGTATTACCTCAGCATAAAGTAACTAAGGCAACGAACTTTTTCCCTTTAAATTTGCAAATAAAAAAAAAAGAAATATATTAAATCTACAAATAAACTATACAGATAGAAAGGTGGCTGACGAGAATGTTAAAAAGAAGTTTTATACAAATTGGCATTAAAATCTGGCTATAAAAACTCATCAAAAGCTACGGCTTAAAAGTTTTGCGTTCAGTCAACCATTAAAAACGTATTTTACTATTACAACTCTCGTCTCCATAACAACATCATCGAATAATGACAAAACCAAACTTCAAATGAAAAGAGAAGGTATCCGAACAAATCGCGGATTGAAAATAAAGCATTAGGTGATCCTTTTGCTTTACAAACGAACAAAAATTAATTTAATTAAGAAAAAAACGTAGTTCTAATAGAAAATATTTTTCATATTGAAACACATACTACTGACGATTTAAATTAAATGATTGCTTTAAATAATACCAATTAAAGGCTACAACTGCAGCGAATAATTACTTAACCTAGGGTACAACTTGCTGCCTTGAAGCCACCGCTGGTCTCATCAGCACCAATTTTGATCATAAATTTATTTTTATTTACTGTCTTTATACAAGATGGGCCAAAAGAACTCATCCTATTGGAAGTTGCTGTTACTCTCGCAACTGGCAGCCAATGTCAAATCTGTTTTTACATTTGTGAACTAGACAGTGGTAGAGTGCAAGGAAAGAAGCCATAGAGAGGAACACTCCTCAAGAACGCGGAATAATTGTGTCTATGCAGAAGTGGACAATGTTTCGATTAAAATCATAATGAGCGATGAGGCTCATTTCCACCTCAACGGGTACGTGAACAAGCAAAACTATTGCTTCTGCGGCATCGAAAATCCACAAGTGATGCACGAGGAGCCATTAGACCTGCTCTAAGTGACTCCACGAATAGCGCTGGTCAAGCCACAGCACTGAACGGTGCCCACTTTACGGCCATGTTAACCGAGTTTTTTTCTGCAGCAATCGGACGAATTAGGTATGGGGAGAACATGTGGTTCCAGCAAGACGGAGCAACGGCACACGCTACGCGAGCCACAACCGATATTCTGAAAGCCAAGCAAAGTCAACCAAGTTGACTTCTTTTGTCCCATCTCTTATTATCACTTTTGATTGCATGATTCGTATTTTTTGCGTCCAAATATTTACACTTGCGAAATTACATTTCATTAAAACCAAAAAATCCATACGAAACAAAATTTATGATTGTAGATTAGTTTCGCTCTATATGTATAAACAAATATTTTTCGATATTATGCCATCTTTTGGCGTTAGAAGAAAAATAAATTAAAACTATGACTTCAGCTGGGGTACAACTAGCGGAATTGAAACTGGCAGGCCTGTCATCATCAGCCATTTTCGTCAATAGGTAAATTTTGCATTTTTGTCTATATTTAATTATAACTAATACCTGCAATAAATGATTTTGGAATGAGGAAAAAAATGCTCAAATACGACAAATCAAAAAAATAATTTGCAAGGCGTCAGATTTTCAATTTTTTGTACTTTTGTATGAGCGAGGGTGTGTGTGTTTTTTGGAAAATAAAAAATTTTGGATAGAAAAAACTATTTGGGATTGGTCATACATTTGACAAAACGAAACTTGCAAAAGGTAGAGAGAACCAACAGAAAAGAAGATCCTTGCACATGATAATTTGTCAGTAATCGAAAAATTTATGTCAAGTTGTTACAGGAACTCATTCTTTTTGTTCTTTAAGGTGTCTGCTCTCAAAGCGTAGATGAATTCCGTATTTGTATAAAATCTATAAGTGATTAAAATTGTTATACAAAAAAAAAATCTATGATTTATTTTTTTTTTGTAACAGGTAAATGTTACAAAAAAAGTTTTTTCATTTCTTTCAAATTTCTATCCAAAGAGGCAACGTTCCTAGTTCCCAGCGCTTTCACATGTTGATTTACCTTGAAAACGATAACAGGAAAACTCAGGCAACAACAGCAGCAATGCTAAAATTATAACAATACAGCGCAGTAAGAAAAACACATAAAAAAATTTAAAAGATAGAAAACATTACAATCAGCGTGGCCATTTTAGCACATTTGCCTTGCAATTTTTGTTTCAATAGTTAAAAAAGAACTTGAAAAGAATGTCTAAAAAATTTTATAAAATATAAAATAAAATAAAATAAAATAAAATATCGAAAGTAAATGTTAAGAAAGCCGTAAGGGTGTTTTAAAATGTTGCAATAAAATTTGAAGCACAAAGATATTAAAATAAATGAAACAAGCTACTAAAACACTAAAAAATAGTTGGACATACCTAAATAAAGCAAAATGTCTTCTGACTATCCACCAGAGACTTTAGAGCAATTCCTTTTTTATTAAAATTCTGATAAAGTATAAAAAAAAAAATAAAATTGAATAAGATATAATAAATTAATTTCGGCGCTGACGACTGGTGCGATGGGTCAGAAACAACTGGATATTCCCTGTACTATAAAACTGAGCCATAAGTTGTCGGCACAATGGTGTAGCTTTACCATTAACTACATATGTACATTTTCTTATCTTTTTGCTGTATCAAAATGAAATGGTTTACTTATTAAATAAGTTTCTATGAAAAACAATTTTCAATATCATGAGTAAATAAAAAAATTAAAAATGGTCTTTTCATGGCACAATATATGGCCTTTCTAAATAAAATTCTAATGAATAATGAAACTTTTGCCTTTTTAGCGAAAGTTGTTTCAAATACGTCTGCCTACGCATACAAAAAAAAAAACTGCTAGTGCTGAAATCTCCATCTGCTTAGCAAATAATATGTCTTTGCAGTGAGCTTTAGAAAGTTTTGCAGGGAAGTTTTGATTATAAACTCATCTTAAATTCACTATAGTCTTAATGAATTTAAAAATTATTATTTATTTTTATTGTTTTACTTACTATTTCATATACGTTTGTAACCTTGAATTACGAACTGGCCACACTGCTAACAACAGCAGCAGCTGCAAGTTTGCTAAATTTTTTAGTTGACAGAAAAACATAAAATGTAATTACACACCCATACATTCAAGTGAGTATCACACACAAACACACACACCCACGCACCCACACACCCAAATAAATATATTTTTCAAATAGAATATGAAAAAATCAACATGTTGTTATTCCTGAAAACAAATATCAAGAGAGAATGAAGTAACAACAAGTTTGTTTATTTTTAAATACTGCTAGCTAGCTTCGCAGGGGCACAACTTAAAAGTGATTGCGAAATTTTCTTGCAGTATTCTACTGAAATATCAAAATACTAAACTAATCAAAAAGAAGGTACAATATTTCATCTTCAACAATATACGCAATTCAAAATGGTGCCAAGGCTGGAAAATTTAAATAATTACAAAATCGTTGTTTGGCTGCTCGAAGAATAATGAGTCTAAAATATATTTTGCTGCTTTCTCTTAAACAGTTAAGACATAATAAGAGGTAGTCTACACAAACAAGTTTTCAACCCATTCAAACAAATGGCTCATCGAATGAAATCCTTTGGCAAGATAATTGACCCCCCCCCACTCATATGGAAAGATCACATCACGTGAGAAAAAAAGATTAAACAACAGGTTTAAATAAAAATTCTGGTAACTTTGACCGGGTTATCCGCCCTAATGCAAACTGAACATACACTTCAAAATGATAGCGTCAATCTGGAGGTATAGTGTAGAAGTCAGGCGCAACTAACTTAAAAATTATTGAAGGAATCTAATCTAAAATATTGCGAACTATTGTTAATGCAGAATGTTTTATCAAAGATCATCGGCTACACATCGAGATCTAAACGCCAAAAAAGTAAAAGAAGTGATTTGTGTTACACTGTTCTATAGCTGTTATAATGGATTTTGCTCAGATGAGATCAGGGATCTTGCTCCCGAAACCCACATATTCTTGGGCAATACACGTGCATTGTCGAGAGTACAACCGTTTGCAGTCCATTGGTCAGTGAATCACACAAAGCATTATAGGGACAACTCAGCCGTATGGTTTGTCTGTGGAACAAATTGCCTGCAGACATATTCCCCGCCAGCTGCAGTATAAAGATGTTCAAATCAAACGTACATAAACACTTCTCCCTCCCGCCTCCTCTCCAAAACCTATTTGCCTAGTTCCGGTACGAAGCGCATGCATAAATGGAGGTCGACCCCTGAGCTTTGGTCTAAGCTAAAAACGAAATAACAGCCTCAGAACTCAGACAATTGCCGGCAAAAGGTAGCCAGGCACGCCCCGAAAACTCAAATGCACCCTCAGAACTAATTAAACATAACTAGAAGGGTCATGTTGCCATGTAATCTATATTTGTACATTACATTAGGATTAACTTTTGGCATAACTAAGTCTAATTACTTATTGTCACCTTATTGACAGGTGTAATAAAAATAGGACAATAAACTTAAAAAGTATGCTACGAAACTTAGAGTGAAGCATCAATTTGAAAAACTTTAAGTAAAAACATCTGATACCGTATTGAAGTTTGGTTATTTGCAATAATTCTTAACGCCTGGTTGACAGTTGATTATTCACATCACTGTGCTTAGAGAAGTAAAACCTTTCTCATATACCATCAATCATCACAATCATACACAGAATTTGATGAACTATAGTGTAAGAAGATTACTTCTTGGGACCGAAACCACTTGTTTAGAGCAGGGTCGTAGCCGGCACCAAATTTAACATAATATTCTGTGTCCAGTTGCAAAATTAAAATTATTTTTATTTTTCTTTTTTCGCCAACTGAAAGTACTTCAGATCTATTGTTTCTAATTTTGGCTTATTATAAGATTTTTGATTTCTAAAACTACATGATTGGAGTACACGCGATCAGCAACACACAACAGGACAGTATATTTATTAAGTTAATCACATCCAAGCTCTTAAGCATGTCTTTGGTTTTGTATAATTTATAAATATTTAAGGTCATATTCATAATAATTATTGTAAGTGTATTAAGCTCTTATTTAACGTATTTCTACGGAATATTTGTCAAATAAACGTGTAATAAACCTTCAATAGTTTTTATGAATATGGGTGTTAATGTTTTTCTTTTAATGTTGAGTTTAATTTCAAATATTTTTGAAAAATATTTTTTCCTTAAAAAAAAATCGTATAAAAAATTGTTGCAACCATTTTTGACTTAAAAAACTTCTTTTTAATAAAATATGACTCCAAAATTCAGAATCAATTGAAAAATGGGGAAAAATTCCCCAAATTAAATGTTGCTCTACAGAATGTTGGTCCGTTTGTCACGGACGCAGAATCAAACTAACAATGTTCAATTTGATTTACAAGAGTTCTCTATTTTTCCGGAGCAGTCTGTTTTGGTTTTTTAAGGCGAAAAGAAAATCTTTATTTATAACTGTTGCTATCTTCTAAAATCAACAGTAAATTTGACAATTGTTGCAATTTCCTACCAACTAAATGTATTTTAATATAATTTTACAGCAATATTTTTGTGACTTCCATTGTTTTAAAATTTAAATTCGAGCTAAATTCTATTATTGATACCACACGCCTGTTCATTAACACATTTCTGATGCCATGGGGTCGGCAATATGGTTAGTCCGAAGACTTAGACGCTTATTCGTGTTGTTGTGGCGACAAATAGAATTCAATAAACATAAATTCTTCCTGTAAAACAGTTGTCTTTTTAATTTGCATAAAAACGAAATTTGCTCCTGCCCCACAGCGTACGTTTAATGAGAGCTTTTTCTATCATTTCGTCACTACACACTTGTGGCGCAATTAATGTTTAAAATATAATTATCTTGAGAGCTTTAGTTCTTGCGTAAAATTTAGAAATAACATTATTTTGCTTTTAGATTACCCCTTTATAGTCACAATGTTTTTGCACCATTTCGATGCACTTCTGCCACTCTTTAACATTTTATTACGTATTCCCTGTTTACCTCTCTCACGCTTTTTCTCTTCGTATGCTGTTATTTGAACATTACTGTTGTTGATTTCAAGAAGGTTGCAATTTTATTTTTTTTTTTACTGTTCAACTGCACCCAAGTGTAAGTTTTATTTTTATTTCATTCTGTTGTTGTTGTTGTTGTTGCTGCTTTTTACTTTAAAGTATTAGAGAAAATAAATACAACAGCAAAAAGAAGAAAAAACCAAGTTAAGGGTACAAAGAAACCTTGAGGATGAGTAAACGAGTTTCTGTTATTCTTTAATTTAGTTGTTTTTGTATTTGTTATTTCTCTGCGCCTGGGAGTGTACAACAGGGATGGAAAGGTTGATAGCATTTTATTTTCTTTATATTTTACAACTTTTTATTGGTTGTATTTTTCTCATTAAATTTTGTGACAAATAACAATTTTGTTATTTATTGCTTGTTGGTTTTGCTGGTGCGATTTAAGCTGACTGTTACAGTTCCGCATTATTTACAAAAACAACTTGAGTTAATTTTTGACTAATCCAATGAAATTGCTAACATCTTCAATTTATCATGTTGGTGTTGCCAACCTTTGCTTTAATATACACCACTGGTGTGATGGCAATACACATGATTCTAAAATGGTAAAAAAAAAAATTAAAATTCAATGACCGCTTAAGAAATAGTGTATGCATATTTGCTCTTTTTCAACACATTTTGCTTTTCCATGCTGTACTACAAAATATCGCTAACTAGGCTGTGCATAACTATAATAATAGTTGGGTAGTATGATCCGAAATGTTGCTTTCAAAATGAGCTGACATTTTTCAATTCTGAGTAACTAAAAATGGAACTCAAGCCCAATAAAATAACTATTAATTATATTTTGTTCTTCCCTTATTCCCTCTTGAAAATCCAAGAGCATTATACTGTTTTTATTTGAAATGTGTCCAAGTGAAAACAGAAATAAAATACTGGCATACAACCCTTAAAACTTAAACATCCGTACAATATATTCAGCAAACTTTCACTTTCACATATTCCTACAAACTTTACTTTTTAACCTTTATAAGCCCCTTTTTGCATTACATTAGTATATACTTAATAAACAGGTGCGAATTAATAATTACTGCTATCTCTTAAGCTTTGTTTTTGTAAAACAGCCAGACTGTGTCAGAGATGGCAATTTTTATATATTTTTGAGGTTGCAAAACTAACAAAAAAAAAAAAAAAAAAAAATAAATACATGCGCATGAACAAAACGTAATATTTATGCGTTGGTAGTAATTTGAATGTCTTGATTTAATATTCTTTACTTGCATGTAAGAAATGTGATTATATACAAATTAAAAAAAAAAACAAATCTAAATAATTTTGCGATCCCAGCTCAAACCACACTTTTATTTACCAAAAAAATTTTAAACGATTCGGAATGTAGTCTTCTTCTTCCTGCTGATGTATACACCAAGTACAGTCATATTCTGAGATCAGGCAGCTTCCATTTTGGTTTTTTTTTTATTTGCTCAATACAAAAAAATTCCTACTCTTTCCTAAAACATCGCTCTAAAATTGTATTTTAATTCGACCGATATAAAAAAAATCCGATTTCCCATTCCTGGTGGTGTATCTTCAAGTTAAAATTTTCGTTTATGTGTGTGGTGGCGTGAGTGCTTGTGTTTGTATGCATATTTAAGTGCATTTGTTTACGTAAACAGAATGTCATTTTGATGGATTAGTTTTTGTTGGCATTTGATAAATTTGACTATATGTAAGTCTTCTTTTTTATTTATATTGTTCACAACGTTGATTATATTTATTTAGGTATAGATGGAAATTAACAGAAGTGATCAAAACACATAGATCATATTTAAATATGTTTTTATCCTATGAACACATACATTCATACATTGGCCTTAGACAACTTATAATTGATTTTTCTTTTTTTTTAATTTTGAGAAAGCAAATTTGACATGTACATATGTAGGTCATAAAAACTTTTCTTTTACCAAAGGATGCATATGTTTCTCAAATTACGTTTTTTAACATTTCTTCAAGACTACACACACAAAAAACTGTATAAAAATCATGTAGGAGTAGGCTGACAAACAGTCATGAGGTTTTGGTTTGAATCTCACCGTGGGTAAACGAAAAGCTTTGCAAAAAAAAAATTAAAATAAACGAAATTTTTAAAGGAATTAAGAAGAAAACGTTTTAGTTTTCTTGGCTTTAATGGTCTTGTTTAATTAATACAGAATGGACTCTTGGCTAATTGACTTAATGCTTGAACATCAATAAAACTTGTTTTAATTACAAGCAATTTGGTTTTCACAATTGCTGGCTACTCTGTAATGCTTTTAGTTTCAATTTTACCACAAAAAATATTTCGCAATTCTTTTTATGCTCACGATTCATTAGCTGGGTAACATTCCATGGCTGTTTTACGTCATCAGCAACGAAGTTGTTTCGGAACCAGGTCGTGACTAATGCACATTGTTTTTAAGCAGCAATACTTAACCAATCTACCACCTGAGATCTTTATTACTGACTCTCTTTATTTCGTCAATTGTGATCAATCTTAATGGTGTATTTCTCTGTCATTTGAAATACAAGATAGACCAAAAGAAATTACCCTAGTGCAAGACAGCTGTAGAAGACAAGTAATTAAGTCATGGCGCGATACACTCCCCAAGAACGCGAAATATTCGCGTTCGACCAAAATCATAATGAGCACTGATTCTCATTTCTACCTCAGCTGGTACGTGAACAAGAAAAACTATCGCTCTCGGGGGCACCAATAATTCACAAGTGATGCCCGAGGAGATAGTCCAGACCGCTCAAAGTGACTGTAAGGTGCGCTGTTCACGCTGAAGTTGTTGTTGGGTCATTTTTTTCCACTATTCAAACGACAATGCGTTATAGAGCCATGTTGACCCAGGTTTTTCTATCGCAATTGAACGAATTAGCACTGGGGTTCTAACAGTACAGAGCAACGGCATACGCAATGCACAACCAATATTCTCAAGTCCAAACAATATCGTACAACTTTTTTTGGCCCACCTGTTATATCTCATGTTCTTTCCTAAACATCCAATTGATATTTAATTGATTTTTGTTTTTGTTGCTATTGTATTAAGTAATTTTAAAATTTGAGCCGGACTTAGTCGAACTGTATGGCTTTAGATTAATATAAAATCAGGTTCAATTAAAGCGAAAGTAGTATGAAGCCAAAAAATCACTGATACCAAAAAAAAAAAAAAATAGTAATAATTCAGTGCTATTACTTGCTGTTAGTTAAAAGTATGATTTTATCGAGTAGATAAACCATTTTTCATTATTGCAACTTCCCTTCAACAAAAAAGGAGCCTTAATTTATCGGAACAAAAATCCAACTTGTACAGTAACGTGAGGTTTACCTTTTGCATGTACCACATTTGTGGTGTCTTCGATACATATGACTGAAGTTATCATTTTGTTAGAAGAATTTTACTGAAAAAAATCCTCTTTCATTCATTCACTCTTCTTTCAGACTTAAACCTTACAAAAGCATTGCTACAAATTAATAAAAAACAAATTTTATTTGCCGGTAGGTTGTAAGAATGAATATTGGTGACCGGCCAGTCTATCACTTACTTCAGTTAAAGATACCTTTACTTAACGCCAACATTACGGCCAGGTCGTAATAATGGCCCCCGGAGCCTTTATTATAACTTGCCGTTAGTTAAAAGCAGGATTTTATGCGGCAGATAAACCATATTTCATTATTACAACTTCCCTTTAACAAAAACTGAGCGTTAGATTATCGCAATAGAAGACCAACTGGTAAATTAATGACAGGTTTAACTCTTACCTTTACCATATTTGGCGGTCTTCGCTACAACGAACTCCGCTATAATAATTTAGACATGAACCTAATTATAAGAATGAAAATTATAAGAATGAAAATTGCTTATCAGCCAGTATATCGTTCACTTCTCCTAAAGGCACCTTTGGCTAACGCCAACCTTACTGCCAAATTATGATAATTTCTTTACAGTTAACACTGTAGTTTCAATAACCTTTTTCTGATTTAATTGCAGCTTAAGCTTGACGATAGCAAATCAGCTAACCATTTATTATTGATTGTTATTAGAAATACAAATTTAACAACTTTGCGACAAATGTCCCACAGCTGATGTTTTGCAGTGTTTGATGACTGAAGTTTGAACGCTAAATTTCATTATATTAAATTTGGTTTAAGTATAAACTGTTTTAAAGATCTAGTAGCTTAAATGTAAATTAAACCAAACCTTAAGATGAACTTGCACGCCTTTTTTGGACATAAATGATGTGAAATCTACTTTGTTATTGTCTTTTTTGTCTGTTTTTTTTTTGCCCAAATAATTTTACTGGAGTTTTTTTAATTCAATTGAATTTTACTTTTTTTTAAATCCCTGTTGGCAAAGGTTTTTGGTAACTTAGCAATATATTTATTGGTAAATTCTCGTTTGTAACAAAACTATCTTTTTGAACGAAAAATAATTTATGAAATATTTTTTTAAATTTCATTAAAACACATAACTATATTTGAATGGTCAATAATATATTTGATTACCATTCCTACTTGTTTTGTTGTCCCAGTATAGCTTAAAAACCAGCAAACACATCAATTAAAAAGAACGAAAAAGTTTCAATAAAAAAATACTCGATAATATGCACTACAAATAAGAAACAAAAAATGTCTTTGTGCCTGCAATTTTTAATAAAAATTTATTTTCATATTTAATAAATAAAAACCTTATGAGTCATATTTAATTAATTTACAATTTTTGTATCAATTGCGAAAATAATTTAATCAACCAAAAATAAAACACACAAATATATAATAAATAAAAATGTGCTGCACCAGATATAGTATGTATATGGATGTTTGCTCCCAGGTGTGAGCGTGTGTGTGTGTGTGTACTTTTTTATCCTACCTTTATACATATTTTGCAAATAAATTGTTTATAAATTAAACTTTGATTATGATCTTTCTTTTTAATTCGCACAAATATTTAATAAAAGTTTGTTTTCTATTTATACGATTGTAAAAATAAAAATAAATAAAAAAAAAAAAAACACTTGCGCACACGCAGGCATATGTAGGTATCATGTAGTAGTATACCTGTAGGAAAAAAGGGTAAAATTTGCTTTTAACGTTTTCTGACATGGGCTTAATTTAAATAAAATTAATTTTTAAATGCAATTTCTATGCAAACTTAATAAACATGCATGAAATGAATGACTGAACGTATCACCGAAACGATTCAGTGAACAAATACATATAAATGAAATTGTGAAAAATATATGCAAAAAAAAAAAAAGAAATTGTTATAAAAATAAATAAAAACAATTACACACATACACAATTCATTTAACAAACATGCAAAAGCCGCACATTGATTTTATTAAAAAAGACATTTATATCAGGCATTTCAATAAACAAAATAAATAAACAAATGCTGCAACAATAATTTTGGTGGGAGAGTTTCGTACGATTTCAAATGCTTGTGCAAACATTTGGCCCATTCAGAAGCAGGATTTTTAATTAGTTTGTATAAATGCAGTTTTTCGAAAAATAACCTTTCTTAGATAAATCCATATTATTCAGTTCAGTTTATTCCAGCCCGCTTAGTTCTTTTTCTTTATATTTCTAGTAGTTTTTTCCTCCGAATTCAGGATCTCTTTCAATTATCATCTTTAGGGCCGGTACGAAGGTCTTGTAAGAAAACACTTACAAAATTGAAGGTTGCTTAATTTCCGCAGAAAGCTAAGGAGTTTAAAAATTATCTGGATTTTTTTTTTTTTTTTTTTTTTGTAAAAACAACGCAAGAAGGGAAAGGAAAATAATTGAAAAAATTGAGAATTAAATAAGAAGCGGGATATGAAGTAAATTAAAGCTAAAATATTGACACGCTGAGCGCCAACTACAATATAGTTCTAGTTTAAGTGACAATATCAAGGGCATTATTACTACTTGGTGTTATTTAAGGGCAGGATTTGATCAGGCAGATAAACCATTTTTCATTATTACAATTTCCCTTTACCAAAAAGTGAGCAATAAATTATCAGAATAATAATCCAATCTGTAAATTAAAGGGAGAGTTAGATTTTTTATTTACTATATAAGTCTTTGCTGTATCAAACTGTAATGGTTAATTAATTGGAAAAATTTTCCCACACCGTTTGTCCCGAATTTAAGCTCTCAAAAGTATTGCCACAAATTAGCAAAAAACTTTCTTACTGACAACTTGTAATAATGCCTCTTCATTGTATTTAGTTTACTCAATCATATTGTATGTTATATATTCACTTTTTTTTTTTTGTTAAACAAATACACATATTAATTTATTGCTTATATCTCAATTCATTTACATATATTATTAATTGTTATTTATATAAACATATTTAAATATGCTAGATAACTTGCAACGCAAAAATCCTTTACTATAATCATAAGATTTTATATCTTGTTGTATTGGAAGTATATAAATAAATAAATAAATAAATAAAAAAATAAATAATGCTATCCAGTTTATCGTTCACTTCTATTAAAGGTACCTTTAGCTAACGCTAACCTTATTGCCAAGTCGTAATAATGGCCTTAGTGTAGACTTTTTTTAGTAAACTTAAACAAGAATTAATTTTAACCTTAAAATCGAACTCTATGATTCACAAATAAATAATTTTAAATAAGTAAATAATTTTATCAGGCGTGAGCTCGATTTTACCTTCTCAGGTCAGACGGGCAGACAAAAAAAAAATAAAGTCGGCGACTAATAGGTTGGCATAAATACCATGGTGCTCTGATATCTATTTGACTCCGGAATTTTTTACATTTAATTTATAGCAGCTCAAGAAAAAACAAATTTTACAAGATAAGAAGTTGGATTTGTCATTTGTAATAAACATTTTCACATAATTCTACGTAACTATTTTACCATGTAGTCGATAGAATTGTTATTTTTCAAAAGTAACTTTCCTTCAGGCGTGCGTTGCTGCCTTAACTAGTCAAAATATTCATCGATATTGAAGACGTTCTTAAAAAAAGTTTTCGATGATAAAAAATGTCTCCAAAAAATTTCTAAATTTTTTGAGAGACTTTTTTAATAAAACTGTACTCGAAACAATTATTAAACTAAGATAAATTTGAATTAAGTCCCCGGACACAAACCAAATTTTTTAGCAGAGACAAATTTTAAACTTTACACAGCACAACAAACGATTTAACACTGCCAGCAAATTATATCTTATAAATGGACTACACATATACTGAAGAGCTATGATCTTATCACGACCATAGCGCAAATGACAGCCTGGAACTTGCACTATGTTAAATGATAACAGGAACATCTTAATTAGCGTTGGAAATGACAAAAAACTAATTTTCAAAATCTGAACTTTTATATCATTGATCTTCATCAATTAAATCTGTGCTATAAGTTAAAGCTGTGCACGTTTTGCATTAAATGTTTATTGTATTTTCAATATTTTAATGTTTTAATTTTTCAATGTTGTAATGTTTCAATGTTTTAAATAATTTATTCCGCCATAAAATATAAAAACCCTTCAAAAAGTCGACAAAAAATCTACGAAACGTCTTGGGCAACAATAATTGAAACTTTGGTTTAGTTATAAAAGTTATAAGGTTTTATAAGCTAAACCAGAAATGGAACAAAAAACTTAGAATAAGGAATTGGCCAATGTATATTAAAAACAGAAATTGTTTTTATTTTATATAAACAATTTTATTCAGCCTTCATAGCCCATATAAGACTCATCTATGATTGATTAGTAAACTTTTTCTCGCAAAACTGTCTTCATAATGCAAAATTTTTCTATAGAAAATAATTGCTCATTGCTCATTAAAACACTTTTGTTATCAATAATTTCTCCATAGTCACTACTTTCTACACCAATAACTGTATCTGAAATTTTATGATCAATTAGTTTTACACAGCCAAATTATATTTTCGTTTATTTCTTTACTGTTAAGGCTGCTTCTGTTTTTATTTATTTTTTTAATATAGTACATAGTTTCCTGTTGTGTGTTTATCAAAGAATTGAAAATAAATAATGTATTTCGCGTAATCGAATACCTTTTCAATAAGTCCTTTTAAACAAAAATATTATGAGAAATTTCAATCAATCTAAAGCGAGTTTTAAAAGTAAATTGTTTTTATTTTATATAAACAATTTTATTCAGCCTTCATAGCCCATATAAGACTCATCTATGATTGATTAGTAAACTTTTTCTCGCAAAACTGTCTTCATAATGCAAAATTTTTCTATAGAAAATAATTCTCATTTTGTAAAAGGTTATACACATAAATTTCCTTAAAATTATTTGAAATACAATTTCAACTTGCAAAGCAAAGTTTTTAATTAACTTGTTTACAAACAGTCTCTGAGTTCCAAAAACTGTAAGCAAATTTAATTAAATCTTTCATCGATATGAAATTTCCCTTAACTGAATAAATGCAAAAAAAAAAATACTCATAAACAAACTGGCACTCACACGCTGGCAAATAATGAATACACTTGTATAAACAGATACTTGTGTACACATTCAAACAAACCAACGAAACATTTTCAATAAATAAGTGAAATATCATATCGTTGAAAAGGCAATGAACAAACAAACACACTCACACACACACACACACTCACACACACACACACACTTACATGCACACCAATGCATATCAGCACAAATTTATTGAATGCATGCATGCAATTATTACGAAGTTTGTGTGAAAGAGAGAGAAAACAATAGTGTGAGAGTTTGCGAGCCTGTAGCGTATGAGTGTTTTTTTCCTCTCTCTGATACTTTTATATTGGACAAAACCGAAAACTAAATGTGCAATCGTTGACAAGCAGTTGCCACCAACAACAACAATTAACATATGAATACGTTTTTAAATGTGTGTGAGTGTGTGTGTGCATGTGTGCGTGTTTGAAGCACTCGCACGTACACTTTGCCTGGTTGTCAGAAGTAAAACTTAAAAGTAAATATTGAATTTTCTGCTGTGATACAACATTTAGCCATGACCAATAATATTGATGACGATGACGATACCAAAGTATTTAAGTTTTTGGAGATCGCTGTTGTTTGTATGAACGTGTGTGCAGCAGCCTTATTTGCGTACGTTTATTGTTGGCTGCCACCACCAGGGCTGTTGCAGCTGCCTATGATGTTATTATTGTTTGCAGTATTACAACAGTTGTTGCATTCGGGTATTAAATAAATATTATTAATAAATATACAGTGAGCTACAATCAAAAACTGTTTATCTCAATTATCTTCCAAAACATATCGTTTTTTCCACGATCTTTGAAGTCTCCTTTTCTTTTTATTTGGGCCCGTGAATTTTTGGTTTTTCAAAAGCTTCGTAATTTCTTTGTTTACAAAAAAAAATTTTTTTTTGAAAGAAAAAATTCCTGAAAGAAATGCAGTTTTTAAGAAGTTGACCAATATGTCAACTTCTGGGGCAGAAACCAGGTATGGAAAAACCAAATTTTATTTTGGCTTCAGATTTTAAAATAATTACGAACAAAGATGTGACTACTAAAAATCTCTGAAGAGCGGCATACAATATTTTATGAGCGAACTGCAAACTAAAAAGTTGCAAAGCTTTTAGAATACAAAAAAATTCACGATGCACTAGAAACTAAGGAGAAGTTGCGTCGCAAAAAGAATTATTTTTAGAGTCTACAAATTCTAATTCACTTAAATATATTCTCTCTCCACCAAAATCATCTTTCCTTTAATGTGTCTTAGTAATGTTTTAACGACCAGTAGTTAATTGTTTTTTATTTAACCAGTGAAATGTATCTTTCTAAAAACTTAAATGTATTCAAAAATACAGCTGTTTACCATCGTTAAAATTATGTTAAGGAATCATACAATCATAAATAAAATATATAGAATAATATAAAATATGTAGATTACGATGGACGAAATGCACTACTAATGAACGAAAATTGTTGCTATTAAAAATTAGTTTATAAAAAATTTCTACAGTTTCTATGGTTTTTGCTTAGGATTTATTTTATCGATAAATTTGCGGCTCAAATTTTTGGTACCAATAAATTCAAGGCTGAATTTGTTACGCGGGCCGCCGGTCCTGAGACCGGCTCACTTGGGTCGTAGAAAGGTCCTGTTGTGTAAAGGCTGAATTTGTTTAGTAATAAAAATTTATTTGTTAAAAAGTTTGTTTACAAAAATTGTTTTTAAATGCCAAATTTCGTTTGCAAAATTTTTTTCTGTAGAAGATCTTCAAGAGCTATTGCATTCGGTGAATTTTCCATAAACTGTTTTGTAATTTTTTTTGTTTTTTTTATTTTTACACAAAAATTTTTCCTCAAAAAGCTTTGCTGACGCATTTTATTCTTAAAAAATTATTTCTTCACAATTTTTACTCTCAACATAATTTTCGCAGAGAGTTTTAAGGCATCGAAAAATTTTTTTGATCGATAATTTTTTTTGATCGATACATTTTTTGATAAATAAATTTTCTAAGGATTTTTTTTTAAAGATAATATATAAAATGTGTATAACTGCTTCATTAAATCTATTTATATGATAAATTTTTTGAATAAAACTATTCTTTAAAAAACTTCGCAATCGAATTTGTTTTAAGCTCATAAATATTTTCTTAAAAAAAAATTTTTATAATATATACTCTCGATAGTATTTTGGTAAAGAATTTGTTTATTCCATTGTTTTTATTGATCGATCATTTTTCTAATGGATAAACTTTCTAAAGAATTTTTCCATCTACAGCTCTCTGTGGATTATTGTAGGTCACGATAAGATTTCGTGAAAAAATTTTTGTAATTGTTTAATTAAATCTTTGGAAAACTCCGCTATGTATTCATAATATCGATAAATTTTACGTCGAGAATCTTTTTCTTCGGAATTTAAACTGTCTGTAGATTTTTGTAAAGAACGAAAACGTATAACGAAAAACTATTGCAAGCAATAAACTCTTTTGACTGATACCTTTTTTTTTAATTTATAAACTTTTGTGATTGTTTAATTTTCGCAAGAATTTGTCTTTCTATATAAAGGTCTCTGCGGATTTCTTTTGGTTTTGAAAAGTTTTTTTAAACAAATTTTGTGCTTCGAATGTTTATTGAGAAATTTTTGCGTTCGATATTTTCTTTTGGCATTTTTTCGAGCTATAAATTTTTGCGATCAATCAGTTTTCGAAAAAAGCTTATTTTCCCTAGATAGTTCTCTATGGACTACTTTTGGAGTTGATAAATTTTTTCAATTATAATATTTTCATTTAATCTCTTTACACGATAATCTTTCTAAACAAAAACTTTTTTTTGAAAAACCTTGCCTTCGATTTTTATTCAAAACTTACCCTATCGATAAATTTTCCATCTAAAAATTTTCGCTTTAGAGCTGATGATGTCAAAAGATTTTCTAGAGAGAATTTTCGTATGTCGATAAGTTTTCGTAAACGACAAATTTCTATCATCGATAAACTTTTGCCATCGATAAATTTTCTTAGGAATTTTTTTTTCTATTGATAGTTGTAAATCGATAAATTTTTTCGATCTATAAATTTCTGTGATTGGTAAGTTTTTATGTTCGATAAATTTCTGTGGATTTATTTTGGTTTCAATAAATTTCCTAAAAAATTTTGAATTTTTTTTCATGGAATCTTTTAAATAAAATATTTATTTGTGAATTATTTTGTCGGCATTCTTAAATTATTAAGATTTTTTTTTTTTGTGATAAATTGTACTGTTTAACGATTTTAAAAAAGAAAAGGGAGAAGTAATAATGAAGAACTATTGGTTGGGGTACATACCTATTTATTATGGATAAATTTCCTTCTTTTTTTCTAAATACCATCGATATTTTCAACAAATTTTTTGTAAAAGTTGCTTAAAGATTCTTTTATAAACAGTTCTTGTATGGAACTTTGTTTTTAGCATTGCTCATTAAAACACTTTTGTTATCAATAATTTCTCCATAGTCACTACTTTCTACACCAATAACTGTATCTGAAATTTTATGATCAATTAGTTTTACACAGCCAAATTATATTTTCGTTTATTTCTTTACTGTTAAGGCTGCTTCTGTTTTTATTTATTTTTTTAATATAGTACATAGTTTCCTGTTGTGTGTTTATCAAAGAATTGAAAATAAATAATGTATTTCGCGTAATCGAATACCTTTTCAATAAGTCCTTTTAAACAAAAATATTATGAGAAATTTCAATCAATCTAAAGCGAGTTTTAAAAGTAAACTGTATGAGTTTTACCAATAAAATATCTCCCATATATTGTATCTTAGTCTTATAACACTGTCAATCAGGCAAAAAAAAAAAAAAAATTAAATAAATAAAATGTAAATTAAATATTTACGGTATTCAAAGGGTCGTCCTAAAGTCAGAAGTCTGAAAATAATAGCACGAAAATATATGACTGGTGTGAGCAACCTGTCATAAAGTAGTGTGCTATATCAAATATGAATCAGCTGTTAAAGAAAAGGAAATAAATTTAAATATTTTTGTCAAAATGCCAAAAATAAGTGAAAGAACTAAAATAATAGCCATTTTGGGCGATTATTATCTATTAGATGTTTTGATAGCTGATTCAAGTAAATTTTAAATGAAATATACTCATACTTACGAACAAATATACATTTTAATGCATTTATTTCTTAGGTGACGCTGTGATACTGCTAACTTATGACGAATCACTAAACACAGTCGATGAAGTCCTATTAATTTATGACTATTTTTGTTTGCAGCACAACAACAATTTTTCTAAACTATCATAAAATGTTAGTACTTTCTGACATTATGACACAATATGAGACCGTTTGAATACCGCAAATATTTATAAAATTATATGTGAAACATGTAAATAAATGCACATAAGTTAATACATAGTAAAATTTTATATGAATTTTGTTAGATTTATAATAGATATTTATAAGCTTATCACTTTGTGTGACATAATCTTTAATCATATATGGCCCTATGGGCTCGATTAAAACAATGCAATAAAGAAAGAAAGAAAGAAACAAACAAAAAAATCTAGCGCTTGTTTAAACGTATGAACAATAAATTCTATCAAAGGTAAAAAATTTTCTTTATATTATTTATATGATATTACATATTAATAGGAGATATTTGTTCCTTTCATCTGCCAAATATGCACTCTGTTTGTTTGCATGCATTTTACGTTTACAAAGAAAGTTTAATAACGTATGCTTGTTTATTTACTTAAGAGTCCTGTGTCAACACGATGCTGTTGCAGATGACTGATACCCTCAGCAGTTTTAATAACAGGAATAAAAATTTGCGGAGAATAAAAACTATAGCAGAATTCACGAGCTCTGCCTCACGATTTTGCGATTTATTTTTTTCGAATCATTTATTTGTGAGTTAAATGTTGGTGTTTGAAATTCTCTCTCCACATACATTGATACCTAATGCGATTCATCTGGGAAATGTAACCATAATAAAATAAATTTCAAGGAATGAAGTTTTAATTTTATTAGAAACGATTTTTGATTATTGAATGTGGCAAGTCCTTTTTATTAAGGTTATTATGTGAATCAAAGAAAATTTGTGAAGTCAGAGTTGGACAAGCCGTACGGTGGAAAATTTCTCTGGCTGGTAGGAGGTGAGTATATCTTAGAAATGCCGCAAACCAGGTCAAAGTACAACCTACCGTAAGGTAAAAATCATCAGCAGTTCTTTCCTGGTATGGAAATGGCTTTTGATTATTGGATATGACAAGTCCTCTTATTAGGAATATTATGTAAGCAAAGAAAATTTTATTATGCCTTTGCTAGTCAGAAAACTTCTTTTGTGTCCTGAATTCAGCCAGAGTTAGACAAAACTTTTACTTACAAAACAATTACTTAGAAAAATGTCGTAAGCAAAGCCAGAGTACAGCATACCGTAGAGCAAAAAATCATTAGGTTTATCTGAGGTATTTCAAGTGTACGCTACACCTACGCCAGTTTCCCAAGTAGTAGGCTTTTCGCTGCTCGGAAAGCTTGATTCTTTTCCAAAATCTTTATGAAGAACCGTCTCTTGGTCACGCAGAAAAATCGTCCTTTTCGCGGTGTGCATAGCTCTGGATTTGCTAAACCCAGTTTTCCAAGTACTTCGTGATCTGCAATTAATTGAATTCTGGCTGAACTTAAAAAAAAAATATAAACATTCCTTCTCATAGGCGAAGGCGTTACGTCCTTGGACACAATGCCTGAAGATGCCCTCAAAATTTGTATATAAACTCTCTCACTGATTTTATTAAGGTTGAACATTTTGCTATCAAAATGTTAGTCTAAAGAATACCTTTCAACATGAAATGTTTTATTGAAAACATGTACTAGGGAGTACAAGAAAAATGAATTTTGCTCCTACACAGCACTCTTATTTTTTGTTTGCTTACGATACGAACAAATATTAATAAAACTCTTTTTTATGTTTGCAACGAAACAGAAGCAAACATGCAATATCAAAGTGTAAAGAAATATTGCAGTATATCTTTATACAAATAGAAATTTTTGAAATTTTTGTTTAGGTGTGTGCGTGTATCAGCACGCTTGTGTAGTTGTGTGTAATTTCATTCCCAGAAAGACCCTGGGAGTGGTGGTTTTATATTTCTGCTATTGTCAAAACATAAAATATGCACGTTGAAAAGCGAGGAATGAGAAACAATTTCCTCCTTTGAAAAGTCTTTGATGTTTCCTTTTGCTAGAACTTTAAATAAAATGGAAATGCGTTTGAATATAAACGAATTTTTTCAAGTTATATACGTGTAAGTCTATTTAAGGCAGCACTTGAGACGCTGTTTTATTTATTAAAAATGATTAATATTAAATTTATTGAGTAAGCCAAGTGATAAAGATCGTACTCCAAGGCATTTCATATCAACTTTTAATGATGAACATGTATTTTGCCATAACAAAATCCATTTCACTAGGCATATGAGCAGCCACAAGAAACCTTCAAGCTTTTTCCTGCATTAGGGGGTCCTCTTTAGGACTCATTTTCCCAGTGTGGTTCGAAAGTATCTGATTTTTATATTCACTGAACTAAAAGACTGTTCTATTAACATACTACTTTAAAATTTACACCTTTGGTTCTACTTTCTTATCAGCAGTGGGTTGCAATGGATGTATGTTGATTTTATTGCTATTACATGCAGCTATATAAATTAACAAAAAAAAACCTGCAAAATATTTACAAATTTATATTTTTTATAAATTTTCCAAAATCAAAAATTTTGCAATTTTTCAAAAAAAAAATTTTTTATTTTTTTTCCTAATAACTCTAAAATTATTCACGACACTAAAAACTGATTTTAGCAAAACTTAAAGGTGGCATAATTTATATTTTTTTTTTGCGTATTACTTGATAAAATTGAACACAGATGTTACAGCATTTTCGTTGTTGAAATTGCAAGGTGGGGTTTTTCTTCGCTTAAATGTCGCTTATAGAAGTACTAATCAATTACTTTTGTTGGATGAGCCCTTGACGCACCATTAGTTAAGATTTGTAACAATATTCTATACTTAAATTTTTAAAATATTTTTAGCCATAAGAAATTTATTTCTAATTTATTTTCCTTTTTGCATAATATTTTGACATATTTTCTTTTAATTTTTTAGGTAAGTGAACGCATTTTTTTGGCTTGATTATTGGTAAGATCTGCTTTAATTCTAAACAATATTTACTTATTTCAATATAATTAAAAAAAAAAATTCTATAATGTATAAACAAAAATTTGTTTAATACGTATATGGATCATTATTTTGTACTACGTTTATCGGGCTCAAGCACATTCTTTATTATTGTGGTAGCTAAATTTTTTTTAATAAACGATTGATATGAGCAGAAATAAGACAAAGAAAATATTAAAGAGCTGGGGGACAACTAACTTTTTCAATGAAACTGCATTTCTTGTCAATATCTGTACTTGAAAGCAGAGGCTCTTGTTTCTCATGACATTCACCCACTCAAGTTAAAGTGTATTTTTTTTTTTTTTTTACAAAATTTCAATTTTTATCAGGAGTTTTTATTATTATTTATTTGAAATATTTATTACATAGACAGCAAGTGAAAATTTGTCACAACATAAAGGTAACCAGGTTGTATTACAAATCATTGTAAATATTTTTCTTAAATACTTCTTATTTTCTAACTTTCAAATACTATGCTGTACCCAGTGACTGTTGAATCAATTAAGTTTTACATTACAATAAATAAGAATCGGTGTATCTGATAAAGACTAAAATTTAGAAAAGAAATATGTATATAACAACTTGGTTGGCCGAGTGTTAGGAGTAGCAAATTCAAAGATGGATGCAGATGAAAAATGTAGTGGACTGAAAACGGCTGACTGTCCCCCAGCCAAAGTTATTTAATATTTTCTTTGTCTAATTAAATAATATCAAATTTGATAAAAAATATGTAATAATAACAATATTGTCGCTTTAAAAACATGTTCCCCTAAATTTAAGAATTGGTGCAGACCAGAAGTGTAGCGCATAAGAAATAGTGAGTTGTCCGCCAGTCAAAGACCTTTGACGTTTTCTTTGTCTAGCCAATCAATAGCAATTACGTCAATAATGTGTAATAATAACAATATTGTTACGCTTTTACCCTTCAATAAAAATTTTTTTTGCAGATTCTTTAATTGCAAATGAAAAGTAAGACACATTCAGCTTCTTTTTTTTTTTTTTTGCAAGACTGTACAGTTATTAATTCGTCAACTTTGTTCAAATCACGAGGACTATAAAAACCAGACTGAATTTATAAAGCTTGTAGCTTAATTATAACAATCTTGAAATCAAACACGAATCTGTGCCACGTTTTGTACTCCAAGAATTTTTCATTTTAATTATTTTTTTGTATTGGACCAGATCTTTCTATTTGCGTTATCCTGCGATAAAGCAGTACTATTGAATTCGTCTGTTTGGCAATACTACGAGTTATTTTTTTTTTTTTGATTTGATTTGATATATTTGACTTCTTTCTTTGCATAATACAGGATAACCCAACATTAAACTAATGAAAACTTAAAACTATTACGTATTATTTTAATAACATAAATTTGCTTTTGAATATGCAACATAATGAGCATGTTATGTCATAAAAGTGAAAAAGAAAACAAAATATTGTAAAATTTTTACCATTAGTTATGATCACTACGAGTTATTTAAATTATACTTCTAGGATGAATAAGGTTGGCATACTTTTAGGCATTTCGTAATTGAACTGATACTGGGGAGTTATAAAAGTATGATAAAATATAATAATTAATAATTTATAGAAGAAAAAACTCCGATTAACAAATAGTACTTAATTTAATTTGTTTACTCTGAAATAGAATTTCCCATCTCTGTGAAAAACTTTCCTTATTGAAATGTAAAGTGATAACGAGAGACATTACGAGTTAAAAATATAGGTATGTACTGCTGAGTTTTAAAGTGACGGCCATATATTGCAAATAATTGTACAACTCAGTTCAATAAAGAAGACATTGTTTGCTGGACCTGCTACATTTTGAAAATCGACATTTTATTTCATTTCATTAGCAACTTATATATAAACACCGGTATTCATAAAAAATAAAACATTGTTGAAACACATTTTACAACAAATTTTTCATATAAAATTTGTTTTAAAATGTATTTGAGCAACATTTTATTTTTTATGAATACCGGTGAAAGAATACAAATTATAAGGTATGGTTGTTTAGTATAATAATATTATTTCATTATTTGAGCTAAAGGTCTTTCTATTTATTTATTTGTATGGAGATATTTCGTTCTCCTTCTAAGCTTTTTTAGGGCAAACATTATTTAGCGTTTCTAGCGGCTGTAAATTCGTTTTTAATATCCTTTAATATAGAAATTATTTTTTTGCAAATAATTTTAGTGGTAAGGACTTGAGAGGATACGGACTTAGTAGCTGGGGAACAGCCATGATTTTTTTTAATATGCAGCATATTCATGATCATTAGCAATGAATTATATATATCTTTCTTATTAAAAAGTTTGGTAACTGTTTTCAATTAACAATAAAACTGTTGTCTTAAGACCTGGAAGCACTGCTGAAGGTAACGAAAATTGAGTGCCTGATATCAGTAATTAATTACTCTATTTAATGCATTATGGTTATAGCTTAGTCAATTATAAAGAAATTTTTTTTAATTCACTTAATATTTCTTTGGGAATTATTTCCAAAAGATAAATCATTTCATAAGTAAATCTAAAGAGAAGCATATTTAACTTCACTTTATTATGGTGGTAACGCAACAATGGCAACAAAAATCACTTACAAACACACACTTGCCTTTCTTTTATTTTCGTACATACATACATATATTGCTTCATAAAATTTATCGTTTATAAATAAAAAAAACAAAATCATCAATTACACTTTACACATTGTAAAGGCAGAGAAAAGAAAAAAATAGAACACAAAATTAACAGCAGTTGCAATATCAGCTGAATCAGTGGCAGCAATATGAACAGCAACCTGCAAGTAATTGCATGGAAACCAATATGCAAACCATATGGTCTTTCCAATCCTTGTCAGCATTTGCCATGACTCAAAGTATCTATGCACAGCAGTTAGTTTGTGATGCATTTTGTCAGCTACACAATTTTTACTTTCGACGGCATATAATACAATATTTTGAAACACAATTAATCTGTCCGTTAGTCGCTGGTAAATTGACATGCCGTTTTCTGGGACATCAATTGCTCTAACAATATTTATTAAAAACATATATTTTTTGTAAAATCGATTCAACTACACGTTCTTGCCACTCACCTTAATTGGTTCGCAAATATTTGGTGTAAGTGTTATATACCATGTATGTATATCTCAAATATTTGCGAACCAATTAGGCTGAGTGTCAATAAGAGGAAACTTTATTTTATTAAAGATATTTTTCAAGCGAAACCATATTAAGTCCCTTTTTCGGAATATTTTGCCAATTCTTCTGATGATATGTATTATTCTATTAAGTTATTGAAAGACAAAATGATTATCGTGAAGACAAAAATGGAAATTTTTGATAGCGGTCCATATCAAACAGGAATATTCCACATAGCAAACTAAATCAATTACAACGATATAAAAATTACGACATAGCTAAAGAAATATGCCGATTGTAAAGGGTATCTGAGATTCGGTCCAGCTGAATATAGCACTCTCACCAGTTTTTGTCTCATTTATTTATACTTTTTTTAAACGTATGCATGTGTTTTGCAGAAACACATAAATGCTGCAACTTTGTTGTAAATGTTGAAAATATGATGAAAGAAATAAAAAGCAAAATATGCATTTTTGTAAGGAGATGGTTGTACTATGGTAAAAGTAACGAAGTTGGAGCGAAAGTTGCATGCAATTGATATAATGCAATAATTTGGAATATTCGAAATTTTTGCTCTAGAAAGCCAATTTAGGAATACGAAAGAAAGTTGTCCAAAAACTAGCTTTAATAAAAATATTCAGAAATGAAGATAAATATTTATTTGCTTTAAGAGCCAATTGAAATGTAGTTTTTTAGGTCTACAAATTTACTTTATTAATGTTGTCTGTCTTTTGCTAGACGGCTGCAACTGCCGCCGACATTTCGTTGATGCTAACCAACTCATCAAAAACTCATCAACCAACAAAAAAAAAAAAAAAAAAAGTGGTGCGAGGCGAAATAGTTATTAAAAATTTCTTTGAACATTTCAGATCTTCAGTTTGTTCATGGGAATTTTTAAACAAGTATACTATAGTTGAGTTTCAAACATTTTTTTTATAGAAATTTTTCAAGTCTACTAATTAGTTAATTAGCATCAACTAAATGTCGGCGGCATATAGACGATATTAATAAGGTATAGTTTTAAACCTAAAATAATACATTTAGTGAAAATAATTCTTAAAAATAATTTATTCAAATTAAATTTTTAATACTACATTTATCGATTAAAAGAGCTGTAATGCAATTTTTTCCCGTAAAACTTGTCCAAGTGGAAAAAAGGAAGTCTGGCAACAGCAAAACTTTTAACTAAACAATTACTTAACAATAAAAAGAAACTAAAAACAAAATTTCTTTTCTACATAAAATTTATTGATAGCATAAATTTTAGAAAGAAAATTTATAGACAAAAATCTATCGATAACAAAAGTTTTCTTGAAAAAGTTTGCCAATAGCAACTACTGTTTGCATACAAATGAAACCGCATTCACAAATTTCTGTCCGAAATCCTTTCATAAAAAACGTTTTGTATTTTTAAATTTTGTCTATAATAAATATTCTCTATACAAAACTAAACAATTAGCAATAACTTCATGAAAACTTGTTTGTAGAAAATAACATTAAACTTAGTCTATATACATTACTGGTCGTTAGATAAAAATAATAAAAATAAAAATATTCAATAGAAAATTTAGGAACGGCTTTAAATCTGCCTAGCAACATTTATCAATAACAAAAGTTTTGTATAAGAAATTTGGCAATAAAAAATATTGTATATAGAAAACTTGCCGGTGGCTAAAATTTTCATTTAAAAAGTCATGGGAGGGGCACCCACTAATAATACAAAACGTTTCATCGAAAACATTCATCAAAAACACATTTTTTTTTTAAATCAAGTGATAAAAAAACATTCCATGTGAAATTTGCCTACAACAAACCTGTCAATACTAATAACGAGAACTATGCAAACATATTTCTACTACAAAGTTTAATGATAGCAAACATTTTCTATAAAAATTTTGAAAAAAAAAATATCAGTACAAAACCGATAACAAAAATTTCCCAGGGAGAATATATTAACCGATAACAAGAGTTGTCTATAGAAAACTTACCTTGGCGAATTTAAAAATCAAGAACTAAAATTGTTTATAGAAAACTTAGTAACCAGTTTTATAGCTAATTTATTGACTGCAAAAATGTTCTTTACAAAATGGTTCGATAGTTACAGTTGTTGAGAAAAAAAAAAAATGTTTTAATTGGAATATTTTCTACTTTTCCAGAAAATTTGTTGATAATATTTTGTAGTGAAATTTTTATATCACAAGGGCCATATTGGAAAATCTGTTGAGTTGTATTAAAATTCTTACTTGCAATACAACTAGTTTGTGTTTAATTTTTAAGATTTTGTTTTTTCAATCAAGTCGGCTTTGATTTATGTATTCAGATTGAAAGAAAATATTTTGTCAATTCAATTTTTCCTGTGCCTTAATTAACATGTAAAAAAAAATCTAGAAAAAAAATTTTTCCCGTATTTTATTTGGAACGCAGAAGAGAAGATTTCAACAAAATCTGCAAAATAATAAAATTTTCTTCAGAAGATTTAACGATAACAAAATCTTATGAGAGAAAATACAATAGTAAAAACCACATTTTATTGTAAATTACCATATCAAGGTTTCAGTTCGATGTTCTGTGCTCGGAATTGAAAAATTCTTCAGCAAACTGCTAATGTTAATAAAATATTGAATAGTAAAAAAATTTATAAGAGAAAACTTTTTGTATAAAAATATTTCGCTAGAAAATATTTTCTATACGTAGGTTAGGTTAGGTTGATTGAACTGGCTTGTTTGCCCATGTCTGGCGACATACACCTAAGCCAATTAAGGCTTGTTGTGCGCTCCGTGCAATTAACCAGGAAGAGTTTGCCGCATAGGTCTATGGGAACACCGCCTCATTCACAATTGCCCCGGAATTGGCTTATGTCTGGTAAGATGTCGTCTTTCCCAAGATGTCGTGATCGTATTTGTGCGAAGGCGGGGCACTGGCATAAATAGTGCTCTATTTTCTCACTTTTCTTTCCACATGCTCTGCATTCATCTCCTCCCGCTATTCCTATGCGGTATATATGCATATTTCTTAAGCATCCTACCTACCACCCTCGCAGTCTTTTCCAAGTCAAAAGCAATATTAAACTTGGTGCTTTAAAAAAATCTTTAAGTTTTTTCCTGTTTGCTCATTTTGCATTCTACATAAAAATAAACTTGAGTAAAACTGTTTGTAAAACTTGTTCGACTGTAAATGTTTTAGTAGAAAAATAAAAGAAAAGAATATCTTTTATGCAGCACAAACACATACAAATTATTGGCAAACACACTTACACCAAAACAAGTACATATTTATAAACGAAACGAAAAAAAAATAAATAAATAAAATATAAAAATAAAAATAAAGTTTTGCATAATATACCAGTGTTACTCGAGCTGCTCTATTGATGATTTCGTTAAGCTCATATGCTGAAATTTTGTGTGAAAAAAAAAACTGCAGCATGAAAAAGAACTGCAGCAGTTTACTGTTAAGTTTGTTGCACAACTTGTAGCACACATTTCTTTATCAAATTTTGTCAAATGATTTTTGCAGTCATCTTTCATTTTAAAATAATTTTGTGTACAGTTACCGACGTTCTTAATAGAAAATGAAAAATCAAGCAGTGAAAGCAAGAATCTGCTCACATTACATGACGTGAAGAACAGAACTGAATAGACTAGAATACCCCTGTTCCCTTGCTGCCATTAAAAAAAAAAAATAAAAATAATAATAAGTTGATGGTTTATATGCCAACCAAGAAATTGATATCAATATATGAAAGTTTATCAATTTCCATAAAAAATAAATATTAATGACGATGATGATGATGATCGAAGCCATTCCACCAACTCAACTCCCATTTGCATCATCAATAAATTTTATTTTTCAACTAATAATTTTTCTGCATTGCTTTACCAGCAGACGACGAAGGGGGATTAATAATGTTTCTAAAAGGCACACAGCAAAATATTGTCGATCATGATGTTAAAAATTTTGTTGCATATATGTTTATGTCATGTTTGGATATTACTTTCATTTAGTTTTTTTTTGTAAGTTGCAGGTACAAGAGCAAAAATATTAATATGCGTATGCACACATATCTAAAAAACAAACCCTGCAGTATAGTTAAAAATTCTCTACAATTTTTAATAAAAAACCTGGTTTTTGTTTCCTTCTTGTTTTAGTTTGCTTTGCTTTAAGGCACAGATATTTGCTTTTACAATATGCCAGTAAATTTTTTTAGAAGATATTAAACTCATATTTTGCTATGAGTTAGAACTTTTATTAAATAGACATAAATCTAATACCTTATAATCAACTGCATACGAAAAAGAAATTTATATGAAATTCCAAACTACAGTGAAATACTCAAAAGTTGCCAGCAAATTCTGTAGAAACTGTTTTATTGTACAAATAAAAAGAACTTCTTCGAAAACGAATTAATTACAAATATAATGTTCTAAGTGATAAACATCTAATATAAGGTACTTTCACATTGAACAAATACTTGCAGAAAAGAACATGACCACCGTATTTTGGCTGGCCCTTACTTGGGACTAGCATATGCTTACAGCGACACACTAACGAGAAATAAGTTAGCAAATGCTTGATTGAATTATGTTCTGCCTCTGAACGCAAAACTTTCGGTTTTATGTCTCCAGTAAAAACAAAATTGCTAAAAATTATTTTGAAGACTTTGTCTTCATTTTAGCAGCTTTGATTTTCTTCGAGTCATGAATACGTTCCAACAAAAGATCACTATATTTTTAATTTAATTTTTTTTTTTTGGTAAAACTTAAATAATGAATTTTATCAAAATTATACCTTTTATGGCGCGACAGGGATGTTTTACGGGTTGTCGGTCATGAGACCATCACACTTGGGTCCTAAAAGACCCCACTGAGCTACCCGAAGAGGCGGTAAGGAAGCAGCCCTACACATCTCCTGCTGGTTCTGCCCTGGACCAGCCAGATAAACGGATGAAAGATTCCACCCTGTCAAATCCGCATTCTGACATACACGTCAACCCATGTAGTGTCAGTCTGATCAAGTAATGTGCTCAATTGTCCACCAGACTGTCACTTTTAACGGATGCAAAGGTGACTGATGAATAATTTAGGGGTTTCGTTTGCCCATAACTGACTAATAGAATATTCAAGTATACATTTAAATTTAAATATGCTTCATCACTCATTATGACGTTTTCATGAAAATCGGGTTTGTTATGGGCGAACTGTTAAATAATACTTTCATAAGTATGGCGGTCTTCTGCTCTTCGGGAGGAAGCTTTTGCTTCAGCTGAATCTTAAGTGTCCATGACATGTGCAATAAAGTCGCCACTCACGTTTGATTGTGTACATGTTATTTATTTTAATAATTTGCTGCAGACATTCAATAAAAGACGCAAACATTATAATTTTTGTGACTTTCCAGCGCTCGTTTCAATTACGCCGTCAGGTGATGATTATTTTTTTGCCTTGTTCTGTTTTCTCTAGCACTAAGGTGCCTTACGATAAACTGTTAAATTATCTTTTTTTCTGTAAATTTTAATTTTGTTATTGAACTTCTGTGTTGTAATACATTTATATTAAATTACTTTTTCAGGCTTAAGTTCAACCCTTGGTTTATCACTACTTTTAATTAATTTTCATCCGCTCACATTTGTATCACTTCGACCATGGCCTAGCAATTGACCTATTTTCATCATAAAGGCTTCAAGTATACATAAAAACTTAAATTTTTTTATATTAAATTACTTTTTCAGGCTTAAGTTCAACCCTTGGTTTGTCGCTTTTGGGGAAACTTTAGCACAAGGAGCCAGGCTTTGAAAGGAATGAGTTTTGTAGGTTTGTAGAAGGGGTCGTGGACCTCCCAAAGCCGAAGTCAAAGTCAGCCGGAAGCTTGTAGTTTATTAATAATTCGATGTTGAAGTTGCGAAATTTACTAAGAAAAATATGAAAATGTTGGTAAAACAGTGTTGCCAGAGGAAATTTGTTGCACTGAACATAACATCGCGAATTCATAAACGGTTTCAAGCATCCGAAATCGAATTTTTTTACGTTTAATTCAATAAAATTTTTCATAGGTATGAAAAATTTGTTTTAGACAACCTGCCTTCAGCCAGGCTAAGGAATTTCCTCCTCCATGGTATAACCAACACCGGCTTCGCGTACAAAATCTGTAAGCATCTGGCAGCACACTCTTTCATTTTACGGCAATTGGTACTATTATACAAAAGCCGACCCTCGCTTTTTTTATAGCTAGTTGGACAACCTCAATCTTGTCTCGATCAAAGTCAGAGAAAAGAGAGTTCTGCATTGATTTTGTATGCTGGAATGCATTTTTTTCATGTTTATGTATACTTTCAAAAATTAAGTTCTCCTGTAGTAAACTGAAGAAAGGCATCTACAAGGCAGCAAGGATATTGCAATGAATTGTCCATGAAACAATGAAACTAAATTTTTGTTATTACAACATCAATGGTCAATATTTAAAACACCCACATTTAAGATTTTTATAGTAAATAGTATTCTCAGGAATTCTCAGTAAAACAACTGACTCAACTAAAGATTACTGCAGTCACATTTCCTGCTGGGTACAAACAAACTCCATCTGTATGCACATACATATATCTATATGTACGCATAAAGAAACAGAACGAAGCAAAAATTACGCATTTTACTACTGTTTTTTCATCCGCACATTAATGCATCTATCCACCACGAAATTTCAAAGCAAAGAGGTTTTTTCTGCCGCGCAATAGTGCATACGTGAGGAAAAAATTGCTTCAACAAAAACAGAACTCTTAATTTTTACTTCAAGCAGAGCCAAACGCATAAATAAATTGCCGAGTATACTTTTCCGCCGCACACCCTGTATCCATTTTATTAGTAATGAGAATGCATTTACAATAATGATAATTTGAAATTCTACGGTGGCGGTTATGCATTTTGAAAATCATAAAATTTTATGATGAAAAACAATTTGGAAAATTTTTACATTATTCATTTGCAGTTCTTGGACTTCTTTCTTAAGCCCATAAATGACATCAAACATCATTAAAAGCTTTCATGTGCAACAGAAATACATATAAAGTAATAACAAAAAAGAAACATGAAATTGGCCAAAGTAAACGTATGTGCAAATGTGCGTGTGTGTATGTGTGTCTGAGTTTAAAACAGAAATGAATTTGCAATTTTTATCATGTAACAAAAATGCACCCTGCGGTCACAAACAATAATCGTACTTCTCCAACACCCAAATCATCGGGGTAGCAAACTGTATAACAGGGTGTTCTGGAGCTGTTGAGTTCGAAGTGATGCGATGTGATGGTGCTGTAATAAACGTGTGCAACATCAACAGCATCGTCATTCTCATCATCAATAGTTTAAGCAGTCCAGGCACGTTTTTAACTCATCCTAAAGTACATAGGAAAAATACACACTCTTACCTACACACACACACACACACAAACAAACACGCTCACTTAAACTACCACGAAAAATGTTGAATGGGGAAAAATGTTACTTTTGTATGCTGCTGCTGCTGCTGTTGCTGTTGATGACAAGGCTTTGTGATATTGGTTTGCTGTTACTTTTGCTTCAATAATAATAATAATACAAGTGAAAGCAACAATAGCAGCACACTGCACTGTTGCTGCTTGCTGGCTTGTGTGAAGAATGCATGTATGCGTGTGTGTGTGTGTGAGTACAGCTCATTGTTGTAATGTGTATGTGTGTATGGCAAGCATTAAGTCAGTCTATGTTGGATGTATTGTATGCATTACGAAAACAAGTATGTTGACTGTTGAGCATCAAAAGTGATTAATGCATGTGGCAAATGCATTAAATTTTCTTTTAAATGCATTACAATTTTAAAAGGTCACACAATTTTTGCGCCACACATACAACGATATGGTTTAAATAAACATTAAAAACATTTTCCAAACCTTACGAGGGTTGACCAATTTAAAAGGATAATATAAGTATATTTTCGGTCACGTCGCTTTTTATCGGCAAACCAATATCTTTGAACCATCCTCGTTATACATTCACCATAACTGCTGTCATCATTGGCTTAAGCAGCTTTACATTTTGCATTTTATTCATTTATTCTTAGAATGATGTGTGCAAAAGCGTGGCATTATCATTGCCTTCATTTCACATGGAGCTGTTATTATAGTGTTTATTTTATTTCACTTTTTTCCCTTTGTTCAAGTAGAGTTTTTTGTATGCAAAAATTTGTTGAAGTGTGCTGCAAATCGAAATGAGTTTTTGCAAAAATGCATTAGTTTAATGCGAGCAACAGTCATGACATTATTTGACGTAACATGTTACACTGAAGCATAAAAAAGGTTTTTGAAGCAGCTACAAATTGTTAAAAATTACACTGTAAGGCACCAAAATTATTAATTTTAGACTTATAGTTCAGATTTTAGATACTTTGAAAACATTTTATTGGGCTTAATTTCGATCTTACTTCTTCAGAATTGGTAAAGATTTTTTTGTAATAAGGTTGTAGGGACGAAGTCAAGAAAAGTAAAATTGGCTGTTTCACGTCTGCCACGACCATCATCAGCACCCGTATAACTATGAAAGCACACATAACTGATTAACCTTAATACTAATAGAGCTATTTGTTATTGACTGCCTGCATTTAATATTGTTGATCAACTCTGAATTTTTTCAGCTTTTAAAATTTTAAATTTTTGGTGATTGGAATATGTCTTATATTCTCTTACCAACATCTTGTGATGCTAGTACACAAAATTTCTAGAATAAATAATTATTTAAAATTCTTGGATTCAAATACTCGCTACAGACACTACAGACGAAACATTTCTCATATTGTTTCTGTCAAACGTTTTACTCTTAAGCAGCTGCATGTCGTGTTTTACTTTTAAATTATTGCTTGTACAAGAAACATGAGGAAAACGCATCGCGCGCTTCGTTTCGTTTTAAGCAGCTTTCACAAAATTAGAATTAGTGCAGTTGCATGTGACAAGTTACATAACACAAAGCAAAGAGAAGACACACGGGCTCTTCTGGACTCAACAGGCGAGTTGAGCAGCATCATAGAAATGTGGGCGGCATATAGACAGACGGCTGAGAAGGGCACAAATCTATTAATAGACCTAGAATAATACATTATAATTAGCTGCTAGAGCAAAAAATAATAAAATTAATTTTTTTATATGAAATTATTTAAAAAAAAACGGTTTCATAAAACAATAAAATTTTGGTTTTTGGAGACTTTTTGCACAAACATGTATCGCAAATCCACAGAACGCACACCAAGCGTATACTTTCTTAGGTGTATGACGCAAGACATGGGCAAACAAGCTCCTCCAATCAACCTAACCCAACCCTAGATCACAAATGTCAATGTAATTGAAAACTACGCTTTTGACCATAGATTAAAAACCTTATGTAAATGAAAATGAAGATCTAAAGAAGGATGCTTCATGGCGGAGTTAAATGGTAACTGGCTGATGTTTGTTTTTTCAATTCTTTTAATAAAAAAAATATCAAACAATTATATACAATTATGAAAAATTAAAAAAATAAGCTTTTTCAATGAAAGCTAATTCTGGGCATTGGATTCAAATATTTTTTTCCATGTATTATTAGTTTTATATTTCCCTGCATTAAAATTATTTTCTTTTCGCGTTTACCAACATTGATGTATGCGTTTTATGCATCAGGTGTTTTATTACTTCATAGCGAAGGCCAACAGCAAAATAATGTTAAAAAAAAACTTTTAACACTCTGCAACAAACTTCATCACTCAAATATTGATACAGTTGTAGTGCAATGTAGCTTGTCACTTGAGATGTTGTCATCGTCACCAACAGCAACTAAAAATTATAATGTGTTTGTTGTTTGCAATGTTTTAATTTTAAATTAGCGAAAGTTTGTTTTTCACTTCGCAATCGCTTACGCTCTCTCCCTCTCTCTCTCTCTCTCTTTCCCATCCTTCAGTATTATTCGCATGCAAACTCTGAAAAAGGACATAATTTTCCACACTTTTCTTGTTGCTGCTGTTTAGTTTCCTGCAAAATGTCAAATTATAGGAAAAATAAAGTTTGTGCAAGAATATTCTTTTCTCCTCTTTCGATACAATTTTTATTAAAGTTTTTAATTACTTTGGCGGGCTAATGATGTTGGTGCAGAAATTAAAAGCAAAAGAAAGAAAAAACACAGCAGCAGCACCTAAACAAGACAATTATGGCCGGCAAAGTGAAAATATTAAACAGTAATTATAAAGAAAAATAAGCAAACAAAAGTTTAAATATAAGTTTTGCCTTCGGATATTAATCAAATCATGAGTTTCTATCTCTCTCTCTCTCTCTCTCGCTCTCTCTCCCTCACCAAATATTTTTGCATTCAATTTTAAAAGCTAAAAATTTATGGAAATATTTTCTTAATGTTTTTTTGGTTTGGACTCATTAGTGTCTTCTGAAAGGCGAGAGTAAAATGGATTCCATCAGGCTTTTTTTTTTAGCAAACACTTTTAGCTGTGATTAAATTATTACAAATTTTACAAGAAATTATTTGCTTTAAGAACAATGTTGAGAAGAAAAGCTCATTATTACCACAAGTAAAATATTCTTTTTGTTCTTTTAAAAAGCAAATTTTTTAAAGCAATATTGCAAGGTTTATGGCTTGTTTGCTTAACCTGCTACAAATTTCGTTTGACGTTTCGAATTGGCAACCAATAGATGTAAATCTCTTCCTTCCAAGCAGTCAGCCTTGTACTAAGATAAGTGAAATTTGTTCAATACAAAGTTGATGATCTTTGAACTCTGATCTCGTTCATATTTGGGTAAAAAATTTCAAACTTATTTTTCAACTATTCTATAATTTTCTCACAGCTAATTTATCACAGTCATTTTGCGTAGCATATTTATTAATACATTTCTAAAAAGTTCAATTAGTGCCGTTTTCTGTTCAGTAAGTGTAGCAAAATCATTATTATTTTGGGCGAAAATGTATGCGAACATATTTTTAATTAATTAAATTCCCATTAGGACTTGAACGATCTTTTGTTTTCATCTTGATCTCGCTAAGCTATTGGACTTTTTTCTAGAACAGCCACTGCCGATTTCCACTCTGAATCACTTGCGTCTTTTTGCGATATTGATATTTTAAGTTTTCAGTATGAGCTTTTCGTCCAGTTTATTTTAGCTTTTAGCTGATTCGATTTTCGACCAGTATAGAGTTTGAGGAAATCCGTCTAATACTTAAATTGATCTCAAAACTAATCAGGTTGCAAATGTAGCGTCAAGAACAAAGTTCAAAAGGTATATGCTCAGTAACGCAGTCATTTTAAAGTTTTTAGATAAACTACACAACAAACTTAAAACGTCTTCCGTAAGCTTATCTATCCACGATTTATATAATAGGGCAAAATGCAGTGATTAGTATGTTATTTTGAAATAACATAAGATTTTAGCAACACATGTGATCTGAATTCATTAGAGTTGAAGTCAAGTAATTTAAACTCTTATGCTATACGATTTGAAATCAAATGCTGATAAATTGTGTTGTGTTGAAATTACGCAGTCAAATATATTGAACTCATGAGAAGTGTAAATCAAGTGGTTTGGAACAGCATAATTTAAGAGTCATGTCATTTTAAAATTATTATGTTCTCTCAAACCCATCAAAATCATGGGAGTTTAAGGTCTAATTATTTTAAAGTTATGTGATTTTAAACACATTCGGTTTTAAAGTTATATTATCTTTAAATCATATTATTTTGAAATACTGTGGTTTGAAAATCATGTGTTTTTTAAATCGAGCGTTTTTCAAAGTATGTTGTTTGACATGATATTGAAATCACTAGGTTTTGTAATTATGTAATTTTCAATAACATGTGATATTAAAACCACCTGGTTGAATTAAAAACGAATTTAATATCATGTGATTTCGAATCATGCGATTTTTAATTCGTATGGTTTTGGTTCCACATGAAATTTATAATTTGAGATCATGTGTGATTTTGATTGCGTATATATATAGCATATATCATATTTTTGAAATGAAGGGATTTTTGATAAAAGTGATTTTCAACTTCTGTGTTCTTGAAATCATTCGGTTTTGAAGTCAAATGCTTTTGCAATCAAGTAAATGGAGATAATGTATGCTTAAAATCACGTGATTTTGAAAACATTTGATTGCGAAATTTTAAAAATTTGATAACATTTTATACAACGATCCTGCTGGTTAAAAACCACGTGTGATTTTAAAGTTATTTGGGTGCAGTTCCTCAAACCTTACAAATGTATATTATATTTGCAAAATAATTTTTTATTGTGTATATTTAAGTGCATATTTTACTTGCAAGCTACATTTGTAAGTTTAGAGAAGTGGAACCCCGAAAATAAAATTATATTGTTTGAAATTATGTAACTTTACCATCACATGATTTTTTATTTATGTAATTTATAATTAGCTAATTTCTATGTGACTTGGTATCATGTGATTTTAAAACTATATTTCTTTTTTGTTAAGATATTTTTAAGCTGGGTATAATTTCAAAACATGTGAGAAAACGTATGTAATATTAATGTTTACAATTCTAAAGTACATGACTTTAAAATATTTTGAGCCGAAAATCATGTGATTCTGAATCGTGGATTTAAAAATCATGTGACCTGAAATCAGGTGACTTCCAAAATTTTGCCAGCCTCATAATCTAATAATAGGAATACACGAATATGTATGTATGCCATACTGAATTTATCCTAATTTCTTCATATTTCTCATATTATTGAAACAGATTTTTAAATCATTTTTAGCAGTTGGCAACATATACATATGTATGTGTATATAAATATAATTAATTAAAATCTTAATTTAATAAAAATGTATTTCTTTTGATAAACACAAAGCCTTTGAATTAATCTCTATCAATATCTTGTGGTCTTAAACAAATATCTAAATGAAATTGTTGTAGTTTTTGTTGGTTTGTAAGTCGAAAGTGTGAACATAAATACAACCGAGCATTGATTGTATTCTAAATTTTAAATAAAATTCACTCAACCACAAAGTCAATCAAATCTTTACAGCAAAAACCCAATTTCTTTCAAAAATACCCAACACAAAGTGTTATTGGCACTCAAACCAAAAACAATAATTCTAGACAAATGTGTAACCGAACAAAAACTCTTTTTACAAAAATTGAAAAGCAATCATACAAAATCAAGGTAAAATTAAGTTAGATAAACCACAACAAATGTGTGTGTGTGTGAGCGTGCATTTGAGTTGTTTGCTGTCTGCTATTATTCTTTCCCAATACTCTGTGTACTGACAATTACTTTGTGCCACCACTACAAGGACATTTTCGTACTCGAACACCTTGTAGTGGGTGCAACATTTGTTTGTGAGCTTATGCATAAAACCAATGACAGACGAAGCATAAACAAATTCAAATCAATTGATGAGTTCTTGCCCGGTTGTATTCACACTTATTTATGCTTGTAACAGCAACAGCTTTGCCACAATGTAGCACCCTTATCTCTTGTTAGCTGGCAACACGCACACACACCCACCCCCTACATCTTAAGAGTAGTTTAGAGTCCATTGGCACTTACACATACTTAAATCACTACTTTTGATTGAATACTTTTTACCATAAACAAACTCATGTATTTGAAAAAATTTTAAATTAACCAGAACATAGAAGATACACATGTACATTAGGGTGGTCTTTTCAAAAAAAAAAAGTGTAATTCTTACCATTACATCCACCTAATTTGGTGGATTTTAAAGAAAAAATTACACTGAAAAAATTCAGGTAAATCGAAAGGAGTTATGACATTTCTCATAGAGGTCAGAAATGCACAGAAGATGTAAAAAAAACATGAAAAGCTTCACTACTGTCCTTGACTCATCCCTAGAAGTTTAAAATGTATGACCGATCACCACTAAGTTTTTCTGGCCAACGTTTTTTCTGAACAGAACAACTCCTATTTTCTCTCCATAGTGGGCCTTCCCCTATGGGCATAATTCAAATCATGGTGCTGCTAGAGAAGTTATATGTATGACTAAAACCCATTGATTTCTATTTTAGAAGATTTCTTAATGCACTTTTTGATGCTAATTTTTTGACCTTTGTTGTTTAGTATTTTAATTGTTCGAGCCTTAAGGTCACTTGTTTTTTTATAAGTGTTTATTAAATTCGATATTTAGATATCACAATGGATATCTTCTTCAGGAATGTTTTTTTAATGCACCAAAACTCTACCTCTCCTTCCTAACGCCGCTTTCAGACAAAAATCTTTTTCGAAATTTTCGTTGTGATCCAGGATAATTTTCGGTGCAAAATTCGCCAAACTATGGGGTGAGATTAAAAAAAAACTAACAAAAATAAATTCCCTACATCGCTTAGGGCCCCCCTATTGTACAAACTCAGCAGCTCATAAAACAAATGTTTTTCTTTTACTTGATGTACTTAAGATAGAAAAATCTTAATTTGATTACATTTACGCATTTGGGCAGAAATCAGGTAGAACATGCAAACATACGTTCATACATTTAGTTTAATTCAATTTAAAAAAAATTTCATCAGTTTTGCTGTATTCTACCAGAAATAAGAAAAGCATTTAATAAATACATAACTTGTTTCCTTTTACACAAAGTACAAAAAAGTATGGCTCTTAATATTTACATTCCATTAAATAAATGATATTTTCTAAATAGAAAATTTCCCGTACATTTAGTTTGATATTTAACGCCTTGTCAGTTTCGACAACTCCAGTATTTCTTGCATATTCTCTCTTCCCCTGCTGTGGTGAATGTACTCCTAAAGACACATTACTGGCACTGCATTGAGCAAAAGAAGAAAAATGGTGCTAAGGCAAGGGAAAGAAAACTTTATAATTTTCATAATGAACTGCAGGAAAAAATGTAAGTGAAGATGGAGAACAAAAACTATAAAGTTAGAGTAAAGAGAAAATTTAGATTACAAATGGGTGCAAGTGAAAATATAACGTTTGCCATATTTTTAAGATTATATTTTATTTTACTTGCAAATAAGGTAAAACAAGACAAGAGAGAAATCAAGGATGATAACAGAACCCCGGCGAGTTCAACAATTCCACAAAAATTGACACAAGCAGATGCCCTGGAATGTGGTGGTGAAACTGTTTAGTTTCTTATGATATTTTTGCTTATGTTCACATAAGGAGATACCAAACGCCAAAAGATGAAAAATAAGGTAGAGTTAAAACTCTAGTTTAACAAAACTTCTCTGTGACTTAATTGCAGTTTAAACTTGAATGTAGTAAATCAATGAACCATTATTTGTTTGAAATATATAAAAATTTGCCAACGTTGCAAAAACTTTTAAGCAGCTGATGCTCTGCAGTGTTTTATAACTGAAGCTTAAAGGCCAAGTTTTCTTCGTTCAAATGTAGCTACAGTATTCACTGGTTTAAGAACTTACTAGTTTAAGCGTAAATTAAACCATTTGCTAAGGTGAACTGGCACTGATCACTCGTTTCAGAACTTACTAGTTTAAGCGTAAATCAAACCATTTTCTAGGAAGAACTGGCACTGATTTCTGAGCCTTTCACTGTCACTAAATTTCATGCATTCAGCAAACAATACACAGGAAAAATATCAACCAGGAAAATTTAAAGCAGAATGGCAGCATTCGAAGGCAGTCTTTATAGTTTTTGATTAAATCTGGTATTTAAGTTGAATTTTCGACTGGAACTAGGAAAATAGGAGAGAGGTATTGGTGGTTGAAGCATGGGGAGTGATTCTTTCTTCTAAGCAACTTTTTAAAAATAAAAAATATTTGGAGGAACATTTTTAAATGTGTGCCAATAAGTACGGCAGCAGTTTTTCAATAGCAGGCAGTACCTCAGCTAAGATTTTACTTGTGCTCTTTTAATGTTCATCAGAAGCAATATATTTAAAAAAATCTATTTTCCAAATGGTTGAAAATTTATTGTTAATAGAAATATGTACCACAGAAAATTTTTTATAAAAACTGCTCCAACATGGACCAGAGCTAGGCCAAAGGTAGTCCAAATATGTGGGAACAACATGCTCCATTTTATATTACAATGGACTATTAAAGGTACATGGTCTTCTCAAAAAAAAAGAAAAAAAAATCAAACAATGCATCAGAGTAATCGAAAAACTAGTCCCAGTAATTACTTCATATCACTACGCCATAAATTCGAATATGGTAGTCATGTGTTTCGGGTACTGCTAAATACATTTTATTTCATCATGGTCCATGTTTGCACTACATCGCACCCACCATGTTGTAACTACTCGATTTTACATATTTTTGATGCTAATTTTTCGACCGGTTTAGTATTTTAATTAAAAAAAAAAAATTTTTTTTTTAAAAACCCCAAAACATTCCTGAAGAAGATATCCATTGTGATATGGAAATATCGATTTCAATAAACACTTATAAACAAAAAAAAAAAAACAAGTGACCTTAAGGCTCGAAAAATTAAAATACTACTCGATTTTACTTAAAACGGATCGTGTACTCCAATAACTTCTGCAGGAAGTTAAAAATAAAAGACATAAAAAGGCGCAAACATGTTTTGTCGAGAATTTATTACAAAGAATTTTTGTGTTCATATTGCAAAGATTCTGTGAAAAATCTTGCATCAAGAGCAATTTGTTAAAGAAAATTAGACCAGACGTAATAAAATAAAAACTAAGCGGATAAATTTGCTACCGCAATGAATAATGATGAGAAGGGTTCCGAAAATAAATTCATATTATTATTTTACTATTATTAATTATACGATTATATGTCTTATTATTGATTATTAATAACAGTCATAGCAATCCTTTGAGTTGGCAGCCCAATAAAAGTGTAATATGTATATACAGGGTGGCGCAAAAATAACCTTCCGATGTTTTTTTTGGCTGTAATTACAAAAACAAATGAACAACTTTGATTCTTCTGGTGGATTATTTTTATTTGGTCTTTTAATTTTTTTACATCAAGTCGAGAATATGATGTCGTATACATAAATGGCCGCCGCTACAGTTGATTGTCATTTGAGCCCTTTTTATAGCATTTTCCTCACATTCTTAACGGATATTGTCTTTAAGAGCTGCAAGAGTCTGAGGCTTATTGACACGACTTCAAAAAGCCCCACAAAAAGAAGTCTGCAGCGGTCAAATCAGGCGATCTTGCTGGCCAGTGCAAATCGCCAAAACGGGAGATTAGGCGCCCGGGAAATGCATCCTTCAGCATATCAGTTGTGGCACGTGCAGTGTGTGCCGTAGCACCGTCCTGTTTTAGCCACATGTTTTCCAATCCCAATTCATCAAGTTGCGGCAAAAAGAACTCCTTGCTCATTGCTCTGCAGCGCTCACCAATCACAGTAACCGTTTGGCCCGCGACGTCTTCGAAGAAAAAAGGTCCGATGACTTCTCCAGCGAAAACAGCACACCATACAGTGACTTTGAGCGGGTGTAATGGCTCTTCGAGGGTTAGACGCCGTTTTTCAGTGCCCTAGAAGAGTAAATTTTGCTTATTTACGTACACGCTAAAATGGAAATGGGCCTAATCCCTCATCCAAAGTCACCGACCGATTATTGGTCAAATAAATAGTCACCAATATTCCGCGTTCTGGAGCAGTGTAGCGTAACATTGTTTAGTAACGTGTATTTCGCACGTGTTTACTACACAAATATCAAAACAGAACTGACATTAGGGGCCAATCGCAAAATTGATAGCATTTTCTGATAGTAGGATTACTTTTGCGCCACCTTGTAGTTCACAATAACAAAATCCATGTGAGCAAAATTATTTCTATTGGCCACAATATTACCGCTGGAAAAGAATTTTTGTTAACAGGACAATATCATTCGTTGTTAATGTTACCACTTGTTTGTATTTTGTTTCTTTATGGAAGACTGCCGCCTCAGAAAGCCAAACAATTTGTAGAAAATGTCTGTGAAAGATTATTTACGTTTGCGAATACACAAAATTTAATTCACAATTTGTCTGCAACTTCTCGCTGATTTTCTACCAAAATATTGTGCAATGACACTTTGCGTTCAGTGCAAATGTGTTCAGTATTTACCTGAGTTTTTTCTCGGTTCTTTTTTTTTTTGTATTGGCTGATATTCAAACATTTGTCTTTTAGTTTTTCCTCATTGTGTTGATTTTTCCCTGTGTGAGTTATTTTTTTCGCCAGTTAATTTTTTATTTTTCAAATTGCGGACAATGTGGCACCAATTTTGACACAAACACCCTGCTTTTTTGACATGGCATAGGAAATCGGTTTTAAGGAAGAGAAAAAGTTTTTGTACTCAAGGAATTCTGCGCTTGGTTGATTTTTTATACGTATTTGGTTTCTTTCTCAGTGTTTTTAATGGTGCTTGTATGTTTCAGGCAGGTCTTGACGTATGTTTTTTTTTTGTTTATTTTTTTTTTTTTGATACATAATTTGGTATCTTTTTGGTTCTTTGGCCATCTCTTTTATAGAATTATGCTTTCTATGGGTGGTGTTTTAAACAGTCAACTGTCAGTGCAGTTGCAATGTGGATGTAAATAAGTATCTTGAAATTCTTTTGTCAAAATTTCAATTATTTGTCAGTGTCAAGCAGGACTAATGTAACTCACACAAAAGTAATAAAATGGCAAAAAGAAAAAGATTAAGCTGTTACTGTGGCAAAAGGTGGTTTCCAGCTCAATATAGAGAATATTTTTTGTTGCATTCTGTTATTATGGAATATCTAAAACTTTCAAAATAAGTATTTACGCTCTAGTCCTGCCAATTTTTTTTTATTTGTTTTGGCTAAAGACAAATTTTTTTTGTAAGACTGGCCTAGAGTAGAATTATTAATTTATTGTTGTAAAGTAGTTTTATAATATTACTTTAGGTCTTAGTAGACATTACTAATTGCCATGTGGACTGATAAAGATAGAAAGCTATCAACAGCATCTACTTACACCTAAAATAACACATTTCAATTGACTCTGGGAAAAAGTAGATTAAAAAAAAATTAGTTTTTAACATAATTTCCAAACTTTTTTTGCATATCTTCCATTTGCAGATTTTAAACTCAAAATCATCTCTAAAACAATTTCGAAGCAAAGCTCAAAACTATCTTATAACTAGATTTTTGGAACGAAGTTCCTTAACGCGGCTTGCTGGTAGGGCAAATTAGTAGAGATCGTCACGAAAGCGTGAGAGCTGCTTATATGTATTGGTGTATCTTTCGACAAACAATCGTGTATGACGGACGGCAAGTAGCGAAACTATTTGACGTCAGCGGAGACACAAACCAATACATATTAATTAGTTGCGAAAACTGACACTACCAGTTGATAGATGTCGCTAAAGTAAAGTATGTCACAACAAAAAACAGCAATATTGAAAAATTGACCAACAGTTGCTTTTCTTCGGTTTGCAGCAGTTTGACAAAAAAAATACTGCATGTGTCAAAAGTAAAAAAAAATAAAAAAAAAATTTAAAGAAGTATATAAAATTTCAAAAACAACACAAAATAAAACATACAGATTTCACCTTGTATTACATTCGAAGATGAAGAAAAAACGTAAGGAACTTCGTTCCTAACGGGGGTCCCCCGACCGTATTTCTTTTTTTAATTAACTACCTCACCAAGTAGAGCTTAAGGCAAGTGTTTTGTAACTGATGTAATTACGGCTAATCTTTATTGGTATACTTCGTCAAATCGACGAATATTAACCTTTCATGTACAATATAAATAGTTGAGCTCCAAGTAACTTATCCTTATAAAATGAATCATATACATATGTATATAGAAATCTTTTGATTTTTTAATGCAGGTCACAGAATACACAGCAGTGAAAAAAGCGACTTTTGAAAATTACTGCAATTGAACAGGAGGTCGATCAGCTGAATAAATCTCAATTCAAATATCAATCCCTTGATACTCGCTCTCTTACAGCATGAAAGAACTGTAAAAAAGTTGTTTCCCTCCATTTTAATTTAATTCTATTTTCATTTAATTTCAATAAATTCTATACTTCGTTGCAGTGGCGAAGTGTACTTTAAGAACATGATGGAGAAGTGTTGTTTTGTAGCATCGAACAGAAATGCATGAGCACATGAAGCAAAAGCAGATTCTTGGCTAGGGCCACAAAAAAACAGTAAAGATACAAGACAATACAAAAATAAAAGCAGTATTTTCTTACTTGTATCAGACAAACAGAAGAGATAAATGAGAATACAAAAATAAAAGCAGTATTTTTTTTATTTGTATCAGAAAAACAGAAGAGATAAAGGAGAAAACAAAAATAAAAGCAGTATTTTTTTTTTACTTGTACCAACACTTATTATTTAAGGTCCAAAAATAGGCCTTATTAATTGTTTCCTGTATCTTTCTAGCGTTCTATAAGCCGCTGGCATTTTATTGAGGCTACTCAACTCGTCAGTAGACTCAAAAAGACGTAAAATTATTGGAAATTGACTACATATTCTATTATTCCCATAAACAGAACTTAGATCCCAAACGTTCAAAATGAGTCTTTAATACAGAAAACAATTTTATTGTCTCACATCATGTTTACTTTTCTTAAAAAATTTCTCTTAGCAAATAAATAATTGAATTCTAGCATCAAAGCTAAATAAAAAAGTTCTATCAAAATTAAGAACTCATTCACTGAGTTGTATAACCATATAAATATCACTATCTCAACTTTTTTTTAAGCTGCTTTTATGACTCAGTTTAACTCTCATACCCTCTAGTAATCAGGCAACATTTTGCTATTTTCTGCTCTACACTTCAGAAAATATTTCGATTTACATAAACGGAACCGCACTTCTTCGCCGCTTGAAAAAAAGCTGACAACAGGCAGTTTAACAATTTTATTATTTTGCTGCATAAACATTTATTCACAAAAAAAAAACCATAAATTTTAAAATCAAGATAGAAGAGAGACACATGTCTCATACTACTCCCCAAAAAGAAAATATCGTACGCATACAAAGAAGTCCTGGTGATGAGTAATGTTTTTTTTTTTTTTTTTAAATTCTCTTCCTTTTATTACAACGCTAGTGCTTTTGTGTTTGGCGTATGCAACAACAATTAAAACACTGCTTTCAACAGCACCTTTTACCCTTTTGAAACAGCAAAGCACTCAATCTCACACATTTCAGCTGCACCAAAAACAAAAAAGCAAGGACGACACAAATGACAACAAAATCAACAATATGTCATAACATCAAAACGGGGGAAAAAATTAAAATGAAAATGTTTGACTATAAAACCAGCAAAAATTTAAACAAACTCACATACACACACACACATATGTACATGCATTAACTTAAATTAAAAAAAAAATGTTTGTGCGGGCTTATGTTGCTGTAAAATATTGTTAAAAAAACTGTTGCTTTTACCGGAAATTTGTTTCAGCATTTAAAATATTAAAATCATACGCAAACATACATGTACAATGGATTTTTTATCCAGCAAGCGAGCAAGTAAGCAAGCACTTGCTTGCATATGCATGCAGTTCAGCATGAAGTGCTTGATGAATATTCTTGACACCTTGAGTGTCGTTTAATGTGTATGTGACATTTTCATTATTATTTTTAAGCTTAAGAAAAAAAAGGGCATCATGAGAATGGTGGTTAATACAACAGAAATGCAAAGAAATAATAATAAAAACTCTGTTCGTTTAACTGTTGCATACATTTGTTAACACACAGAGCTCTTATAAATCAGTGCATACTTCAAGGAGTATTTCTTGATATCACCCACAGCATTTTGTATCAGCAATTTAATTAGCAATGAAACTTGCTTTTATAATAATTAATTTTTAGGTAAAAGTTTTAATATTGCAACATTAAAAATACTTAGTACAAAAGAACCTTAAACATTGTGCGGCTCGTTAATGGCAGGGTAAACTCTAGCGCCATTAAAAACTCACTCATACACACATCCCACAAATGTCTTCTCTATGGTGTGATGTCAAAAACAGACACAATATTATTTAAGCGAAAAGTTTCCAATATCGCATTTGATGACGCGGTAAAATACATTTTATAATGCATTATTAAAACTTAATATTGGACTGTAAGAAAGGCATGTAAAATTTTTGGGAAGCTTGAATATTCTTGTGTTTTTCTAATTTTTCTTAAATAATCCTAAAGTCTGTGGTGAGTAGAGATCAGCAATAGTTTTATGAAAAACGTCACTATTAATGATAAGTCTAGTTTTTACTTAATAACTTAAAATCACTACTGTGTAGAGGTGAGCGAAATTCGTGGTAAAAGCAACACTGTTACTGATAAATATGGTTTCTACTCAATTTTGGAAACAACTGCTACTTTCAAAATTTTTTCTTCAAAGTTGTTTTTTTCCGTATTCCTGCCTCATCAATATTTTCAGAGTCAATAAAAGCTAAATACAACAGAATGGATCACAGTTTAGTATTAAAACTGGTAAATAGATCCGACTCACAGCTTTTAAAAATGCTGATTTTTACATCACACTTTCAGTTCACCAGTTCACTTTGTTGCTAAGAATTTACGGCCTTAGATAAATCTAATAGTAATCGTAAACTGTTATTTCACCAACAATTTGTTGGCAAATTATTGAAAATAAAGATTATATTATGAAAAAAATTTAAGAAGATCTTAAGCCGGTATAAAACAGATATCAAATGTTACATGAGAAGATCAAATAAAATAATATATAATTTAAATCTTTAATTAAGATTGGTTTGTAACTGGAAAGAATTACCAGTAGCACAACTTTAGTGATATGCTGTTGACATGGTCACCAGTGGTGCTCACATATTATACCTTCCACAAAACTCTTCTCTATTGACATTTAATATGCGCTTGCCAATAAAAATCCACTAATGACCCAAGAACTAGTATCTAAATGGCTCTAATGGGACCATCTGACGAATGTGATACCAGCACTTCTGTATACTTTGGAGGCAGTATTGTTGACATGATAAACTCCCTAAATCATAACATTTGACTAGTAAAATAGTAACTAGGCTCCAAAAAAAATCGGATCGGTAATTAAACTTGTTACTTGAAGGCATACTTTTAGGCATGTTATAATTGAGCTAAAGCTAACTGAGAGGCTATAAGATCATCATTATTTCTAAAATTCGCAACAATATTAAAAGTGTGCAACATAATTGCCTTTAATGTAACTACTCTAAGGCAGTTAATAATTAAAATAAACCTCAAACAAAAATATGTGGACACTGCTCTCAAAATGCCTAAAAACAGCCTCTAGTCGTCCTTTAAGATAATTCGTTTTTACCTCTCAGTCAAAGTTTACCACATAGTAGCTTAGTTTCTAGCAATTGGATGGCGATGATTGGATGGTGGCGATTTGTTGGTGAAATAACCGACATGATTTATTTCCCAGCTAATAAGTCCACAAATTTACTTTACTTGTTTTCTTGAAAAATTTTGATCATTACCATCTTACCATTTTCCCAACTCGAATAAGCAAATCGCAAAAATTAATGGAAATGTGTGCTTGACAATTAAAACTTTTTTTACTTGACTATCAATATGTTGCCATTACCAATATTTCGGTCCCAGTATCCCATTCTATACTCATATATTTTTTAAACGTACATACGTAAAAAATCATATCGTTGAGGTAACCATAGTCGAAGAGAGCCCAAGCATTCAGCCAAATTGGTCTCCCGGTCAACAACACTATTGTCAATTCTAACTTAATTTTTGCAATTTCCCAGTCACCCTATTATCAAATCTAGCTATATTATTTTTCTATTGTGGACTGCGCTTGATGGGCTGAATTTAACTTAAACATGCTTCCTCACGACACTATTATAATTGCAGTTTTTTTCTTTTAACAAACCATTTTATTATATGGAAATGGCATGTCGGGATGTGGCAATATTTTGGTTGAAAATGAATTACCAGGCATGGCAATATTATGATTGAATACAACAGAAAATGGTAAGTGCCTACAATTGCCTAATCGACTGAAATATCTACAGAATGCATACAATTATTTAAACTTACATACACATTGTATTTCAGTTAAAGCTTACTTACTTACACATACAATAAAAGCAGTTACACATACATATGTATATTCCATAATATGCATTGTACAATTCTCTTATGTCAGTTTTAATAACTGCGCTTTTTCATTTCATTTATATTTTATTGTTTCTTTTGTATATTTATTTTCTTGAGTTAAAGGTATTTTATTAAAATTATTTAATTATTTTTGTCGGTATTTCGCTCTCCTTCGGATAGCTTCATCAGGTTAATAATAATGAAAAAAGTTTTGATTAGTTTTTTCAAAAGCACACAAACGTTTTCAAACAAATCACAAAAATTTGTGGAAAAACACCAATAAATTGTTTATTATTTGGTTTGATGGATCAAAAATACTTTGTTTATCACAAATAAAGCTTGTTCAAATATTCATAACACAATTTTTTAGATATTCCTTTTTATTCAAATGTATGTAACCATAATTAAATTTTCCTGGAAGGTGACAGTGATCAAACTGTAATAAAAACTAGGTGTGCGCTGACCGAAAACTATTTACGGCATTTTAAATAAATATATGTATGTTGTTTGCCACAACCTTTCGCATCGTTTTCGACAACATATTATTGTTGTTGCAACTATATTTAGTAGCTTTTCTTTGCGTGCAGGTTGTTGTAGGATGTCCAGAGCTTCCAGTAATCCGCTATATAAACGACATGTTCAAGAACGCAATTGGCGCAATTGGAAGGAAGTCCTCGCCTGACGTATTGTGTTTGTTAGAATAGTTTGTTCTTCTTATCTAAAAAAAAAAAATAAAGTGCGTTGAAAATCTTTCGTACAACTGAGTAACTTGTTAAGGTTCATCAAGCCTCATTTTGGTCTGGATCTAAAAGGAGATGTAGAAAAGCCTTCAAGAACACCTGATGGGGGAAAATCTGCAGAAATCCGCCAAGCACAAGCGTGTATGTGGGTGGGTGTATGTTCGGCTCAAGCAAAGTGCGTGCAAAAGCTTACGCTGCAAAACAATTAATTAAACTTTATTTTGCTTGAAATGAGCAGGCTATAAATTACCCTATATTTGCAATGCTATTTAAGGAGCACATACATATGTATAAAAAATGCATGTTAATAATCTTAGCTGTGTTAACGTAGCTGTGTGCTAATAGTCTGCCGCTGAACGCAAATTTACCAATCGGCAAGTAATTGTGTATTTAATTTCATTTCTGACATTTTGTCATGTCATCCGTTTTGCTGCTAAACATGTGTGCCATGGTTTCAAATGCGTGCAATTTAATGAGTGTAAGTTCGTGGTTTTCTTACTACATTTATTATGCAGCCGACGGAGGGGGCATGAAAACGTGTATATTCCCATCTACGTCGGCTTAATTGATTTGTGCAAAACAGCAATTAATTGCAAACAAATGGACGTTCTTTTGGCAGAATGCTTAACAAATGAAATTTAAGAACAGAAAGAGGCAAATACCATACACTTTCATCCATTTTTTACAAAAGAAAGTAATTTTTCTTATTACAATTTAGTATAAATAAGATGGTGAAGTAAAAAATATCCTTAGGCTTATAATAAATAATGGTACATAACGGGTGATAGGCTGCCAGTCGTGAGGCCGGCTCTCTTGGTTTCTAGAACGTCCCATGGTACATGCTGATGTAGAGAGAGAAAGGAAAAACACGCATCAGATAACCTGTGCTACACCAAATAAGGTTGCTATATTCGACTGCGACAGATCTTATATACCTTTTACCAAATTATAATGAGAACATTTTCTATATACATACATATACATATGTGTAATATCGGGTCATATATGGACCTTGATATCTCCAAGTTTATTTGAAAAACAGGCATTTATGTAATAACGTATTTGCACCAGGCATTAACAATAATCGGAAACTATAATTGAATTTTTAAGATAAAATAAAAAGAAATGCGGTCAGGGGACCGCCGTTAGGAATGAAGTTCGTTACGTTTTTTCTTCATCTTCGAATGTAATACAAGTTGAAATTAGTATGTTTTATTTTGTGTTGTTTTTGAAATTTTGAAATTTTATATGCTTCTTAAAATTTTTGGAACGTTTAATTTTTTTACTTTTGACACATGCAGTATTATTTTGTCAAACTGCTACAAAAGGAAGAAAATTTTTCAATATTGCTGTTGCTTTTGTTGTGACATCATTTACTTTATCGACATCTACAAACTGATAGTGTCTGTTTTCACAGCTAATTAATATTTCTTGGTAGGTGTCTCCGCTGACAGCAGCAGAGACATCTACACAATTGTTTGTTGACAAATACACCAATACATATAAACAGCTCACACGCTCTCGTGACGATTTCTACTAATTTGCACTACCAGCAGGCCGTGTTAAGGAACTTCGTTGCAATAATTTCATATATTTATTTTCTTGAGCTGAAGATCTTTTATTAAAATTATTTAATTATTTTTGTCGATATTTCGCTCTCCTTCGGATAGCTTCTTTAGGAGAACGAAATATGGAAAAAAATAATTAAAAAATTTTAATAAAAGACCTTTGGCTTAAGAAAATTAATATATAAAATGTAAAAAATGGGTCGGAGAAAAGCAGATAATAAAATAAATAATAATAACAGTAATATGTTTATAAGTTACTTAAAAAAATAATCTATTTTTAGTAACTAATGTTTGTAGCATACCACCGAAAACTTCATTCAAAACTTATGTAGCAAGTACTTATTGCCTGCATTACATTGTAACTATATTTTTATATCTGCCACTGTTTGCATTACAAAGTGTGTATTAATTACATTTATTATTATACAGGGCTGACAATTAAGCCAAGAAGTCCGAGTTCAAATCCCAGATGGGTCGGACATGAAAGACGCTTTATAAATAAATTTTTGTTTGCTTTTAGCTGATGTTTGGTAACTAAAATATGTTTATTAAATATCTATTTCATATACATGTTAAGTTTTAAGAATTTACCCATTCATTTTGTGCATTTCGAAGAAATATTTTCATTTAGAAATAAAATAAAAAAATTAGTGCTAAGAAATATCTTTCATTGAGCACTTGAACTTAAAATCTCTTCAAATGCATTTTGATTTTCATGTTTACACCCAATAATAGTGCACTTTAAGATTAATAATAGTATCTATTGTTTTGTTATTTCACCACCTAAATTAGAATGTATTTGCTTGCAGTTGTTGTTAGTAAACACCTTGGAGATTTTTGTGCTACGAAATAACAATCATGTTGATTAGAAAATTTTATTTACACTTTACGATACAAAAAATTAAACAGCAATAAGACAAGTATGCTCAGCTGGACAACAGTCTCAGTTATAAAGAGGTAAAAGAATGGAATACTTTCAAAGAAATTTTCTTGCCAAAAACCGAAATTAGGATGTATGAAATTTCATAATTTTCAGACACATTTCTTGTGTCAGATTTCTTTAGCTATCCTTGCTTGCTGTCGTAAAATGTGACTCAATTTGAAAGTTGTGGTAGCGAATGACAAACATATTCAGCCCAGTCATGAATATTCTCAAGGAATTTCATTCCTAAGGAAAATACATTTCTCGAGAAAAAATTCCTCCAATCATTAAGTACCTGAGAAACAAAAAAAAAATTGGTAATATCGAAATTTCTTATAGGAAAAAACAAAAAAACATATGTTTTTAAAACACCTATTTTATTCCTCCGCCCACTAGTTTTCCTCTTCAATGTGGCTAAAACAGGGAAAGTAAAAAAAAAATCTCCTAAAGAATTTATCAACAAAATAAGAGAAATGGGAAAAGAGAAAAACTCTCACGGAATTATCATTCATGATTGGGCTGATTAGGCGAATATATTTACAAAACATAACATGTTTTTTAGAATACTGATGTGTTTTGCCAGATGCGTATGGCGAAATTCGGGCTCTCCAATTTCCAAACAAATTTGACTTTGATTAATGATGATGCTGGTCTCAAGCACTGGCTTTTCGAAGCTGAGTTCATTTTCATGAAACTCTGACTTTTTTCCAGTAGCTGGACTAGACTGGTTTCTATTCCAAGATGTGGGTAATTCTTTGTAATAAAATTTAATTTTATTTTAGAGCAGTAGTCCTTGCGCAATATTGTCCACTTGAAGTGCGCATTACCCTCTCAAAAAACAGATTTTGTAGAATTGGACAGCATTCTGCTGTTTTAAACAGTTTAAAAACAATGTGATCTAGGATATTGGTTTTCATCGAGCGTCTCGAGAGACAAATGGATATAGTATAATGTGCTCCGAGGCAGCAGGTTCGATTTCGGTCGGAGGCTCTAAGTATTTCGAAAAGGTTTGGAGTTTTGTAATTGTTTTATAATAAACAAATACTATCATCACATTAGTTAGCATTTAACCTTTTTTAAAAATTTAGCTAAGCTTATAATGAGAATTTTGAATTAATTTCATTTTGTTAAAAAGGCTTGTCCTTGTCATCACATCACAAGGCAACGTTAAAACGCGTTCGCTTTAAAAGTAATAGCCATATTCTAATAATTAAATGACTTGCCTATTAGGTAGAAATTGCCAACGAGTCAAAAGCACACGCTTTAACTTCAACCTTTAACAACCACGATAATGACTCTTGACATAGAGCGAAGTTTTGGCGCTGATCCACAATAGCGAACGTCAGTGCTCGCCAGTAATTGAAGCTCTAAGAATCTCTGGGGCTTATGAGCATTTAATATCAAATAAATTCCGTCCCATGCGTTGCATATTTATTGCTTATTTTGTTTTTGTTTTACATAATTTTTGCTCGATAGTTATTTCAATTACAAATGTGGCAATTTGCCCCTGATCCCTGAAAATATTTAAGCATTTTTCTACGTTCATGTATCATTTGCAGTACTGAGATGCGACATTTCCCGATTGGTTCGGATAGTTTGCTGTGGCTTAAAATTTAAGCGAACCTTAACGTACGACATTCTGTCGCTGGTAGTTCTTCATTAAGAATTGCTTTTACAAATATTTTAAACAAATTGCTTCGCTCGCCACTGTATGCTTAACCGTGTCTAAATATGTACATTCATTCAGACATGCAAACCTCATATAATTTCATTAGTATTAGCAATAATGATTACGATTGTATTGCACTTAGCTGAAGCATGATTATTCCTTAACAACACACACACACACCCACACAAACGCACAAAGGACATTCATACACAAGAACACTCTTGGCTACAATTTCACTGCTGCATATGCAAGCGTATACATTTTTAGTTGAAATTTTAATATATTTCTCTGTATTTGAAATAAAGCTCGAATCCCAAATGATCAGAAAAAAAAAGCAAAACAAGTGTTGTACATGATTTTTGCATTTGTTAAACAACAACAATTGTCCCATTGATATGACAAAAATATGTCATCAACTTGATGCTCTCTCGATAGAAAATCTTTTAGCAAATTCAACCAACAAACAAACAAACTCATTGAACCCAACAAAATTTATTCTATCATTTGCATGTTTATGGAAATTTTATTTATTTGCAAAAATTTCACAATTCAATTCAATCAATTTCGTTAACATTATGTAAATTTAATTAACAACAACATGGAACAGAACACAATCCGGCCCGTTTAAAACATCATTGCTGGGGATAGTGTTGTTGTTGTTGTTGTTATTGTTATTGTGTTTTACTGTTGACGCCAATGATGATGATAATAGCAATGTTGCTGTTCATGTTGATCAGGATCATTATTGTTATTATGGAAGCAAGGTTTGCTCAACATCCTGTCAACTGATGTTGTTAAGACTTGTTTTTCCTCTTTTGTTTGCTTGTATATTAATATTGAATTTCATTAATTTAAATGTTATTGCAAATTGTCTATGAAATATGTTGATATGTTTTGCTTATATCGGGGGGCCAAATTGGGCTTAAAATGAATTTTGCTTATTTTAAGGCAATTTTATTATTGCAATTGCAAATATATTTTACAGGGCTTTTAATTTTGCTTTTTAACTAAACAACTCAAGATTTTCTACAATAAAGGGTTTAATCTGGCTTACGCTGTTAGATTTTATTAAAGTTATACTTCCTCTGGTTTAAATTTAAATTGAAGAAAATAAATTCAAACTAATACATGTCTCAGTTAAATATCCAGCAGATACCACCAATAAACACCACGCTTTGGCAACACACTGACAGAGATCAACCCAGTAATTTGTTGCAAATACAAATTAGAATGCAATTTCAGAAAATTTATTGGTTTCTAAATAAAACTCTACACAAATGCGAAAATCAAGCGCACAAATACTAAATTAACGTGCAACAAAAATAAGTTTAGAATTTGCAAAATGAATGAATAAATGTCACTGGAAAAAAAAACAACAACAAACATCCACTAATACACACTCAAACAGCGATTGTCACACAGAGATTTGCAATCTCTCTCAAAAAAAAAAAAAAAAAAAAAAAAAAAAACAACGACTGCAAACAAACAGGAAAATATTATACAAACTCTTAAACATATTGAGAGCTACAAACATGGAAAGCCACACAGCCAAACAGCCATGAATAAAGTTTAGAAAAACGTTGGCATGACAATAAGTACTAGTTGCAACAAAAGACCACTGAAACCTCAAAAACCTTTGACAAAGAAAATACACTAAAGCCAAAACGACAAAAAAAAAAGAAAGCAGGCATAAAGCTTAGTGCTTTAAATTGTATGGCACAACAGAAAGTGTAATTACAAAAACTTGCAACAAAACTGTTCATCCAAATAACAGAAGATCAGACCTTGTGACCTTACTTCGAATAAAAAAAAGGCTCCTTGAGTATAATTTGTCTTTTCAAATTAGGTTTCTTAAAAATTTGTAGCACATTTTTTTTTTTAAATATTGTTCTAAGTCCCAAAAACCCATCTCCATACCCAGACGTAATATTGTGTACCGATAGCAGGTTGCTGGCTGACAACCACAAGTTTAAGGGGATTATAAACTGTATATAAATGTTGTTTTTGTATTTATGTGCTTGTGACGTTTTACATACGAAAGTCATTTAAGTCAAATACACGCAAATTGCCACTGCTGTCCAAAAACTTAACAAATGCTATAACTAAACTACAGTGAGCAACAGCAACAACAACAACAACAATGCAAACACCATAACAGAAAATAACACCAACAACAACTAGACTAAGAAGAGCAACAGCAGCAAGAACATAAGCAAAGAATGTGGCAGCCACTCTATTACGGGCAAAATAAAAAAGGGTGTCAAAACGACAAATATCAACTAAACATGAACATGCATGCTTGCACTTGGCCACACACAAACTCTCACACAACTGTACATGCATATATATTATGCTACAGTTATGTATGCCTGCGTACGATTCTAGCACCATGGCCACCACCACCTACTACAGTTACAACTTCTAGTCACAGCACACTTCATCTGACGACAACAATTTCTCAAACACATACAAAATCTGCCGCAAACATTTGCAAACGCGAAAGTGTTTTATTGCATGCAATTGTAAACAGTGGCTTGAAAGCCACAGTTGTGGAAAATCTCTTTAACAATTTTACTAAACACTTTTTAGTGCAACAAAGCAAATTTTGTAAAAATTATTCCTAAGTTTTAGAGCAGAAAATATATATTTATTTTTTTTTTCTTGGCATCGTCATAAGCCACACTGTGCAAATGCCTGATGAGGTGTCTACATTTGAAAATTGAGTGGGTGTGCGCATAGCTTATGCTTCACTTAAGTTTCAAATGCATTTTCATTCACAAATGGGAAACTAAATTTTCTTATTGCTGGCTGAAAATTCAGACAAAACAAAGTGACAACAGAAAGAAAACGAAGAACTATATACCTCTGCAACCAAAGAAGTTGTGCTCACCACAAAACTGTCATATAAGGGACAGCCTTTGGGTGATACACACATGTATGTATATTTTAATTTAATGATTGAAAAATCTTTATTTAAAATACTATTAATATTTAAGAAATCGTTCTAAAAGAAAAGAAAACAATTGCAGTGTAAGGAATATGCAATTCTCAATTCTCTGAAGATTTATTCTTGCAATCAATTGATTGCAGTATACAAATTTTGCAATCAACTTTAGGCTCAGTTTGCTGGAGCAATATCCTCAGATCTGGCAATATCCTCAGACCTGGGGCTGGATTCTGGCGTTCGTGATCGAATATTCTCGATAATAAAAACAATGTAGAGCAAAAACAAAATGAGCAACAAACACACAGCATTCCATAACGAAATCGTTCAATCACGAGTGCCAGAATTTGGCCCCTGGTGAGTCAAAAGCAATCATGCGATGTTGTTGGGCTTTCAGAATATTGAGGCCGTGGTTCCGTCCTGTTGAAAGCACATGCCCTCCAGACCTAATTTGTTCAAATGCGACAAAAAATCTGGGTTAACATGGCCCTATAGCGAGTTGTCGTTTGAGCTGAGCCGACTTATTTAAATTTATTGTTTTGTTAATAGTTGCACTGAGAAAAATACAATTTATCCATCACCCATACTGTTACCCGCCCAGGCCCACTAAGTTGTAGTTGTGCTAAATAAAAGGTTGCCAGTGCAACCTTTGCACTATGCGCTGGAAACGTGGTCATGAGAATTATAGTTTCCATTGGGAATTTTATGAAATTGTATAATATTAAATTTTTGAAATCCCCACGTTTGCTAGAACAGACAGGCTAGCTCGAAATGATTTTCAACATAAACTAATTTGGCAAATGAAAGATGGCAAATTTTTGGCCTCTAATAAAATGAAACGATGACTGCTCTAGCGCGAACAGCGCACCATGCAGACACTCGGAGCGTGTGTAATCGCTCCTCGTGCACAACTCGTGGATTTTTGGTACCCCAGCAGCCATAATTTTGCTGAGATGGAAATGGAGCTTATCGTTCATTATGATTTTGGTCGAAATTTTTTGGGGAGTGTATTGCTCCATGGCTTATTCACCTGTATACCACAGCTGTCCGGTTCACAAGTATAAAAACAAATTTGACTTTAGCCGCTATTGACAAAATTAAGAGCAACTTCCATTTGGAATATATGACATAGTGTGAACACAAAAACTGAAAAGTATAACTTTATAAGCGATGACAAGGGCAGAGGCTTCGAAGCAACTAGTTCCTTCCCTGCTTAAGCTATAATTTTAGTTTTTACTATTTATTGCTATTATTATTTTGATATATTAAATTCAATTTAAGTTATAATTTGAACTAGTGGACTGTCTTCAAACACAGTGAAATTCATAACACGTACACAGAAAAAAATATTTTTTTCATTCCAACACATTATTAGCTGAATGCAAATGAATTCAATTTGTTCAATTTAAGTCCTGCAACGAAATTCGTAAATTCAGTCACAAATTTTGTAACATATTTATTGAAAAATAAATTAAATATTGTAGCTTCAAACAATAATTTAATAGATACAATAAAAATATTCGTTGGATAGAAATATTTTCAAGCAAGTGGTTGATTGAATATATTTTGACGATAATTTTTTCTGTGTGTAGTTTAGCAAACAATGCAGTATTATCAAAAAACACATTTGTTTTCAATTCAAAGTGGAATTTTGGCCGTATTATATGTAAATACGTACATATGTAAATTTTAAACTTAGTCACCTTTAAAAGTTATTTACCAAATATTTAGTTTATTTGAAGACAGAATTTAAGCATTTAAACTGCACTGGCACTCGAACGCACTTAAGAAGATGCATTGGTTAGATGCAGTGGTGGGTGGTGGTCTATGAGTATGAGCGCCTGCATTGCAATGTCATTGTTTTGCTGATGCTTCACAAAAGTGTATGTGGCAAATGTGTCAGTGTGTGTGTGTGTGTGTTTGTGTGGATGTTTGCATAACGTTTAAAATGCAAGTGTTTCTTATCGTTAGAAGTCAGTCATGTATATCTGTTGGTTGTTTCGGTGGCTGTCCTCTACACATTTTCTCATCTTGTTTAGTGGATGCAACAAAGATGATTGCAGCAAGACATTAAATTGTACGCCAAACTCCACCGTATAACAAACTTTTGTGTTTAATGTGTACAAAGGGTATACAACTGGGAAACTTTAAGATAAAATAAACTGCAAATCAAGGTTTTCAATGGTGTCAGTTTATTTATTAGACTCTAAAATAAATCAGGAGGTAAAAAGGAAATGAAAATATATATATTTTTTTAGAAAGAACCATTCATTTAACGGCTAATATTTTTATTTCTTATTTTTAAACTCTTTTTGTCAATATGTCATTGACTTTAGTTTTCAAAAGGACACTTCAAGACGTTGCTTTTGTCAAAAATTGCTGTGTTATGCTGGTATGTCATTTTATATAAATGAATGTAACATGACTTTTTCAATGCAGCGCTTCTCTCTTCATTTAAGCTGTTGTTGCTTTCTTTGCTGGCCAACAACAACAACAACAGCAAACTACAGCAACAACAATTTACTCAAGTCGTTGACAAGGCATGTGAGTGAAGGTAATTAATGACCGTAACGCATATATGATGACATTCTGCACCACAAAGTCAGACATATGATTGTGGTTAATTTCAAACACAAGACACAAAATCAGAAAAAAAAGCGCCAAGCAATGAAATTGCAAACGCAACTTTAACGAGACAAGATTTCATTTGAAATTTATTGAAAAATAAAAAGTTTTTTTTTTAATTAAGATTCGCACCAATACTCAGGGGATGAGCCCATATAAATTAATAGCCAGGACCCTCAACCCTCCAGAGAAATTTAAAATGTAAAATTTCACAGTTAATGAAATTTCTGAATTTTTTGAGCTCTGTTAAGGGTTCTGGCTATTAGTTTACTAAAGGTGACCTAAAGTGCACCTGTTCCACGAATTTTCGTCCGCCTATCTTTTGCAAGAATACAAAAATTTAGACTTTTCTCGATAAGAGGTCAATTTTGAAAAAAAAAAAAAATAGTTTTGGACTTCTTGCAACAATAATTTTCATTTGCTCGCAAAACTAAGCACAGTGTGTATTTGGTTTCGAGTATCCAAGATGGTGGTAGCAAATCGATTTGAAGCACGCCTTCAATTTTTCACTGCAAAGAAACCAAAAGTTATCACGTTAACAGAGCTCTGTTAACATGTTGACATAGACATTTTCTGCTATTTTGTGCTATTTAACTGTCAGCACATGCATGCTAATTCAACATGTCCTACAAATTGAGCTTAATCCTCGATATATTGTGCTCACAACTTTTTTTTTATCAAAAAATATCTCATATAAATTCAGCATTACGTCAGATATTTTGTGCTCTTTAAGGTCTTTAAGACAACTTTTTTTCTTTTCTACCTTCCAACTCGAATTTAATATACTCTAAAGAAAATTTAATACACCACAAGCATTTCATAGAGGAAAAAAAAACAAAAATTAAAATAAATTACAGAAATGGAACTCATTACGACAACATCTACTTTCAAGTTTTGAATTGATGTGATTAATAACAGAAGAAATCCTTAAGATAAAAACTCGAAATCAAATAAAATTAAAAACAAAATACCAAATCATACCTTCTTCCATATAATTTACGGCACTGAAGCAGCAAAACAGCAGCCGTCAAAGCAGCAGCAACAACAACTACATATCAGACATTTCAACTGAAATCTTGATTACATTTCTTCAACTTTAGAATCCCTCCTACGGCATTCTTTTAATTTTTTTTTTTTACAATATTTTGTTTTTATTCCTTTCATTTCTAACAACCACAAATCATTCATATGCTTTCACATACCCGGGGTAATCCACAAAATTGTCATTTTCTTGTAGTTTTTGTTATTTTTGATTTACTTTGGTTTGAGCGTTGGCATTCTCTGTGACTGTTGCCGTCATTTTGTATGTGTGTGTGTGTGTGTGTGTTTGTACTTTATATGCTTCTCTTGTAATTCCATGCACATCATATAATTCATTAACTCATGCCACTTATTTTTCTTCCTGCGTACCACATACAGCAAGCAGCCTTGTGCTGATTCTTTCTGCAGAATCAAAATGTAAATGTGTGTGTGTGTGTGTGCGTGTGTGTGCGAGCGTGTACATCTAGCAGCAAATCACATCAACCTCATATGAATTACAATAAGAAAATATGTACTCGTATTAGAATCTGTTTTGTTTGAAGTTTTCATTTCATTACATTATGTGCGCTTAAATTATTTTCTTGCAATTTCAAATTAAAGCTTCTACACAGATTTATCGATAGCAACATTCATCACTAAAGGGTAACAAATATTTTCCAAATAATTATGTATAAAGAATTTTTTTCTAGAAAAAAATTTTTTTGTTTTTATAGAAAATTGTTGTAAAGAAAATTTATTAACAACGAAAACTGTTGTAGAAAGTTTGCCGACTTAAAAAAAAGGCAATTTGTAACTTCTGATCAGGCATGTGTTCGCTATTTATTTTGAGAAAAGAGAACAAAATTAGTTGTGGTAAACAACAACATCAGGATTTTTAAGGAATTATTTTGTATTAAGTTTATCGGGCTCAAGTTCTTTCTATTTCTATTTCTTTGTAATTGACATTAATTAAATAAGAAAAAAAAAACATCAAAAACATTTAGCAGGGTGGACAACTAGCTGTTTCGCATGCACCACACTTTTCGTCAATACCCGTCCGTGGTTCAAATAATAAAAATCAATAGATATTTTGAGATAAACGCATCAGCTATAAAGCAGACACAGACAACTGCGCACACATATACAGATACGCAATCAGCAAATATAACTCATAATAACAAAACAGTAGGCGAGAAAAGTTACTTACGTTAACAACTGACGACACTACTAATATAATAGAATAAAAATTAAAAAGATATATGTATAAATAGATTAAAATGTGCAATATAATAAGTGTAATTTAATGTATCTTTGTAAATTCAAGAACTCCCTGAGGATGGCCAGCAAAGTTGGCCGAAATATTGGAGTTAAAAAAAAAATTGCTACATCAATTTGAATTTGGTATAAAATTATTTACTAAAGGACCTCAAGCCGAATTCACTTTATAAATAAAAAAGATTTTTTGAGAAGACAAGAAAAGTAAATGTGAAGACTTACTGGCTGACTTTGAAACGATCATTAATACCTAGTAAGCACTATATAAATTTACTTTTTAGTAGATTTATATTAGAATTTCTTGATTGCAACAAATTTTTATAAATACTCCTGGCTTTGGTTTCAGAAATTTTTTCAAATAAAAGTTATTCTCTTTCTACGGATCAAAAATGTTTCAATAACAAATTTTCTGCACAATATTCAACAGCTAAAAAATTAAAATTGGAACAAATGTAGTGGTCTGAAAATTACTCTACAACAAGTTTAAGGGTACACAAAAGCTTCTAATACTAAATTTATTGACGACAAGCCCCTTCTCTAAGTAATTTTGTTTGCAGAAAATTGATTGATAACAAACTTTGTTTGAAGGAAATATGTGTATAGAAACTTTACGAATAAAAAATATTTTTAACATTTCGGGTGCAGATAAAATAACAAAAATTTTCTCACCCTAATTTATCTATAAAAAAGGTGTCTCAAAGAAAATTTGTTGCATGCCAAAATTAGACTTGTTTTCTAATAAATATCGCCTACAATTTCGCATGTAGGTATTGTTAAATGTTGCACATAAAATTAATTTGTACCAGACTATCTATAACTTAGCAAAATAAACATTTAATCATGCAATCTTAGGTACAAAAACTTAAAATCGCTATAGTAAATAGTCTTATTCCTGATATTAAAATGAAAGAAATGAAATCTGTTCTTGATTTGACTTAAACTGAATTTCCCTTTTGCTTGCGAGCTCTTTAATGCCGCATTTATTTCTGCTTTAAGCCCACGAAATAATTCTGTTTTCTGTTGCTTTTACTATTTACCGGGCATTAAAAAAAAATTAGTTTCTACGCATATTTTTTTGTTTAACAATCATCGACAAGATTGTTGCTGGATCACTCAGTGGAGTTGCGAAAATTTACTTTTATTGTTGTGAAGAAAGTTTAATAATTTATTTGCCTTAGGCACACTTACTCTAAAAAATAAAGCCAGGAACGATATAAGATCCCCTAAAAACATACAAAACTTTATCAGTTATGAGTTTTTTGCAATGCTTGGTGTAAGTACTTAGAATTGTACGAAAGTTAAAGTCATTTGATTGTCAGGGCAATCCTTCAGCGCCGAAGACGAACGTCCGTAGTTCGTTTTAATGTTTAATGACAAGCGAAGCCATAGCAAATTTTGTATCTATAGAATTTTTTTTTATCAAAAGTTATTCTGTAACAAGTAAAAATAAACAATAGTTGGTCAAATAAAATCACGGTTCGAGTGTCAGAGCTCACATGGCCCAGTTACAAATTTAGGAAAACCTTTGCTCTGTAAGGCTTTCCCCGATAAAGGTTGTGTTACACTGTCACACGGGTAAACATGCGACAAGAATAAATCTTCCGTATCAAAACTTTTGCCGAAGTTGAAAAGATGAAGTGGAAGCAGAGAGCATTGAGCACTTTCTCTGCAGATGTACAGCTTCCTTAAACGTGTGAGCAAAATTTCTAGGCAGACGGATACTACATGGTTTGACAGATATGTCGGAATGTGAATTAAATAAGGTGGTCTTTAATCTGCTCATTAGGATGGTTGAAAGTAGAACCAATGGGCCATGGTCTTACCACTGTCTAGCATATCTCAATAGGACCAATTCAGGTTGTAAGTGAGCTAGTCTGGCAGAGCGATAAATATAACAGAGCTTATCAAAACTGAACTTAATTATTCATTGGCTATAACAGCCAATTGAAATATATTAGTTTCGGTCTAAAAATATCCCTTAATGTTTTCCGTGTTTTTCAGCCGTCTATATTCCGCTGACATGTCGTTGATGAAAATTTATTGACCTTCCCTTTACAAAATTTTTCTTACAAACTCTTTAAGAACATACAGATATTTTCGGAATACTGATGAGCAGGGCCGCAGTTACGAAATATGACCGCCTGTAAATTTTTAATATCATTAAATATAATTTTATCTATTTTTCATTTCCCTGCAAAAGTGTACTTTTAGTTTTTCTTTATTCAAATATTTTTTTATGACAGCTTGTATTACTTTTTTTCCCGCCTAATGTTTTTCCAATGTTCCAATGCACAAAAGTTGTCTTTTTTTATATTTCCATAGACTCGCTATCATCTGGGGAAATCAAATATTTTATAATTAGTCATTGGCTCACGTCACGAATGTTCTTCTTTTACTGTTCTTTTTTTCCTCTTTAGAGTTGGTGGCAATTTGAGTGACAACCATAGAATCGTAACAAAAAATATATATAACATTGAAAAAAAAAAATGAAAGAACAAACCGTCATCATCAGCGCAAGGCTGTGGCATGATTTCCATATAAACATAAAACTGAAAACGAATTCATAAAATCGCATGGATAAAAAATTAAAAACAAACAAGCACTTTTTGCTACATACAGAACACATAAACAAGTATTTGCTCAAAAAGTAGTGGTTTTTGCAGACAAATTTATTAAAGCAATTAGTTTCAAAGTATTTCCTTTTTTTTTTCGAAAAAAAAAAAAAAATTTGTATACAGTGCAAGAAGTCGTTTAATGGAATGACGTGCTTCGCCCGTTTTACCATTGCAGAAACAGTTCTGCCGAGAGAACTATTCGCAAAATGGTGAATAAATTGAAGTCCACTGAGTACTATGATAATATTTTGTTGCTGAAAATCAATTTTTTATACTCTTCACAAGAAGTGTTAGGGGTATATAAAAGTTCACCATTTCGTTTGCGCCTTCACAACGTATAAAAATGAAATGAATATCGATAGAAAAGTGGATTAAGCGATGTCCGTCTGTAGGCTGGTGAGTGTAAGAAAAAGATCTCGCCTTAGCAACTTTATCTTGTTACACAATATTATGATTTCTTTTTTCCACCTCTTAGTTAATTATTATTCAAAAATTAACTGATTAACTTATTTGCTTTAAGAGCCACTTGAAGTAAATTATTTTCAGTCTAAAAATAGATCTTTTTCAGCCATTTCTATGTCGCCGACATTTCGCTGATGGTAATCAACTCGTCAGTAGGGTGGAAAAATCTTAAAACGATGCTTCAGACTCAACAACATGAAAATCTGAAATGCTTCAACGAACTTTTAATGCAAAAAACATTTTTCTGATTTTTATTTTGTTCAGGGGAATTTCGGAATAAATAGTTGAGTTTGAAACATTATTTTAAGAAGTTTTCCTTGTACTTCGTAGCTTTTCTACAAATTGTTTTAAATTTTTTTCAGCTTTGAAAGTGTTTTGATATTTTTGACGTTTTTGCAACATGTTGTGATTTTATAACTCTGTTTTTTTAGAAAACTATTTAAAATTATAAATGCATTTTGCAGGTTTTTTGCACTTTCTTACTTCTTGGCAGGCCGGTGTTAATTTTTGCAGTTCTGTAACTTTTCTAAATTTATTTGAATTAGTTAGTTTTAATCTCTAAATATTTTACATTGCATTTCTTGGACTTAAGTGCATTCTAAATGACTGTTGTGATTGACATCAAAGACCTTTAGCTGGGGGACATCTAGCTGTTTGAGAGCTGTCACCTTCCCACTTAAGCGTTCGTCCTTGAGCTTAGAGGCGCACGTTTCTAAAGCAACGTTCATACCTCTTAATCATCCGCGGTGTTGCTGCTGCTGTCCCCCAGCTTAAGTTTTTTGATACTTTAATTAAGGTCAGTAACAAACACAGTTCAAAATGATCTTATGCCAAACAAATGTTATACAAAATACAATTGTTTTGATTTTGGCAATTGTGTTTTGATCACTTTTACTATTTTGAAGCCTTTTTATACCTTTCGCTACGGCCTAACTTCTTTCAAAACTATCATATATTAATGAATTTTTTTCGCTTTTGAGTAGTTTCTTTTTTAATTTGGTGTTAGACAAGCTCAAAAAACTAAAAATAAATTGAAAATATTCTATCAATGAAAAGTGAACTCATTACTCGAATTGATGTGATTATTGCAATACACCAGACAAATAAATTTATTTTCATGTATGAATACGAAAAATGTTCAACTCTCTTTCTCTAAAAAACTTTTTTTTTTTATGATATGCATTTTAAGCTTTGCAGGTTTTTTCTAATTTTATTATCATAGTTTGAAATTTTTTTTGGTATGTACATATTTAAATCAGTTAATTTATATTGTATTTGTATATATGTACTTATCAACTGATATTAAATGTTTGTCTTTTTTTTAGTCCTAAAATTTTTTTAATTTGCTTGCAGAACAAATTTCGGACAAAAGCGGTGCATGCCCATGCCTGCTTCATGGGGACTTCAATTCAACCATAATTTTTATTTTTCTTTAACTTCAGATATTCTATGACAACGACAATAAATACCAACGAATTTTTAACAAACTGTCTTCATAATAATGATCACTATGAATGATCGTTGAAATATCCCTGAAATGTTGCTCAGCTCATAAGTCTTCAACGTTTCTTTTTCTTCTTTACTTAATTGATATTAATTAAAAAGTATTGACAAACCAAGGGTTGAACTTAAGCCTGAAAAAGTAATTTAATATAAATGTTTCTTTTTTTTATTTGATCACTGCGATTTTACCTCAAAAAAAACGTTTATAATTTAAGAGTTAAGCCGGTAGACACTGTTGTTAGTGCTTTAGCCATAAGTTTTATTGCAATTTTAATTATAATAAAAATAAAATAAATATATAAAATAATAATTGTTTAAGGAAGTAAATTCAACTTAAAGCCTGTTAAATCAGTTAAGAAATATCTTTTTTAAAAAATTTAATAAAAATGCGCTCCCTAGAACTTGATTCCTTTCATTTACTTCAATTACTCCAAAACCAAATTTGGTAGATTTCACCCACAATCACATACATGCCTTGATTTATTTAATCGACTATTTCGGCAAATTATTTTTCGTAGAATCAGGCTTTAAGCAGCCGTAAAATTTCAGACATATTTCACTTAATCGCCTTGTTTATCAATACTGGTCCAAAGCATATGATGTGTTTTAGGGATTAAAAAGGAAAATGTGGAAATTGGAAATTGAATCACAAACCAGAACCGTTAACTTTTATTGAATAGGCCACAAATATTTGAAATATACAAAACGAAAGGCACTCTTTAAATACTATTTCGCTGGAAAAATATATCAAAGTTTAAAGCATTAGTGAAAAAATAGCTAGAAAAGGTCTTTTTATTTTTTATTTATTAAACTTGAGTGGTTTCTTCCTTTTTTATGAAATAGAATTTTATATGCTTTTTTTTTGTTGCTTTTCCCACAGCTCCCCTTAACAAACATTCGATTTGTTTGTACACTTTTGTACTACATTGCGCAATTAAAAATAAATCGCCTTTGGTGCTTTTTATGCAATTTTCAAAAGCTCAAAGGCTCATCGATATTGAAAATTGGAAAGGAAATGTTTATTTGGATTCTTTATAAATACTCAATAAAGAGGGGAGCATGACCATAAATAATAAGAAAAAAAAAATAAGAAAAAAACAACAACTCAATTCCAAATTGTTAAGGTAAATTAAAACAGTTTTTTTTTTTATATAAGAAACATGGTAAAATGCCCACATGGAATTAAAACTGGCAAATTAATGTAAATTGAGGATTTAAGGCAAACGATTTAAATTTCGATTTCATAGACCAAGTATAGAAGACTCCATTTTTTGTCAGAGTAAAACTTTTCTTTTATATTAAATTCCACAGAAAAATCGTGGTTATAAGACCCAAAGCAAAGGATTGAATTAATGAATGAAGTAAAACTCCTTTTAACATTTTGTCATTTACAGTTTAAAAAACTATTTTGAAATTTGACGACTTCAGGGTAGTGCTATAGCAATAGCAAAACTAATCGTTAAAGTGGCAATAACTTCAACAAAAACAACAACAAGTAATAAAACTGACATTAAAGTGAAAACAATAAGTACACGTTGTAAATGGCAAAGTGTTTTTTTTTACTTATTTTTGAGAACAAAATGGTTGAGGAAACAAAGGCACATGCACGCAGAAAATAGCAAGTAATATTACTTGGCGACAGGATATTGTGCAGTAATCTAAGCAGGACTCGTTCAGTTCAACTAGTTTTTAACACTCCTCTAAGCACCAACATACAGAGTTGTATTGTTATGCGAGAGATGCTGTGCGGCACGCGATAAATAACGAAAGAAAAGAAGGATTAAAAGCTCAGAAAAGCGAAAACATAAAACAACCTAAAATAAGTTATTATTGAATTTAACTCAAACAGAAACTGGAGCAAAGCAAAATATATTTTTTTTATGGTTGTGGTAGAAATGTTTTATTCAATACTAGTTTTTATTCGATTACTTTATAGGGTTCCGTACTCATCAGAGTGCAACGGAACCCTAGTATCGAGGCTTCTACGTCCGTCCGTCCGTCCGTCCGTTAGAGCGTGCATTCTACGAAATGTTAAGAGCTAAAGAGCTGAAATTTTCACAGCTCTAAAAACAACAACTAACAAAAACTACCAAGTGTCCCCAGCTATAACTACCGAACCATAAAAGTTAGAGAGCTGAGATTTGCACAGTGTATGCATTTAAAGATGATCTACAACAAAAATGCTAAAAACTACAACAAGTCGAAAACTACCAGGTTTCCCAATACAACGTACAGTAACATTTAGACGTTACTCTCGAATCGTGAGAGACAGAGAGATGAAATTTGCATAATATATGTATTCACATATGCTCCACAACATCAAATGCTTAAAACAACAACAACTCTAAAACTACCCGGTGTCCCTATACAATCTAAAGTAACAATTAGCCGTAGCTGATAGACTGTAAAAAGCAGAGAGCGGAAATTCGCACAATATTGGTATTTTTATATGCCCTACAACAACAAATGCTAAAAACAACAACATGTCGAAAACTACCAGGTGTCCCTATATAACGTAAAGTAAAAATTAGCAGTAACTCATAAACTGTAAGAGACAGAGAGATGAAATGTGCACAATATATGTAATCCCATATGGCCTACAATAACGAATGCTAAAAACAACAACAAGTCATAAACTACCAGGTGTCCCTATACAACGTAAAGTAACAATTAGGCGTTACTCTCGAATCGTGAGAGACAGAGGGATGAAATTTGCATAATATATGTATTCACATACGCTCCACAACAACACTTGCTAAAAACAACAACAACTGTAAAACTACCAGGTGTCCCTTTACAACGTAGAGTAATAGCTATAACTCTCGAGCCGTAAGAGATAGAGAGTCGAAATTCGCATATGCTAAAAACAACAACAACTCTAAAACTACGAGGTGTCCCTTTGCAACGTAAAGTAGCAGGTAGCTATAACTCTCGAACCGTTAGAAATAGAGAGCCGAAATTCGCACAGTGTATGTGTTCCCAGTTGCCTCACAACAACAAATTACCACAAGAAGTCGAACTCTCAAGCTGTAGGAGACAGAGAGATGAAATATATACAATATATGTATATTCACATATACCATACCATACGTACGGAACCCTAAGTGTGCGAGCCAGCCTCGTTCTTGATTGAATTTATTTCTTTATTCTTAAAGTTTTCCTAAGTCAAAATTCTTTTTTATTATGTGCATATATTTTCTATATTTCTTTGTACATTTTTGCCCATATTTCACGCTAATTGGTATAACCTCCTCAGGACCATAATATTGAAAATTTGGGAAAAAAAAATTCGATTTTATTGTCCTGAATAAACTATCTAAAGCAGGAAAAATCAACAAAAATAAACATATAACAAAATAATTTACCTTAAAAAAGTACTTGTTGTCAATGATATGTTCTCTATAGTGACTTGAGAAACATAAGATATTTTTATTTAAAATACCTCAACTAAATTTTTTGTTCATTATTTTATCTATAATTTTTGACCTTTATTGTTAAAATTAACAACACTATTGTTTAAAACTTTAAGGTAAGTACTGTGTTCGAAACTGCGGAAAATGTTGAGCAACATTGATTTTTTCGTACGGAAAATTTGACATGTATCTAATGTTACCTGTCCCGCGGTTTTACACAATTTAATGAGTTTTTCATTAAGAGTATGCTACATTGTTTTACGTTTGTAAACAAAACCCATATGTTTTGCAATTTGGTTTGTGATGAGAAAAATTTAATTATAGTATAAAAAGTAAATTGTTTATACAAATACATCAAAATGGACAAAGAAGTCGCTAATAATTTTTTTTTCTTCACCGCTGATACCAGTTCCCGCATTTCTGTTGCACTGAATTTAATTTTTTGGTTTTCTTTATTACTTTGCATTTCTTTTTTTTTTTTTGTCCAAAAATATTAACTTAAATTTTTGCAATGAAAATAACAGCAGTCAGCTGTTGCTAAAAATTTCACATGCCAGAATTGCCACTTCAATTATTTCGCAACAAAAAGAAAATGTTGCCAGATACATTTCATATGTGTTTCTCAAAATGAGCAGAGTACTACTTCTGCAACACTTTTTCACGAAAAGTTCATGCGAATTTTTTTTACATGCATTTTGACAACTTACCGCGTGGAATTTTAATCAGAGTACTTACCTTTAGGTCTTTATATTTTCCTTTTTAATTTTTCGATATTTCGCTAACAATTTGTTAGCATCATCAGGAATCTTTAATTGGTTTTGTTTTAAATTTAATTGTTTTTATTTTTAAATTTTTTGTTGATCATTTTGCTGTCGCCAGCCATAGAAACTGCGATATGTTTGCTTTTGACTTTGTCTACAACCAATATATGATTATTATTCAACTATTTTATATTTATCACTAATATAATATTCCTATTTCAAAAGCATATTTAAGATATGCTTAAGTTATGTCTAGAAGTCTGGCGCGACCTTTACGAAAATCTCATATTTTAGAAGAAAAAAAATTCTAGAAAAAAAATTGATTCATAGAATTTGACGTTTTTATGATTTTTGTACTTAGACAGGCATAACACATCAAAAAAATGTAAAGGCTAGAAAATTTTTTTCATTTGTTGTGCAGTGTAATTACTTAACTGGGCATGAGTTCGATTCTGCTTCCTTAGAATTGAGAGAGATTTTTTTTACGTAAAATTATAGTGATCAACATTTAAAAAGAAAAATAAAGTTGTAGAGTTTTTTCTTACGTCCACTATGAGAAACAAAATTTTAAATAGCAGTGCTCAGCCGGTTTTCTACCCACACCCGTAATAATAAATAAGTCTGCATTTCGTGTGAGTGTTCCCAGTAATTTTGACATTGAAAAAGTGTATAGATTTTTTAGTCTGTTGTACTTATTATGATCGTACTGCTACCTTGTAAAATTAAGACACCTTAATCTACGTATGTGCAAATATTCTGTTCACGTGCCCATCACAACGCTCATTGCTACCCAAATTACTTCGAGCCCAGGTCATGACTAATTGCTATACTGTTTTAAGCAAGAGCGCCCAGCCATCTTACTACCTATAAGCTAATAATAATAAATGAATCTTCATTCCGAGCGAATACTTCCAATTACTTTGACGTGGCATTTACTTTTTCATTTGTTGTACTTATTGTGATCGTAATGCAACCTTGTAAGATAAGGACACTTTTTTCTATGTTTTTTTCAAATGCTCTGTTAAGAAAAAATAATTGTGCTGCCCTTCCTCTAAAATATAACTATTAATATCCGTTTTGAATAGCAATTATGTCTATTCGGGCTTCCAAGGTCCGTTATTCTAATTAAATAAATAAAAGATTTATTTTATTTTATTTTATTTATTATCCGACGTTTCGTTGGTATTTTTCCAACTTCATCAGGGATTTATTTATATTTGAAATCTGGCAACATTGACAGTAACATATGAAAATACAAAAATTAAGAATTCAATATAATACCAACAGCAATAATATAAACAATAGAATAGACATAATTGCTATTAAAAACGGATATACATACATTTTATCGATCGATTAATTATCATCACATAACTATTAATTATTGACTAATTTTGTTTATTTATTTAGAAGTTTTTTTTACAGTATTGTATTAATGAAGTGTTAAATCTATTTTAAAAATAATATTTCTTAAAGCAATTTTTATTCGCCTTTTTTTCTTGATATAATATAGAAAAAAAGGTATTTATTGCACTGCCATTCAACTCTAGTTAAATGTTGCTTCCTCCATAAAATCGGCTGCATGTGTTGCTCTCTAGATGATGATGTTTAACTGAGACACAACAAAATGTAACGTAATAGAATAAAATGAGGCTCTTGATGCAAATTGATTTGGATTAGAAAAAAACAAAGCAAAACAAAACAAAACGACAATTGTTGCTGCTGCAGCCATAAGAACTGCTGCAACAACAAAACAATAAAACTTTAATAAAATTTAGCAAAACAAGCACTTCTTTGGAGACCCGCCGTAGAAATAGTATTGGCTGCCTTTGTATTTGGCAGCTGCATTTTTAGTTTTGTTAATTCTATAAATGAGTATTTCGTTCTACGATGCTGCTGCCCATGTGCCATTCATTTTTGTGCAGCGAAAATTTAATATAGTAAGAAGTTGGTGTCGAAGTTGTAGTTTTTTCACCAACGAAAACTAAAGTAAAATGCATGTGACAACGCCTGGCAGTGTCATTTGTTGTAAATATTTGCTTGTTAGCAGTCTGTCGTCTTTTTATAACGTGCAACTTGTGTTTAATAAACATACAAACGCACACAGTCAAATGTACTCAGCTTTTATTGGTGGCATAAAAGTGTGAATATGTGACACATGTGTGCGTTTAAGCGCATAAAAATTTATTGCTTTGGACATAAACCTCCGCATACTGAAGCGTTAACACATGCATTTCTATGCCAACTAACACTCACATATGGACACTATTTTCCGTTTGGTGTCCTGTTGTCCTTTATGTTCAAGAGTATTTGAATTTCTTGTTCACTTTGTATTTGAGTGTGTTTTAAAATGTATTTTAGACGCTCCACTTCACTTGAAGCTTGTGTGCAAGTTCTAAAACATGAAATGGGTGTGTCCAGTTCTTTATGTGTATATTTTCTACAATTGTCCAGAGATTTTTCAATTTGTTGGTCGTTAGTAAGTGGTTTTTTTTTTTTGTTATTTGTTTCACTGATCCTTTATGGCTTCACTTAAACTTATATGAATATTCCTGCACCGAGAGTCTTGCTTATATCCCCATTTGAGTGCTTAAATGTGCTATTTATATAAAATAAAAGTGTTTTCTTATTAAGCAATGAAATTAGGTTTTACGATTATGTGCGAAAACTTTTTTAATAATTTTATTCAATAAAATCATACACCGAACTCTAGTGTTAATATAGAATGGCCCTAAACGTTTGTGAAAACAAGCGAATTTATTTCTCTATAACATCGTCTTAATTGTGTCTCACGAAATAACGTCAAGCGTTTTTTTTTCCAATTTAAGTTAACAAATTCAGTCTTGGAGAGGGTTATAACAAAGTAAAGTGCTAAGATGTTTGAAATTTTTACGAAAACTGGCATAACAATCGTAATGCATTTCGCTCACCTACAAACAGAATCATTCTATTGAATAAAACCAATCTCAGCGACAAGTCATACTTTCAATAGGGTCTGGCTGCCTATTTCCCCAACGGCTTTCGGCCAAACTCTTTCGCCAGTGTTTTTTAGGGCAACTGGACCGCATCAGGTCCTACTGCCGGTTTCCCCAGTAGCATTTGGACCGACTGTTCCTAAGCCGACTGTAACCCAGCCACTTTTGGTTTGACTGTTCTCTTAGCAGCTTTCGTCTGACAATTTCATAGTGATATTCGAGCTGACTTTTGCCCAGCAGCTTCATCGAACTACTCCACTTGTAGTATGGGGGCTGACTCATCTTCCAGTAATTTCGCCTGAGTGTACCCCAGCTGTCTTTGGTCCAAAGGTTCTCCTAGTGGCCTTCTTGTGATGGGCCTATGTTACCCTACCGCATACAATTGTGTCTTCCGAAGAATGAATGTCATACAATCTGTCCTACAAACAATCATCGACCAAAGAAGGATCCATCAATTTGGGATAATCGCTCCTGAGAGCGATTATGACTTTATTGAATACAGCCATTCCTATAGGTAATAGATGCCATAACTTGTATATGCGTGCGCCGGTGCACAGAAAGAGGAGACTGAAAGAAAGATTAAAACCAAACCATAGGGTCACCGCAAGCTGCAGTCCTTTTAATTACCCTATCCTTGCAATTTCTCTAAAATAAAAGGAATTCATTACTAAATTAAGTTGAATATAATAAAGTCTCAAATGAAAGAAAGATCGGCTTATTATTCAAGGATGAGCAAATAGACGTTGCACTGCTGACTTGAATACCGCGTTACAAATTCTCTAAAGCCTTTTTTCTTTGTTTACAATTGATATTATGAGCTTTTGTCGGACCAGTCATTGCAAAGTTTGTGGTAAATTTGAGCAAAGTTTAGAGTTTCGATTGATTCAAATGATTTCTGTGTTAAATTTAGTCGTTTTTTTTTTAATCATCAACTAACAAATCAATCTGTAAAGAATTGAAAAAGAAAAATACAAGTATTTTTTCTTAGTATTGATTTTGTTTCAACAAAATTGGGTACTGATGAGAAGCGTAGCAGCCTAGAAACAGCTAACTGTTTCCCAGCTTAAGTTATAATTTTTAAAATTTTTCTTATTACTTTAAGGTTTATTAATCACAATTGCAAACAAGCAAGAAGCTTCGCAGTTTTGTGTTTGTTAAAAAAAAAAAAAAAAAACAAAAAAAAAAAAAACTCATTTACACTTAAAATACAGTAAAGTGTTTTTCCTTTCAATTTTGTGCAAATTGAAGACATTTTTCTCTTAGAGAAATTTGAGAACTCTGTACAAAATTGGTAAAAACTGGAACTATTTTTCATTCTAATATCAAAAAATTAAAAAAAAAAATCTTATAAATTCATATGGTGATAAATATTATTGATTTCACTTCTTTTTCCAATTTTATGCAGTAGTTTTTAGAGCTGTGCATTTTCCCATAACTTCATGAATTTTAACTGCCTTAAATATGTTTTAGTCAGTTGTGGTCAACCCAAATATTCTTTTAAAATTGCAGCTCTTTTTCTTATCTTCTTTAATTCTATTTAGTTAGGTTTTTTCTCTACACTCCGAAAAAAATCCATTTCATTTATTATCAAGCATCATCAGTAGTTAATAAATCGTCGAGCTCCACGTTCTGGCCGTCATCATTACATTCTATTCTCAATGAACATTTTAATTAGTCTTCAGTTGATTAATGCACACTGATAATCTAGGCGTTGTAATAGAAGCAAACTTGATGCAAAAGGATACATTACATGCAAATTTGTTTGTTCAAGCACTTTTAATATGTGCAATGTATGCATGTGTGTACATACATACATGTGTGTGTACGTAGTGTAAGCAAGAGTGTGCGCCATTAAAAAAGTAAATTATAAAAAATTTTAATTTTTTCACCAAGAGTTGTCTTAAACAGCAAAATAAAAAAAAATTAAAGCGAAAAACGACTGACCATAGAAAATGAATAAAACTGAATTTGATTATAATCACAAAGTACTAAAACAACAAGGACAAAAAATCTTTTTATAGAAAAAAATCGTTTTTTTTTCTGCAATGTGAAAGGCTGAAAGGATATCATGAAGAGAGTCAGCATAAAAAGCGTCAAATTAGAAAAAATTTACATTTTTTTTTTGCATACTTGCACATACTTTAACGCTTTCGTTTAGCCAACAAAAGCCTTGCAAACTTAATTAAATGTAAAATATTGAACAATGCCAAGGCAGCATAAAAAGGACATGTCAAATAAATGAGAAAATTGATTTAAAATTTTCTAGTCCATATTAATAGAAAGTGTATTCTTTTTTGACAACAAGCAAAAAAAAAAGGTGACTGCAAAATAAAACAAAAAAAAATTTAACCCTTAAGTGAATGATTTTTTTTTATTGCAAAACATTTTTGAAGAAAAAAATTTACAACATAAAAATAATATTTTTTTAGCCTCAGGAAGAATTCAAATAAACTTTTTAACCTCAAATCTTCAACGAAAACACTTACTTTTCAGTTTCAAATTTTCTCTTTGCAAAATTATAAATTGTTGGATCCCAAAATATTTTACATGGAAAGAAATTACTTTTTATGAAAATTTTACTTTTCATAATAATAATATTTTTAGCAATTTTTTTTTAAATATATATATTTTTTATGTAAATCTTAATAAGGCGCAAGCTCAACTAGGCCGATTTTTTATGGTTTTTTTTTAATGAATATCAACTAAAAACATAAAAGTAAGTTTGCAAAAAAAGATAGAAGCCCGGCTGTTTCCGTGCCGATACACTTCTCGTCAGCATCCTTATGAGCTGGCTAAATTTCTCCATATACTTAGCTCACGTAATTTGACTTTCCATATTACATACATTACCAATATTAAGGGCTAAATGCTGCTACTTAAAAACAGTATGCAACTTGAATTCGAAGCAATCTGGTAGTTGATGAATCAATAATGATATACATATATTACAGCCGATAAGTATTCTTTATTTTTCTGGTCACTACAAATTTATCACAAATTATCTTTCTCAATTCTGGCGAATCAACATTTTACTAAATCCTTACTTTATAGTGAGACGATAAATCCTAAGGATCAATCATGTTGTTAAGACAATGATAATTAAAAGTTTTAATAATGTATGTTCCAAATTTACAACAATGTCCATTTAAGGTTTAACTAAATTAATTAAAGCAAGCGTACGGGCCAGACCAAATTATTTTTATTGTAAAACTCTTAACAAAAAAAAAAAAAAAATTTTGTACATAAAACTGATTAATCGAATGGTTCAGCAAAACTTTTATTATATTTTTTTTTTTTTCATTTTTATTAAAGTAGTGTTTTTAACTCATTGCTGAATTACGTTTAAGGCCACATTGGCAATAAAAATATGTAAAATGACATTTGCTGTTCTTGACAACCTGTCAACCGATTTTTGTTACATGGCAGAAATTTCACAGTAAAAATATTTTTTAATATTTTTACTGTGAAATGTCTACGATAACAACAGCTTTTCTTTTTATCGGGATACAAAGAAGAACAAAAAACAAGTAAAAGTGATACAATAGGAAGAGCCGAAGCATAAATACCCTTCACAAAAGCCACTTTAATAAGTGCACATCTGCTGTTTGTTAGTTAGAACTATCAACGTATGGAAAAATATCAAAAAATTTTATTTTATATATAAAAATGACTTTCTTCGTAAGACCATGCAGCTGGTGATTATGTTGTTATGCAAAAAAAAAAAAAATGTCTACTTGAAGTGTCTGTCGAAACTGGTTATTATAATAGAAAAAAAAAATGTTATTTGTCTTCATAAGAATTTCGTACTGAAAGTTCTCTTATTTCGTTGACAAACAACTTCTGGAAAAATCGTATGGCACCGTTGCCATAATTCTCTATTTCTGCTTCAAACTACCTTTTTCCGATACCAGAACCAACTTTTCGGCACCCAAAATTATTTAGGTTAGATTTTTGGCCAATCTGCTTATAGAACAGGTTTGCCATGGATACCGGATATATATGTATGGGGGCCGATAGCAATGACGAACTTATGTGGATTCTCTAAAACCACTTTTAATCACCCATTTCACATTTTGTCGTAAAAACGGGTTACAGCTTGTTTATAAGTAAAATTTCTAACCACCCGGGTTTTTTTCTATATGGAGTATATATGGATCGATCTCGAAAAAACTTTTCTCCTCTGAATAGTTTCTTTTTACCTGCAAGTTAATTTTTATATACACAAAATTTTTTCAATTATCAAATTGTTGGGCAAATTTTATTAGAAAATCCCTATTATTGGATTGGTCCCAAAGACCAATTTTTTAAATAAGTTTATACCAGACATTCCTCATCTGATTTAAACAAATTTGCAACTATTTATGCAAGGGAAACAAATAGTTGAAAAAATGAAAGTTAAGGCTACTGGTGGGAGATCACCAAGTCGCTTTTGGTAATAGTAATGTATTGGGGCCGGGAGTGATAGACTTACTCTGAATAACAAGTGTTCCGTAAATTAATGAAACAGCTTGAGGACATTCTCTTCAAACTGGTAACAATAACAATAATCTTTATTATAGAAAAGAATGGAGTTGGAGGAACCTGTTGGTGCCAAGCTTACTGAATAGTAATGATTTTGCTGTATATTAAAAGCTAAATCGTTAGAGTTATATCCAGCTCGCTCAACAAGAAAGTTTCCCATGCCAGTAGCTATCTCAGAAAGGTCATTTCAACTGGCTAAGGCCTCATAGACTGACATCGCTTTACCCATTTTTCTATCAATTCTGATCGGGCATTTAAATATTTGATGTATTCCAAAATTTCAGGGTAAAAATTACAAACCGAGTCGCAAACTTACATGCAGCCTTAACACTTCTTGTGATGGTTGAACTATGAAAGAATTATAAAATAAATATTTTTCAAATATTTAATACATAAAAAGGAGTAAAATTTAACTTTTTGTTGTCACTTAAATTACCAGAGAAAAAAACTTATAACAAAGAAAATGTTGACATGACAAAAATAATTGTTTGGAAAATGTTGTTTTAAAAAGATTGTCCACGACAGAAAGGTTATGCGGCTTAACTCTGCAAATGAACTGGTTCAAGACTCACCGAAAACTGTAGTACTAGAAGAAAAAAATTCAATCTATTCAAAAAATAACATATTGATGATCTAACAATAAAGAATCATGTTTGAAGTGATTTTTAATTAAGTGACAGCTTTTGGTCATGGCAAAGTAGTTAGTTTATTTTTATAAACTTGTTTTTTGTTTAATTATTGTAGGAAAAGCAGCCACTCAAGTTTAGTTGTATGTGAACTTAAACTTGATTTTTACAAATTTGTTTAAAACTAATAATTAAATGTTTTTATTAGAATAATCAAACTCGAAGCCTTTGAGTTGGCTTCCGTAGAGTTAAATGTAAAACTAACACTGCATTAGTTTTTCTCTTGCCACGCCTTCTTAGGGAAGCTGGTATATAAAAAATAAATTGAAAATTGAAGGCCTCGAAATCTATATTTTTGACATGTTGTAATGGAATTTTTTCCCCTAATGCCAAAAGCTATCGAAAAATTGATGGCCCAATGACAGATCCTTGTATCCTAATGTATGTATAAAGTTGCTGAATGTGACCGAGGCTATTACTGTCTCCTCTTACTATCATTTACACTCAAAAAGAAAAGATATGTAGTTTAAACATTAGTTTTTTGTCCAGTAAAACACCCAAATATTTTATATTATCACTCCATTGTACATTAGTGCCATTGACTTTGAGTTGACTTGAGGGATAAAAACACAAATTTCTTCTACGTGTAAAAAATATAGCATTTCTCTTGCTTTCATTAATTTTGATTTTCCATTTGTGAAAATAAGCCACAATTTGATCCAAAGCTGGTTGGAAGTCTGAAATAATATTTTGGCCATACTGGTGTGATGCATATAAGCAGGTGTCATCAGCATACGCTGCACATTCTACTCCCCTACGTTGTGGCATATCAGAACAGTACAAATTTTAGAGTAGCGGACCTAAAACCGAGCCTTGTGGAACTCCAGCTGGAATTTGAACTAGATCCGAACATACATCATTCAGGCTTACACAATAAAATCAATTTTTTAAAAATGACTCAATGATTTTAATAATGTACAATGGAAAATTATATTGAACCATTTTGTATAAAAGGCCGTTATACCAAACGGAGTCAAAAGCTTTCTCAATATCTAACGTAACCAATACTGTTGAGTTTCCATCTATAAACTCGGAATTGATATGATTACATATACGTTTAATTTGATGGACTGTACTGTGAAATGGGGTGAAACCAAACTGGGTTAGTGGTAGTATTTTATTCAGATCCATGAACTTATTGAGTTTTATTTTAAGAACTTTTTCTAAGATCTTATACAAATTAATTATAGAAGAAAAACTCGCATGATAATATTAAATAATTTTAGTTAACTGCTTAGTGGCGCTTAAGTACTTACTACTATGAGCATGTTCTAGGAGTAAATTAAGAAAAATATTTTTTGCTGATAACAGCTATTGAGACTTTTAACTAACAAGAAAAAAGTTAACATTGAAGATATTTTAGCTGGGGCACCAGCTATTTTATACTTTTCTTTACTTAATTGATATTAATTATGAAGTGACTAACCAAGGATTGAACTTGAGCCTGAAAAAGTAATTTAATATAAATATATTATAAATATAAACTCAATAACAATTAAAGCGACTGGACACTTTATTAAACTTTTAAAATCTTTCTGAGAATAGACAAACACAATTTTCAATGTTGTGCTTAAGACACTTAATCAAACCTTTTAAATCCTTCGGAACAAAGAAACACAATTTTCAATGTTATGTTTTAGAGTCTTCACGTTATTTGTGCAACGATTTTCATAAATCTTTTGACATTTTTCTGAGCCGTTCATGATATACACACACACACACATACACACAAGTTTCAAGTCTTACTTACTAAATGTGCAAAACACTTTTGCAGGCTAAATCAATTGCTGTTATAAGGGATAAAGAAAAATGTTATAAATTATTACTAATGATTTAGTATTAACCAGAAAAAGAACATTGAAGTCTTAGCTGGGGTACGGCTGGCTGTTTTAAATACGACAACAGGTTCGTGCAAATGGTAAAACTAGATAACATTTCTAAAAATAAATTGACAGAAATATCAAAGATGAAACAGAACCAAAAACTTTTCAAAACACCTTGAAATTTGAAAGTAATGCTTATATATTTTTCTTTTGTAGTTTTTTTTTCTAAATGGGTAGCAGCTTTTAAGATCCTTAAAACGCCTCTTAGTTGTGCAACCATTCTCATAGCTACTTCCACATTTTAAGCCACTAGCAACTGAAATATAGCTTAAGTGCACTTTAATTTTAGTTGTGTGCTTTTAATTTTCTTTCCCTTTGACTACCTACAAGCTTAATTTCATTTTTATTAAAACCTTATAATCTGAGCTTCAGTACTGCCAGCGGATATCCGTTTTCAAATATGTTCGAGGTACAGCAATGTACATGTGTCTAATTTTACAAGTTAAAACTTGCTTAAGTATTTGTTAACAGTATACTTTAGCAAAGCTTTAGTTTGTTTTTGGTTAATCTGTTAAAAACATACATAATTCAGAATTTCAAAAGTTTACTACGCATAACTCTATCTTCCTTCTCCTCCTCTCTCACTCTCACGCTCCTGCTTTTTAATTTTTTTTTTTTTGCCAACTTTTACATGATTCTATATATTTTTTTTGTTGCATAATTTTCCATACCAGCAACCGGTAAACTGTCATTAATTTTCGTCTTGTAATTTCCTTAGTTGAACATCATCACGTAAGTATTATGCACTACTGCTTTTGGCACTCAATTAAAACTCACAACGTTTCAAACGCACACATTCATACACACATATCAGCAACTGATTTAAATGCTGGCAGCTTTTTTTGTCGTTGCCGTTTGCAGTCTACAATAGATGTTATATTGGCGTAAAGATACTAATTTTATTCCGAAATCATATTCCAAATTTAAATTTAAAATTTTATATAACTGAGCACATTTGCGAACATACATAACTCTTTTAAAATCATATAAGATTTTCACTAATTGTTTCTGAAAGCTTAACAACACTAAACAGCTTCATTTTTAGTTAGAGGAAAGTTGTTGTTGGCACGAGACAAGAAAAAAATCATCAATAATGACTTTAGTTTCATCATATGCTGTGCGCTTAATAAAACTCAAATTTTATATTAACAATATTAAGGATTTTAAGCTTTTTCTTCAATTACATATGAGTGTATGCAAGAGTGAGAGCAAGAATTCGTAATTTTGTACATTTATTGTATCATTAAATACACAATTAATGTTGCGCAGTCTTTTTGAGCATTCATGCAATTTTGCTATTTGTTTGGGGAAAAATAAAGCAATAGAGAGCAAAAAAATAGCACCATGTGTTGACACAAATGCTTAAAAAATTATAATGGCACAGACAAAAAAAAAAAAAAACGAACTGTTATGGAAACAATTTCTAAGACAGCAAGCCCGAATTAAGTAGATTGATGCAAAGTTCTGACAGGCCACTCTCATCTACTGGCTCATTTCAACCGCATAGGAATAGCGGGAGAAGATAAATGTACAGCATGTGGAGAGGAAAGTGAGACACTAGAGCACTTTTTGAGCTTCTCACATATACGATCCCTACATCCTTACCTTAGACACTTTTTTTTTTTTTAGCTTGGACCAGTACTCAGGGGACGACCCCTATTTATGCATGCGCATCGTACCGGAACTAGGAAAATAGGTTTTGGGGAGGAGGAAAGAGGGAGTACTGTTTGTGCACATTTGATTTGAACTTCTTTACATTGTAGCTGGCGGGGAATATGTCTGCAGGCAATTTGTTCCACAGACGAACCGTGCGGCTGAAAAACGAATTCTCTCTGTAATGCGTTGTGGGGTTCACTGGCCAGTCGACTACAAACGGATGTGCTCTTAACGATGCACGTGTGCTGCGTAAGAATATGCGGGTTTCGGGAACAAGATCCCTGATCTCGTCTGAGCAAAATCCGTTATAATAGCGATAGAACAGTGTAACACACCCCACGCTGAGACGATGCTCCAGTGAGTTAATAGAGCTGGATACCCTGCAGTCACTGATAAGCTTCTTCGCCCTCTCCTGTACACGGTCGAGTTGTATTCCATTTTCGGTCGGATATAGATGGTATAAATAGTGAGAAGATCGGATGGAGTGAAGTATGTCTTGCACCGTTTCAAAAAACCAAGGCACTTAAATGCTTCTTTTGCGACATTAAAAATATGCTCAGTCCAGCGGACATCGCATTGAATATTCATACCAAGAACATTAAGAGCTTCCCATTCCTCAATGTTTATACCATCCATAAGTACAGATGAGACAGCATCTATGGGCGTTCGTCTATGTGTTAATAAACAACACTGGGTCTTACGAGCATTGAAATCAACCCTATTTTACGACCCCATTCGGAAATTATACGCAGATCATCGTTGAGTGTATCACTCATGGTCTGATTCTTGGCATTGATCTGCCATATACAGGGTCTATGATGAAATGAATACGAATGACAAATGCTGATGTCGTCTGCAAAAGAATGGATAGGGTTTGAAGTTTGACAGAGAAGATCGTTGAGAAAGATAAGAAATAGTGTAGCAGAAAGTACGGAACCTTGTGGTACCCCCGAATTCAACTTGAACTCATTAGAAGAGGCTCCATCAATCACAACACGTATAGTGCGGTCTCTAAGGAAGCTCGATATGAATCGAGAGAAGTTAATACCGGCGCCAAAAGCAATAAGTTTCGACAGTAATGCACCATGCCACACTCTGTCGAATGCTTTAGAGATATCTAGAGCCACCACTTTACTTTCACCAAAATGGTGGATAGAATGGCACCATTTTTCGGAAAGGTATGCCAACAGGTCACCTGCAGAGCGACCCCTACGGAAGCGATACTGTCGATCGCAAAGCAGATCATGCGATCTTATCAGACATAACCCAATTACGGGACATATGCTGGAGGAAATTAAGAAAGTTTGTGAATGAGACGGAGTTCCTATAGACCTGTGAGTCAAACTGTTCATGGTTAAGTCCACGCAGCGCACAATAGGCCTATACTGGCTTAGGTGTATGTCGCAAGGCTTGGGCAAACAAACCCCTCCAATCAACCTAACCTAAACAATTTAAGAAAAGTTTTCGCCTTTTTAAAGTTTTTAAAATATACTTGAAGTGTTAAAATATGTACTAAAAAATTCGCATTCGCATTGAAAGTTGTGCAAATTCAAGCCAAACTTTTGAGCAAAAATTTTTATTTGCCAGGATCCATTCCGCATAAAAATATTCTTCAAGAAGTTTTCTTAAGTTTTTTAAATTAAAATAGTACTTCGTTTTCGCGAAAACTTTCACAACTCTGTGCAACTGTGTGCTAGTTAAATAAAAATGTATTACAAAACTTTCAAAAGCATAACAAAATCAAACGCACAAAAATTAAGAGCAAGTGGAAATTGTGTGCAAAATTTAGCAAAAATCAGTTACACTATTGCCTAAAAAATCAGTAAAAGTTTATTTAAGATTTTCCTTAATTTGCATAAATTTGTCTCTAATCTTATTGATATAATTCTGTCATATTCTTTCACAATCTGGCATTGAATAACCAATCAGCTTATATTACGCAAACTGTGCTTCAACTTGCTCTTAATAAGTAAAAAATTAAAAACTACACTCAACTCAAATTTGTTTAGCAGCTTTCAAATAAGAAACATAAATTTATGCGAATTCGCTCACATATTTATCATGAATAGGAAAAAAAATACTTAAATTTATCTAAATAAGTATTGTTCTTCTTACATTCCGCTATTGAATGATTTAAGATTATTTCTTAGTTTGCACAAATTTTTCCACAATTTCATTGCATTGCTGACGATAGCGCATTTTACATTCAGATCTGCGATTAGGTGGGAAAAGAGAAATCACCCTATTGGAAGTTGATCTTAGATCTGTTTTCACATTTGTGAACTAGACAGCTGTAGAATACAAGTAAACAAGCCATGGCAAGAAGTGAACGATTTTTCGAACAAAACCATAATGAGGAATGAGGCTCATTTCCACATCAGCGGGTAAATGAACAAGCAAAACTATCGCTTTTGAGGCTCCACAAATCCATGAGTGATGCACGAGGAGCTACTACAACCGCTCAAAGTGTTTGCGTGGTGCGCTGTTCACGCGGGAGGAGTCATCAGGCAAGTTTTTCGAGTACGTCACTGGTCAAACGACAATGCGCCTTAGGGCCATGTGAACCGAGTTTTTTCTGAACAAATTAGGACTGGAGGACATGTAGTTCCAACAGGACAGAACACCGGCACACACTGCATGACTCACAATCGATATTCTGAAAGCCAAACAATATCGGATGACTTCTTTTGGAAAACCTGTTGCATGGAAAAATGATTTTTGCTCAAGTTTCTACAAAAGAAATTAAGTTCAATTAAACGTAGTCTGAAATCAGAAAGAACATTTTTGTGCAAATTTATGCAGATTAGTTTGCATGAATAAAACTGAGCTTAGCCAAATAAATTGTAATTTGCTTTAAAATTGTACTTAAGCTAAAGCAAAATATGTTAAAAGTTGTGTTAAGAGCGAGCTGCATTTATGTTGAAAGTCAACAGCTAAGAAATGAAATAGAGAATTTTTTCATCTTACGGCAATTGCTAGGATTATACTAAAGCCGACTACAAAATTGTTTCTGCTGTTTTGGGCATAATTTTTTATGCTTCCTTTTGTTTTGCTATGTAAATAGATCATGCCATTTTTTTGCTCACATCTATTTTGAGGTCTTTATTTGTAATTATTAAAACTATGCAACCGTACATAATATTTCTTATGAATTTTTATTTTCAGCTTTTTTTTGCTAACTCAGTTTTTTTCTATTTTTTTTTTTTTGTTAATTTTTTTTTGTGCTAAATAAAACAAACTAAATATTTTTTTAATTAATTTTTCTTAGTCAACCATGTGAATCTTTTGACGATGTGGTTATAAACCCGCAAAAATAACACAAACACTACAACATTTGTACATTTATAGACAACAATATACTGATGTGTACGAATAAATACTAAACTGGGACCGACCGTCCAGTTGTTGTTAATAATAAATACACATACACTTTGGCGAGAGTATGAGTGTCTCTTCGTTTGTTTTCACATAAATTTATAAAAACAAGGACTAAACGTGTGTAACAACGTTTTTAATTTCAACATACAAAATTCTTTTTTTTTTCAAGCCAAAACTCATTTTTCTACTTCTTTGTTAAAAGAGCAAAGAATATTTCTGTTAATAAAACAAAAACGCTAACCGAAAAAAAGTCATATTAAGAAATAAATTGTTAAGCAAAAAAAAAAAAATAAATAAATAAATAAATATATGCCAGCAAATTAAAATAAAAAATAAGAAAATAAATTAATTATAGTACCTTAGAGCCAGTAGTTCTTTTTTTATTTTTAATAAACTTCAAAAACATCGAAACCGTGAACAAAAAATTAATGTATTTAAAGAAAGGATTTTATTCATGCCAACCGCTGCAAATTAGTTGCTAATAAATAACAGCCAGGTCATCGATAGCGAAGCTGCTCTTTCGTTTCTTTGTTTAACGACAGCAAATATTTTAATAGTAAGTGTATTTATACGTATAGAACTGATTATTATTATTAAATCATGTGCAATCGATTGCAGTGTTAAACATTTTTTTTTACATATTCTTAACTTTTGGGGTCTTAAAATGATGTTAATCTTTACAAATACAGAGTAAATTTTCCTTTTTAATTATAATAAATTTCCATGCACTTTGTAGCTATTTTTTTTTTCTTTTTCCCTTTCATCTATTTCCTTATTTATACAAAAATATCAAAGCAATTCTTTAATTACTGCTTGAATATTTGCCACTCGCAAAAAAGTGCAAAAAAAAAAAAAAAAGAAAACAGTTAAAAAATCTTCATTTAATAAATGATCATTTTATCTTTTAGCATTGCAAAAAGCCAGCACAACAAAAAAAAAAAAAAATAACGAATAAAAGAAGAAACAAACGCTTGTTAAATATTAAATTGTTGCTGGCTTCTGTGTAGCCAGTGCCTTTGTGCTTAAAAACTACTCATTTCATTTTGCAAAACATGCATGTCCTGCAGCAACTAATTAAAAGAGTCATTCATCACCCATGTGTATAATGCCATGATTCACACACAATCAACAGAATAACAAATATGAATGAATACACACAACAGACGAGTTGTAGTAAACAACTTGGCGGTAAAATTGGAACAGGCAAACGCTTGCTAAAGGCCCCTAATATGCCATAATGGCATGGAGTCTCTATGTGAGAGATCGAAGTGACACAAAAGGGTGACTGATTTGCACAATTTAAAAAGCACAGTTGTTTGGGTATTTAAGGCATGGATGTAATAAAATTGAATTTTTACCCTTAAGTATCTGCAGTCCCACAATATACTTAGTGATTGTCAATATGCATTTCGTACACTCAGAATATTTTGGCAGTACCTGGCCGTAGTTTATGCCAGAAGTAATCAGAGCAGTTATTTTGAAATGACAAAACATTTGAAAATGAATGAAATTTTAATTTGAACTGAATTGTACAAATGCTTAAAAAACTACAAAACAGACAAATACGTGTCTTCGGTCACAGTTAATAATGACAGTAGTAATTTATGTCACTTTTAATGGTACTTTAGTGAATTTTGTCCTAAAGAGATCTTCTTCTTGAAACCCACACCTTTTCATGCAATACAGGTGTATCATAGAGGGCTCATCGGTTCGTGGTCGATTGGCCAGCGAATAGCCTGAGGCATTGCAGAGAGGCCGTGCTCTTTAGACGTACGGTTCATCCGTGGCACAAACTGACCATAGACATACATATTACCTTCCAGTTACAATGTAGATTCTACTCATTGTTTGTGAACTTTTAATCAGAGCAGACGTGTTTCGTGTGATATGTAGCCGTAATAGGTGAACGCTTGCGTTTGTTTTAATTAGCTTATTTAAAAAATTATTCCATGTTTATCAAACATTTATTTGGCGAATTAGATATAGATATTTGCCAAATGAGATCTTAGTAAGCTCGATATATTTTTGAAAATAACTCCGTCAAAGTAAACATTCGTAATAGCTCAACGCTTTACAGTATTGAAGAGGTTTCGTTAAATGTTTTTCACTGGATAGTATCGAAAGTAGTTATATACACTGGACACTAAACAGACAAAGCAATAGCTAATAATGACTTACTCAGCTTTGCAACAAAAAAAAAATGCTGTTTTTATGTAAAATTCCTTCTTTTTTTTTTGCTTAGTCAAACATCCACAAACACTTTCCATTTTAATTTTTTCACCCACCAATCCCTGTTTCCTATTTGCCTAGTTCCATTACAATGCAATTCATATATAAAGATCATCCCCTGAGTACTAGTCCCTAAAAGTCCCTAAGAGTCTAAAAAAAATGTACACAAACGCTGTTCCTTCCTTCCTCACCATCAAAACCTATTTTACTACTATTAGTACACTGCATATATAGTTGCCGTTACCTGCATCGGCCCATATGTACCCGATACATGGAATAAGCCGGGTTTTCAGGTAAATTTCTGCTTAAAGGAAACTTTAAGCTGAAAATTTACTTATAAGTGTACTGCAACAATTTTTTATATTCAGAAGTACACCTGTTGTTTAAAGGTTTTTTAAAGCAATTCCCGACATCGGTTCATATATATCCGACACATGGAGAAAGCCATAGTTTTCAGAAGATTTCAGCTTAAAGGCAGCTTAAGAAATACTCGTTTCATGTTTACCTGGTATATGGCGAATGCCGGGGTTTTAAAGAAATTTCAGCTAAAAGCAATTTAAAAAATATTTGATGCCAAAAAGTGATGTTTGTGTTCAAAAATTATTTTTTAGTTATCGGTCCTATATACCAGATATAAAGCTAAAAATATGGCTTTTAAAAATCACAAATATGCAAGATAAAACAATATAATTAAAAAAAAAAAAATTAGATAAACTGGGACAAATAATTTCTTTTTACACCTGTCAGCAAATGGATGTACTTAATTGGGGTGTTATTTACCTTAAATCAATACTTAAGATCATTTATATCGTATGTTAATAGAAATGTATATAAAAATAAAAAAAATCATTTCCTTTTAAACAGCAACGGTTAACTAGTTCTAATGGCGCATGTTACTTAAGTCTTTTAGGTGTCAGGATAAAAAATTAACTGCGTTCGGGAGACCCCCGTTAGGAACGAAGTTCCTTACGTTTTTTCTTCATCTTCGAATGTAATACAAGGTGCAATCTGTATGTTTTATTTTGTGTTGTTTTTGAAATTTTCTATACTTCTTTAAATTTTTATTTTATTTTTTTACTTTTGACACATGCAGTATTTTTTTGTCAATCTGCTACAAACCGAAGAAAAGCAACTGTTGGTCAATTTTTCAATATTACTGTACTTTGTTGTGACATACTTTACTTTAGCGACATCTAGCAACTGGTAGTGTCAGTTTTCACAACTAATTAGTATTTATTGGTTTGTGTCTCCGCTGACTTCAAATAGTTTCGCTGACGTCAAATAGATACACCAATGCATACAGCTCACACACTTTCGTGACGATTTCTTCTAATTTGCCTTACCAGCAAGCCGCGTTAAGGAACTCCGTTCCAATAATAAAAAAAAAAAAATGCTGAGCTCGAAGCCAATTTGAATGTCATCTTTTCGGTTGATAATGTGCGACTCATATGTTGAAAACTCAGTTGGTTGAGTAGCCCAAACATCTCTATAATAATGCTAGCAATGAAGTGAGCTCAAAGCTAATTTAAGTGCTGATGCAAACCAAGGAGCTTGCAAACCCAGCTTGTCCCCCAGCCTTTAATATTTCTATATCTTATGCGACTTCTTCGAAGATGTTAATCACTGCAATTATTTTTCTCAATTTAACTTAAATTCCTTTTTTTTTTTGCAATAATTGATAATTACACTATGCAACAGAAAAAAACTAAATTTCTTACATTACTAATTTAGGTCCAAAAATGAACCTTTTTAAAAAAATATTTGCTGTCTTTTTCAGCTGTCTATATACCGACGACATTTTGTTGGTGCTAATCAACTCATCAGTAGACTTGAAAAGTTCTTAAAAGTTTGTTTGAAACTTAACTACTTATTCCAGTATTCCCATGAACAAAATGAGAATCAGAAAAGTTCAAACAAACCTTTAACACAGCAAACATTTCTTTTCGGTTTTGCAATTCTTACTTTTCTTTGCAACCTTCTATACAGTGAGTCACCATTGGTTACTACGATTTGTATTTTTGAAAGTATCAAAAAGTAAAAGCTTTTTGAATGTTCAAATATGAACTTAATTATTTATTTGCTTTAAGAGCCCATTGAAATGTATTAATTTAGGTCCAAAAATTAACCTTTTTAAAAAATATTTGCTGAAAAAGACAGCAAATATTTTTTAAAAAGGTTAAATTTTGGACCTAAATTAATACATTTCAATTGGCTCTTAAAGCAAATAAATAATGTTCTTATATTACTGCTTATATTAGTCAAATAATATAAAGAGTCTTGCATACCTCTAGTTTTAAATTAAACTCTTTAACTCACTGCAACTCCGTTCTCCTCCATCCTTTGACAATTTAGCTCAGTCGACTTGTGCTTCATATGAATATATGAAGTTTGCTTTTGACTGTTGTTTATCAGCACACAAATATTAATGTGGTTTTTGTCACACAAAGTTCGACATGAAAAGAAAAGGGTGGGGCCATAAGAACTGGCAGCAGTAAGCCAAATTAATGCTCATACTGTCTTTAACTTACAAACACGCACACACTTGCATTCGCATACAAACATTAATAAAGTCCAATATGTAAACAAGAATGTATAAAGGACTCTACTATAGCAATTAAAATCAGCACAGAGATGAGCAGCCCTTTTTTTCTTTAGAGTTTGAAAGATCTTTGTTTGGTAGTTTCCTTGGCAACTGCAAGAACAAAAAAAAAGTGAAATATTTTGAAATTACATAATCAAGTCAAATTAGTAATTCAAAGTAAGTAAATGCATAGAAAAAACTGAATTCTTTATGCTCCACAACACACTGCAAAAGAAATCGTGGATACAAAAATTAATTTTCCAAAAACTGAGTTAATAGTTTCTTTTACAAAAAAATAATAATAATAATAAAAATACTAGAAAATTATCTCGATTTCTAAATAACTTTCAAAAAGAGTTGTGCAGGGAAAAAACCCAAATAAATATTTAAAATTTTACACTTTACTACATATTCAAAATCTAACAATGTCTAAACAAACTATCCAGCGAGCAATAGTGCGTGCAGACATGCCTTGGCAAGGGCGCTAGCGAGAAATGAACGTTTATTTAATTGGAGTCACAGAGCGGCAGTCGTGTTGGTTTGGGAAAACGCCACACATGTACGCGGTTAACCGGAAACACATCTTTTGTCTGCTTTCAATTTGCCAATATGTATGTATTCGGTTATCTCCATGGTAAACTGCTTACAGCTTTCTAGAAATTCTCTTCAATTCTTAGCCAAACATCAACAAACTCATGCTGCATCAACAAATTCCTTATTGCAATTTATTTCTGAACAATGCAAATGTTAATTTTGTTTTGTCTGATTTGTATGGAAAATTTTGAATAACATAATTGTAGAGCTGCACTCTATAAGAAAACTATGACTAGTTGCTTGCTGCACATACACATATGTTGTTGCCAAAATGGCAACGTGACTACAGACAATATGAATAAATAAATAAAGCGTGTGAGGCGCCTGTAAGTAAAAAAAAAACTCATACTTTAAGCGGCAAATAAGAGAGTGAGCAGGAAGTTTAAATTAAAAGTAAAGTCTGCTAAAGCCTAACGAAAAGTTATTAAATTTGCAGGCACAAAAATATAAAGGAAAAAAGGAAATTTAAATAAAAATTGCTTGCGAAAGGCAAAAGTTATAAAACAAAGTGTGAAATATTGTATGGTTCCATAAGAACCAGTAGGTTACTAGCTGGAAAGTCACCAGTTGGATATTGCAAGTTAAATATCGACAATGCAAAATATTTTATACATTTTGCTATAATGGCGAATGTATAAACAGTGAAATAGCAGTACCATGGTCTTTATATGGTTCCATTGAAACCATCTTGTCACCAGTTCTCAGGTCACTAGTTGAGTTTTTATGACGAGAACATCTTTGAAGAAAGCCTAGAGGCAACTATCTCCTAGTCATCCATCTTGTCGACTATATCAGTGATTTACACACATGGGGAATGGACTATCTGCATTTTGTTGTTTATTTATATTAGCGGAAAAATAAAAAAAAATATTTTGTGGTCATATTAGAAACATTTAGTCACTAGCTCTTAAGCCACTAGCTGATTTTCAATCACAAGTATATCCTAGTCACCGGTCTTGCCGCCTATACTAGTGACTTATTGGAGTCATGTTAAACGCCAATAACAAAAAGTGTTGTAAGAAGATTACTATGCCATTCACTATGTGCACACACAATTAGCAGCTCCATGGTCGTCATGTCGCTCCATTGGCACCATCTCGTCACTAGTTCTTAAGTCACTAGTTGACTTTCAAGTAAGTACATGATGAATGGTAACAGAATAAGAGCACTTTATATTAAATATGTCAGTAGCACTGGTGACCATGTCAATAGTGTTCTATAAATAAGCAACAGTTAGTCCTGACTTATTCACATTTACAATAATATATGCTCTCTTTTTTTTTTTTTTGCTTAACCAAATGACCAGAAACATTCCCCATTTTCATGTTTTTGACCCACCAATTCCTCATTCCTGTTTTTCTTGTTCGTATTTTCTTCAGTAAATAAAAATATTGCTAAAAAAAAAATTTTATTTAAAAAATAAAAATTACAAAAGGTATTGCGAATCTCAGCAACAACTTAAGTGACGTCAACAGCTTAGCCACCTTCTTGCTACAGCCGACATTGACTGCAGTTGACTATTCTTTACACTAAATTTATATTAATAAAGACGTTTTTAGGACGACATCATCCCGAATGGATTTTGTTTTTGTTACCGAAATTTTTAATCGCAACAAGAAGAGAATTGTTGAAATTTTATTTATTTAATCTAAATTGTGTTTTGAAATGTGTCAAATGGATTTTAATAGCAGATATTTAACCCATTTAAGCCCGCTGCATAATTTGGGAACACTTACTTTTTGTGGGCTTACGACAAATCTGTTTACTTTTCCAATATATTTTGGCCTTATTTACTAGTTTAAGTTTCAGACATTATATATGAGGCTAAATATTATTATTGCATTAAATGGTTTTGTGGTTAAAATCTGTTAAGTTTCACTATAAAATTTGCTGCAGAGCTGGGTATGGTTGTCTGATTAATATTTATTTCCAAAGTGACCTTTGCTATCATTATAAATTTAGTAAATAACAAAGCATTTAAATGTGTTTTCAATGCGTTAAAAAAAATGTATGTATATGATTTAAGGCCCTTGAAATAGCATTATTTACCAAATTTGGTACAACGGGAACAAGTGTGTGCTAACAGTCAGAATTTTGCAAACAGAAACCAACAACAAGACAACTCAAAAAACATGCAGCAGAGTTAAAAGTGTTACTCCTAGAGAAGATGGCATATAGCAGCTGTTATTTAGAAGAAATATAGGTAAATATTATTTGCGCCAAGTGACCCGAACGCTGCACGGATTTGACCACGTGCCAGAGAAACTAAAAAATCGTGTATGCTGTGTTATTTGGCACAACAGAGGTCGTTGGAAATGCGTTGAAAAAAGTTGCTTTCAAAATTTTCACACGTAAGTGCCCACTGTGCCAGTTGGGGAACACCCTCTTAAATTTCACAAAAATATTTTTTTTATTTTTTTCTTATTATTCTTTGTACACATAATGATTTAAAAAATAAAATGAAATAGAGTTCAATTTTTGCACGGTGGTTTTCGTTTGGGCCCAAATGGGTTAAAGGCGTGCACATTCCCGAACAATTTTCAAAACTAAAAAAAATAGTCGCAGAATTAGTTTTTATAGAAAACACTGACTACAATAGTTTTTACAAACCTTAAGCCAGTGTAAAGAAAAGAAAAATTTGCAAAATGAAAAGAAGAAACAAATTTGTGGCTGCTTAGGATTTTTTATAATCAGTTATAACTGTAGTCCTATTTTGGGCCATGATATATTGTTGCAACTTTTGAAAATTTTTAAGAACTACTTCAGGTCGTTTCTACGTTTTGCATATTTCAGACGAGCGAATTATGGTTTTTGCTCGTGATTGTGCTTTTGCATCTGTTATACTGTATTTCGATATTTAGGTTATGCAAAATTTCTGCAGCTTTTAGCATTTTTACAGCATGATGTACATTTTCCAACAGTTAAATTTTTTTAGAAACATTGCAATTTTCGATCTTATACTTGTCAAGTTTCTCCTCAGAATTTTTTGACATCATGTGGCCTTGAAAATTGTTGATCTTTTATTAATTTTTCTCAAGTAGTTGTTTGGTTTTTTTCCCACATTGTCTTTTGTTTACTGACTTCTATAATTCTTCTGAATGTTATGGTTTTTACTAGTTGCGCAAGTTATTTTAAGACCTATGTTAACATTTCGCAAGTTTTTCTATGTTTCTTTTTTAATTTCTATACCACTTTTGTTCTTTGACAAAAATCTATGGCATGCGAATTAAAATTACTTATGGTTAACAAATATGTTCTTAAAAATATCGTTAGCAAGTCGATATCAAAATGTATTCCTAAATTTATACTAATTTATGGTCAAAATGATTGATGTCAGGGTCGGCAAATTTTTACTGCTGCTAAAAATTTACTACGCTGTCGACAACAAGATTTAAATCAAGGGGAATATTTTTTGTACACAAACTAGAAAATAAGCCAAGTGTTAAACTATTGATTTTTTTGTTTTGCAGCAATAAATTTTCTAGTTCGCTACTTACTATTTATTTGCGTTTACCAGGTTGCACAAGAAAATGCAATTTTAATGATTTCATATGATTGAAAATATTGTTGTTATACTCATGTGATTGTTGCCATTGCTATTTTTGTTGTTGATTGTATTTGTTGTGTTGTCAGCATAAACGCCCACAAAACTGTCAAATTTATCAAAATCACACGAATTTTGATTGTTATTGCAATTTAGTTAGTTAACGTCATTTGTTGTTGCTGTTGTTGTTGCTGCTGTTACCATTTGCCACTGGTTGTGTTGTTAGTGCTAAGCTGCAACTAAATGTGTGTATGTGTGTGTGTGTGTATAATTGTATGTGTGCTGTATGCATACATGTCTGCGTTTTTGTTATCATCATAAACATGTTAGTTCATGTTCATGCTGTTTTGGAGATGACAACTTGTCATTACGCTTCAGTGCTTTTTTGTGGTCAAATGCCAGCATTAGCAGAAAATAAAATATTAAAACGAATTCCCATATTTGCGTGGAAATGATTAAATAAAAACTTATTATAAATAATCCTAACTTTATTTGGTAAGGCTATTTTGCTTTTTAAAATATATTTGAAACTGACACATACATAAATAAAAAGCTGTCATTTCGAAGAGTTAATGGAGCAAAAGAATTCTAATTGGATACTCCTTCTCCTTCTGAGTTTCAAATAAAACGTGGCAAAATCTGTTTTCTCGATTTCATACAAATTCTTTATTTACGCGTTGATTAAAGCACAGAAAAAATTGTATTAACAAAATATTTTCTTTCAATAAGAACATAAATATTCATTATGTATAGGAATTTGTTCATTGATCTAATGAAAACAGAGCATAAAAACATATAGAGATTATGGATAACAAATATTAAAAAAAGAAATTCCCTTTTACGTGTTCGTCGCAGCAGGCTTCAAAACCTTTGTGAAGTGTTAAAATATGTTATCATATATCCAAAAGTATTTTTACAAATCAAATGAGAATTGAAAACTCAATTAACCGAATACATTGATTTTATGGAATTGTTCATTGATTTGATGACAATTGCTCATAAGTCCTATGATAATTTTTAGCGAAATTATGAAATTTAATAACCAGTTTCTATTAAAATTTATTTATTATATCTATGAAAATACATTACCGTAATGAACTTGTTCATTAGATTAATGGACAAATATTAATAAAATAAATTCATTAACATTTATACTAAATTACTTTTTCAGGCTCAAGTTCAACATTTAGGTGGTCACTTTTTTATCAATAGTAATTAGGTAAAGAATAGTAAAATTTTTGTAGCTAGCTAGACAATCGGCTGTTTCTAGGTAGCAAATACCCGTCATCAGCATTATATGAACTTTGGACGTATCAAATTTCACAAGATCGACACAGCCAGCCGCTTTAGGCACTCGGTTAAAGCGACTTTTTTCATTATTTTTTTCTGTGTACCATCGAAACGACATACGATTCTACACCATAATTGAAGTTTTGAATAACATTTCAACGCCCTTAGACTTAGGAAACTCACCACAGGTGGGTGTATGATGCAAAATCACCAAAGAAAAAATATGAAATCATTCAGGTGTTCTAAGTGTTTAATATGTTTTCGGTTCTGCTTGTTTATCCCTTTAAAAATGCTACCAGATATTCCTTTTACATGGGACTCCTTCCTCAATTTACTTTTCTCACCAACACCTGCCAGCAGAAAATTATCTATTATCTATCTCCAGTTGCTTGCATTAAAAACAAAACACAATTCCTTTCAATAACTATAACCCTAAAATTCTACTATTGAAATAAAACTAAAAGGAAAAAACTGTAAATAAAATACCGAAAATACCTTTTAATCCGGTATTTATTCCTCTCTTGCATATTTATAAGCTTGCAAATGAATTGTTTAAAACACTTGAAAATGTTTGGTTGCCCTCCTCTATCTCCAAAAAAAAAAAAAAAAAAAAAAAATAAACACAACAGCTCCCCTTAACTCAAGGAGCGCAAAGAAAAACTCTTCATTTAAAATTTCATTTTAATCTGACATTTGTATGCTCAAGCATTTAATGTATAATTACGATAGAAAATTTTATGTTTTGTAGTTAAATCATGATTGTCGAAAATTTTGCACAAACGATGCACAAAAAAATGTCAGAAATTGAAACAATAAAAACAAGCAGAAAACAATTAATTATTATTTTTATATAGAAAATGTAAATTTAAATGTTGTTTTTAAGTTCTTAAGGTATTTACGTTTTCTCTGGTAGACAACAACAACAACAAAAGATTTTGTTTCTGCTGTGGGTGTGTGTTTGCGTGTCTGTGTTTGTTTGTGTGCTGATTAGATGAAAAATTAAGTTTTGTTTTTCTGCACAGCTTAAATGTTTCAAGAGGGTGAGTGTAGAGCAGCAAGAGCAACAAATTTTAAAAGACAAGGATTAAATTTGCTGCCAGGCATTCACTCTATTCCTTTGAATACAATACAAAATAAATGTATTTTTGTTAGTAAATTCTTACCCATACACCTGCAATTGTATAATTCAATGCAACAATGCTATTTAGTATTTTACTTTAATTCTATTTTTTTCTTCTTCGTTTTATTGGGTATTGTTTTTGTTTAAGTGTGTGTATGGGTGTGTGTGTGTGTGTTTTAAGTATAAAGTAGTCTTTAACACAATGACAAAATAATAAACTCTGTTGCTTTTATAGAATTAAACAATGACTGTAATAATTCTCAAAGGTATTTATATGATGCTTCTGTTGTTTTGCTTTGATAATGTCCATGCTGTTGCAGAGAGCTTTTTCTTTAGGGGGGCCGTTGAATGTAACAGAGAACTGCACGGGTACGCTGGTAACATAAGTAAGCTAGCTGTGTTACGCTTCTTAGATGTTTTTAGTTCTTGTATCTTCAAATAAACCTGAACTAACAATAAAGCTAATTTAATTTAGTTAGTCTGACCAACGTCAAACAAAACTAAGTTATAAGATTTTTTTAAATTCATTTACAACATGTAAGATGTAACTTATTTTTCTTAAGTATCCCTCTTCTTTAAATAAAACGGTCCCTGATAGTTAAGAATATTTCAAGCAAGGCGATTTGGAGTGGGATTTGTTAAATATTTGCCGGCATATTTAACCATTTCTTAGCTCACAGGAGCCACATTTAGATCTCGATGTTTCTGCTGTACGAAGTTGATATTGTCATTAAATGTAAAATTTGGTTTTGGCGTCACTGAACTGTTTCCAAGTTGGTGGCAGAGGGTGTGACCAACAGCTGTATTCAGTAGCATCATATATGATTTAACATTGATTGATACAAAAGTAGCCTATAATATATACTCAGGGTTAAGTTTCTGTAAATAAACCAATGTTAGTGTAGTGTTAGTTTGAAGCTCATTGGTTTCAACTTGGCTTTGAAGTAAAATTTCCATATAAGCCGTTAATCAAGATGAATACCAAGATAAATAACTAGAAAATGTAGTGGGACTAATTGGTTGTTTCTTCGAATTGCCAGGCATAATTTTCTTCTTAAAGTGAACTTTACGTGGACACATTTTTGCTCATTTACTTTTATTCTCCATAGACTTAGCCACCGTTTCAAATGAAAAATACGTTCTTGAAGAGATCGGGTAACTACCAGAGAGCTTTCGTGGTTACTAAGGCAGGCTGTGTCTTCAGCAAATGTGAAGGATTTTTTTTATTACGATATTCATATCGTTAGAATCGTTGTAATTATATTTTATCGGTTTTGTTATTCAGTGAAATTTCTTAACGCTGTTCTCTGTCAACTAAAATCAGCTGTTACTTTTACTGCTCATTATCAATGTCTTAACGACCAACAATTACTAAAGTTTATTTAACCCCTTAGGTGTATTTTTCTGTTTAAAATTTGAGCGAATACTTCAAAACAGTAATATAAGGTGGGCCAAAACTAATCTCCCTCTTGAAAGTTTCTTTTATTTTGAAAATGTGGCCAAAGTAAAGTCTGTTTTTACATTTGTAAGCTAAACAGCTGCAGAATACAAGTGAACAAGCCATGGAATGCTACATTCTACAAAAACGCAGAATAATCGTGTGTTTAACGAAGTGGACGATGTTTCAACCAAAATCATAATGAGCGATGAGGCTTTTTTCCACTTCAACGGGTGCGTGATCAAGAAAAACTAACGCTTCTGGTGCCCCAGAAATCCACAAGTGATGCACGAGTAGCCATTACATCCGCTAAAAGTGACTGCATGGGTTACTTTTCATGCTGGAGGAGTCATCAGGCCATTTTTTTACACTGCAAGTAAAACTATCGCTTCTGGGTTACCGAAAATCCAGCAGAGATGCACGAGGAGCCATTAAACCAACTTAAAGTGAGTGAATGGTGCGCTGTTCACGCTGAAGGAGTCATCGGGTAATTTTTTTCGAGAACACCGCTGGTCGAACAACAACGCGCTATAGGGCCGTGTTAACCGAGTTTGTTCTGCCACAATTGACCGCATTAAGTCTAAAGGATATGTGGTTCCAATCGGACTCAGCAATGGCACACAGTTCGCGAGCCACAACCGATATTCTGAAAGCCGAACAACTTCGGTTGACTTCCTTTCGGCCACCTGTTATAAATACGAGTAAATAAAATATATTTTACGAACCTAACGAACATTTTTATAATGTTTAAAGAACATAACAACATTTTCATCCAATATGCTCAGAAATGTAGCAATTTACCACATATTAAAACTAGTTATATTACAAAATTACACAACTATGTGTAAAAGCGATTAAATATGTAGGAAAAAAAACATGCTTATTCGTTTATGAGAACGGAACTATATTTCTACGTCTTTGCTGTCCTTTGCAGTTCTCTGGTATACATATAGTTGCTGTTGGGTGCTCAATATTAAAATTTTCGGCGGCAAGATACTGGCGTATTTACATTTGTCGAGTATTTATTTTAGTTTTCAGTAACAGCGTCTTGTTTAAAACAGGTAGTGGTTGTAGTCACATTAAATACAGTACCCGTCATTTTCTGGGCACCATAGTATTTACTGTTTTCCGGTGGCTCAAGTTAATTTTGCACAAATTAATTTTATATACTCCTTGGAAAAAATAAATCAAGTTTTCGTTTTTATTATCTCAAAGACTTTTACACTTTTGTGCTGTCCAAGTTATTTACCCAAGACTGTTGCTGCCTTTGTCAAACTTTTAATGACATTTCTTCTCTTTTGTTAAGGTGTTAAGAGTTTACTGTTGAGTAAGCAACAGTGTTAAGCTTCTTAAAATTTATGATGCTCTGCTTGCAAAAAAAAAAAAAAAAAAAATTAAAGAAATATTTGTAGTATTTTGTAGCTGAAAATTTTTACTAACCCATACAAATAGAATACAGCACTTAGACAATTGTTAACAAATAAACATTTAACAATGAAATTGTTCACACGAATATAAGCAACGATGGAATTTCAAACAGATCTTTAGCTTTGCAGTTGCAAAATACTTTTGTCAAATAAGTTAAGGCTTTAATTAACTTGTTTTACAAATTCAGGGAGTTTTTAAAAAATTACCTAAAAATATTTAAATTGTGGCCTCTTGTAAGCAGAAAGTAATTTGAAGGCCTGCACAGACATGTTCGAACATGTTTCCTAAAATTAAGAAGTCTTAGTTTTTTTTTTACTACATTAACGCTACTAAATATTTTGGTGCTAAATTAGTTTTAAGAATGTAAGTACTAAAGTTTTAGTACAAATCAATTATTTTATAACATTTTAGTACTAAAAATTCACTGCACTAAAATTATTAGGCACTAAATACACTGTTGTAGGTATTTGAATTAATATTGCTTCAATACGTTTAAAAATAACGTGCTCTGAAAATGTTTAGTACGCTTCTTAACGGAAGGAACGACACTTCGTAAAGTAATGTTGGACCGATAATCATCAATTAAAAACTGTGCGCAAAATTATCTCAAATCTGTTTCCCCCTGTCAACTTTAGACGTGCCAAGTTCTACAATTCTAGAACAGTTAGTTTCAAAAGAAAACAAAAATAACACCCAGGGGCTGAAGCCATTAACAATTATAACGATAAACATTTATTTTTTCTTCGATTGAATATTCTGAGCTTGAGAGCACCTGTCTTAATACATATGTTTTTTATTGTTAAAATCTTCAATTTCTCCATGTGTATCTTCTTTAGGAATTTGTGTTTACTAATATATTAAAAATTTTAAAATTTCAAAAATACAAAAAAAGTCGTATTAGCAAACTTATTGAAAAATATGATTTCTTACGATTTTAGAATAAAAAGAAATTATTAGATTATGATTAGTAATAGATTATTCGCCCATTTCAACTGAAACATTATAGATCTCATTCATGCTCCAACAAATATCTACACCGGTATTCATAAAAAATAAAACGTTGCTCAAATACATTTTAGAAAAAATTTTATATGAGAAATTTGTTGTAAAATGTGTTTCAACAATGTTTTATTTTTTATGAATACCGGTGTTAACATTTAGTATTTTTAATTCAGGTCTAAAAATTAACTTTACAAATGTATTACGGCTTTTTCAGCAGTTTATATTTCGCCGACGTTTCGTTGATGCTAATCAACTCATCAATAGATTTGAAAAATTCCTTTATAGCTCATTCTTTTAAGAAATTTTCGAGTCTGCTGCTGAAGGGATTAGCATCAACGAAATGTCGGCTGCATATAGACGGCTTAAAAAGGCAGAAAACATTTGTAAGGTGTATTTTTGGATCTGAAATAATACATTTCAATTGGCTCTTAAAGCAAATAAATAAGTTCATATTTGAATTTAGCATTTTTTTAAATTGTTTTTAGCCACTCCAAGCTATGAACTATAGAAGATTATTCAGCTGTATAATAGTAATGGTTTTCAGTTTTGAATTCTTCTTTTTTAAATTCTGAAATTTTTTTTATAGATTTATTTTTATATTATTTGATCTCGAGATTATTAAATTAATAAATTATTCAAGCTTTAGATCTTTGCTTCTTTTTCTTTTTTTATAAAAAACAATTTGAAACAATGATATATATTTATTTTTAATATTTCGCCAACAATTCGCTAGCATCTTCAGGAAAATAATTATAAAATTCAAATAACAAATTAATGATAAAATTTGTTTAACAAACATTAAAAAAATATATTTTTCACGTCTTAAAATGTATGAACAACATTCATGAGCAACATAAACATAAGAAACAAAAGTACAAATTAACATACAGGTTCTACGACCAACATTTTCTATGCTAGAGTTTACAAAATTGTTAGCGAAATTTTTAAACTAAATATATACATAATTGCTTAAAGTTATTTTTTATATAAAAAAAAAAAATTTAGGCCGGAAAAATTTATTTAATTTTTTTATAGATTTTGATGAGAAATACTTACAGTCTAAATCTCATTCCTGGTCTCACCGCTTGCAAAATTTTCTCTATATGATAACAACCACAAGTATTTTGACTTTTTTTTTTTAATTCAACTCATAACAGCACATCATATTTTTGCAGCTAATTAAGAATTCATTTACTCCCTCGACCAAAAGTTGTTATTTTTTTAATGTTCTGTACTTTTGGTTGAGATAATAAAGTAAATTAATACGATACAATGAACTGATTTAGAAGAGATAATGAATTCACTATATGCCAGGGTGAAAACTCAAAAAAACAAAAAATTAAACAAACAATCTAAATGGAAATGTACGATATATGCAAAATTTTAGGGAGAGTTGCTGTTGTGGCACGAAAGAAATATATGCTGCAAAAAATTCATGGAAATAAAATAATGTTAAAATAATGAGTAATGAAATAACAAAAAAAAAAATAGAAAATCCACATATAAACACATTTGAAATCAAATAGACAGCCAAACGGCAGAAGCAAAAACCTAATATTTGGGAGCATGTAGAGGAAAAACAAAAATGCTGATAATTTTAATTAACATTTCAACATAAAAATTTCTGCTAGAGATACAAAATATATGCAACAAACAAACAATGAAATATTTCAAAACAATATAGCAATCAAAATCAGATAAATTGGTTATAGAAATAAAGGCAATGCAAAAAAACATTGAGTATAAAACATATGTATACATGAATGTATGTATGCATTAAATGCATGCAGGCACATGCACACACTTTTTGGGGATTTCGTTAAAACATACTCGCTTGCCTTTAACTAAATTCCAAAACAATTTATGGCGAAAAAAAAACAAGTAATTTACTATTATGTAAATTTGATAGTTTTGTTATTTGTAAACAAACAAATTTGATTTTAGACTGGACTTTATTTGCACAGAAAAACAAAATACGATTTTGGTTTAACAAGTTTCAAATGTATTTAAGGTACAACTTCAGCTTTAGCAGTAAGCAAATAAAATTGTTTGCCAGCAGCAAATATTTTGTTTATACTAGACCGAAATATTGGCATAAACACATTGAACAAACTCAGAAATATAATGAAAGTAGTTGGGACTCAATAAAAATACATTTCTTAAGAAACTCCATCTACAATAAAATGAAGTTGCACTTTTAATTAAAAATTGTTTTTTTTAACTTCTAATGGTTTTCAATGATTTATTTCTCACATTTTAGTCGCACTACACCATAAAAGAGTCGTATTTTAGAAAGCGACAAGAAAATTCTGCTGATTTTTAGTAAGGAAATCGCCTTAACTTTAACAGTAAGGACATTACAAACTATACTTTTCATGCTCCTTATGGTATTTTAAGCCTTTTAATGATCCTTGCCGGTAGTTTAAGCCATATACTTATGCATTTTTTAAAAGCATAGACTAAAACTAGTACCTATTCATAAGGACTTAGAACTTAATGTTCGAAGCGAATTATATAATACTTTACGCACACAAAGTCATAAAAAGAGTGACTTGTTATTTTAGAAATAAATATATTTTTGTTATAATATTTGAGAAAGCGTAAACCAAGATTAGTGTATTACATTGTAAGTTTACTTGAAGTTAACTTACTCGCCAATTCCGCTAAGTTTTCTCATTGAAGCGGAGAATGCAGCTGTTAAACAAAGGACTGATACAGTCGATAGCATACCTTTGTGTGAAAGATTCCACTTGGAGTTGTTCTTTATTTAGGCTTTTTGTATTCCCAACGCACCTTAAATTAGACCTCTGTTTTTCTGCGAAGTATTAAAATTCGTATATTTTTAAACTGTGGCAACACCGACATCTATTTTAATATTAATGCATACTTTTGGGCATTTAAAAACTTGTATGAATTGTAGTTTCCCTACTGCAGAAGATCCACATGCCAAATTTCTACGATCACTTAATTCGCTTAAATACACCATATTACAGACTTCGATCGAAAATTTTTTGTCCTGGTAATTTCTATTCTAAAACCAATTTTCTTTTCAAATGTCGATACAATTTGCAAATGCTCAAGTGTTGGTGGTCTAACCAGACTAACATTCATATTAAATCTATTGCATACCTTCTGGCAATGTCGCAGTTTTTTTGTGGTTTTCAAATATGAGAAATGTCTAAATAAATGTCAGCTCTAGCAGCACCAATAAGTTTTTTTAATAAAATTGAACACTTGGAAGAGTTTTGAAATTGCTTGAGTGCTTTTTGTATCTATGCGAAACTTCATGCTGAAATTTTCTATGATCGAAAGGTTTTAAATGAAAAATGTTTTCAAAGAATGGGGCTGATATTAAAAGTGTAGACTTTTCGGTTTATATCGTAACTAATTTGGATTAGCTGTATACAACTCAGGTAGTACTATATCCGGTACTCTAGGCAAGATCCAGTTTTTTTAATGATCGAATGTTGAAACTGTAACGGCACTGACACTCATTTAAATAATATTGCATACTTTTAGGTAATTTTACATCTGCTAATCTTTAGATAAAAAATTATTCTTAGCAAATAAATTTCTAAAAAAGTAAGAGTATTTGGTACATTTTTCTATGTAATAGAAATTTCACACATCTCGGCCACAGTTGTTTTTATTGATTCTTTATCCAAAGAAGTGTACTTCTCAGCACTCAGGTTTCAGCAAACTTTTAAAATGCTTCAGTCAGTATACTGCTACAAAGCACACACTCTATTTGTAATAATGCTGCCTACTTTTGGGCACATGTAAATAATTTACATTTAATGTGTTGTTTCTTTCGACAAATTTTTAATATAATTATTTTCTAGAGCTGAAGGTCTCTTTTACTATAAGTGTGTATATGGTTTTTTATTTATTTGAATATTCCTGTTGATATTTCGCTCTCCTTCGGATACCTTCTTCAGGACAATAATATTGAAAAATATATGTTTATAATTGTATTTACATTTATAATAAAAAAAAATATACCTTTAGCTGAAAAAACTAATTATATTAAATTATTTACGTTTATGCTGTTGCTGTTTTAAGAAAAAATATGCTGAACCAATATGCAAATCAAACTCATGCCATTTGAAAAGTTTTCGTTTCGAAATTTCGTTCTGTTCTCAAATATTTGAACCACGTAATGACTTCGTTTTGTGATCATTATAGAACTGCCATGTATGGTCAGTAGTGTCATGTTGGCACCCTGAAAACAAATTATTTTCCCTGTAACCAGTAAATAGCCATTTTTACATGTGTTTTACTAAAACTCTTAATTTTTTAAGCATTTTCTGCTCTAAAAAGTCCAATTTTGTTAAATTTAATTGTGGTTTCTTTTTTATTGTTGCAATTATTTTGCTTTCCAAAATTAAGACTCTGCAACTCACCATTGGAGCACAAGCACACGAACATCTTATCAATATTTTAGTTGGAAATTTTAAAACATTGGTATTTCATATGAATTTGTTTTCATTTTGCAATACTTGTGGTGACTGCATTGATTTGCAAATATTTTTCCAAATAAAGATAAATATTTGAGTAATACCACATTAAAGTATGAATAATAAAACAGTGGCTGCAAATGCTAAATCTTTAGCAATCCCATGACAATTGGCAATATCACCATTAAATAAAAATTTTGTTACCATTTACAACTTCAATCTAATTAAAAATTCGTGATATCAAGTCAAAGCTAAGAAATAGTTACAGCAATATTTCCAGCTAAAAATTATATAGTACCATGAATTCACTAATTTCTTACTGAAGCAGTTTTGTGGAGTTGCTCTGCACCTCAAAGCAGAAATGAAAAAAAGTATTGATAGAGTATCAAGTAGCTTAAGCTTATTAACTGATCGTGGGCGTTGTTAAAGCAAATGCCAAACCATATTCATTTAAAGCCTTTTACCGAATTAATTTTAAGCTCCATATTCCATACAAAAATCTAAGCCTTAGCATACTTTAGGGAGCAAAATATTTATTGGGACTTTCTTTTCAAAACTCTGCACTTCACAGCAGGGATGAAACATACTGCCATATTATGCAAATACTTAAATAGCACCAACTCTCTTGATACATCTGCTAAACATGCCACTAGAACCTAGAAGTATGAGTGCAATTTTTTAATGCAAAAAAAAGTATAGTTAGAGCATCAAGTATTGTGAGAGCATCAAGCGTATTAACTGATGGTGAGCGTAGTAAAAGCTAATGTTATATGATCATATCGAGCCTTTTACTAAAGCAATATCGAGCTTTCTCTTCCATACAAAAAGTCAAAAGTTTTGCATACTTTATGGAGCAAAATATTTTATGATGGCCACTGTATAATTTACAAGTGCTTTTTGTATCCTTTTTTTTAATAAAGGCTCATCAAAATTTTTCAGATTGCTTTAACGGCTTGAGTAGCTAAAAAAGGTTGAATTGTGAAGTGTTGTTAATAAAATAGTTGAGTGCGTTTTATTCTCATTTGCAATTCGAAAACTCGCGAAATCGTGTTTTAAAGATAAAAACTTCAAAATAGTTTGAAATTTCTGAAAAAATAACTTCAAATTTATGGCTTGATCGAACAAAAAAAAAAAAATAAAATAAAAAAAATAAAAAAAAATGCATTAAACAAGTTAAGCTGAAAGCATTTTTGGAAGCCTTTAATGAAACAAAATTTCAAATAAACAACTTTTCCGGCAACAGTATCATTTCCTTTGCAACTTTTTTAAATTATTATATTTGAAGCAGAATAAAACTAATTTAGTCCAAATAAAGAAATATGAAAAGTGCCTAAATGTAGGCACTGTAATGAAAACTGCGTGTTTTTACTGCCACACAATTCACTGTATATTAACGACATAATCTTTCGCCTAAGTTAACACCTTAGAAATATGGTAATCGTGGAATCGAAACAGCACCGCCTAGATAGTGATAAAATAATTTTTAATAATTTTCGTACAGCTTTCACTGTTCAAGAATCTTAAATTTATCTGCCTTAAAAAAAAGAAAGGAAAAAAACACATGGCGTGTTCATTCAAATTTGTTCACCAGCTCAATTTTCTATTATATAAATTTAAATTGAATGTTTATGTATTGTTTGTTAAATTTTATACGAATTGCATGCAAATGTAATAATAACAATAGTAATAATGACAAGAGGCGAACCACAAACACACAAATTAATACATATCAAGGGACCTATACACACACGCGCACTCACACATGTGCATACATATCCACGCTCGCTTTTGTAAACACGCAACAGTTTTTATACAAACTTGCCACTTACCCAACGAACAAAAGTTTGACAAGAAGGGGAATTTCGTTGAAATTTATAAAATACAACGTAAAATGTTCGGTTGCTTGTTTGATGCCCATGATGGGATCGAAATGTTTTGAGAACTTCTTTATAATCTTAATGGAACTATAGAGAAAAAAAATTTTTTAAATAAACCACTACAAAGTGGTCAATATTTCTAAAAAAAAAAAAAAAAAACAAGAAAGGTATTAGCAGTGGTCATCGCGAAATTGCATACTGGTCTTAAGCAGCAGTAATTAGTCTGAGCTCTTTATTACGTATGGTCTATAATTAGAATTTGGATAATTTTTCAATTTTATCACGTTATTTATTATTATATTGAATCAATTTTTAATATTATTACTTTATATTTCAACTGGTTGTAGATTGGATTCAAAATCAACAACCAATTGAATTTTTCACTTCTAATAAGACAAGATTTACTTTCTTCAATAAAATTCGTAAAACTTTTGTCTTAAAACATAAGTCGAAAGCAGTAATGAAAATGGAAAAAAACGCAACATATTGGTGTAATTTTGGGTGAACTTTAAATTGTCTTTCCGACTGTTTAGCATATGCTCCAAGGCAAAAGTATTGAGTTGATGGATATGTTTGCTGGACAATATAGTATAGAACTCTCATTAAGATAAATGCGTTTGTGCCTAAAACATGCCTGTATAGACATGTTTATATGCATTTATATGTTATAATTTCATTTCATGCCCTGGGCCTATTTACGTAGTGTTCGTGTGTTGGGCAGATTATTTCAATGTTTGTAAAATTCAATTGTGCCCAAATGTTAAGGCCTACTGCTGATAACTTTAGCGGTCTTTAACGAAATGTTATTATCATTATTTGCATCACAATATTAACAATTACAAATTGAGCATATTTAGAAGGCAAGAAAGCAGTTGTGTACAGGATCGGAGCACAAAGTAAGCCAAATAGATTAAAATAGCAAAGCTTAGCGGAGTAATCAATATCACAATTTTAATCGCTCACTTTTGTGAAGTCATAAATTTTAATTACGTGGTTAATATTTGTTTATGAAACACAATTTTGTTTATTATATTTAGAAATTAACAGATACTTTATTCAATTTTAATTTATATATTGCTAATTTATTAAATATTTAAGTTCATACATATTATTTTTGTACTACAGCCTATTTTTGTATAACACCTGTGAAGGACGAATTAGTTTCAACTAAGTATCCTCTTACAGCTGTTTTTGTGGCAGATAAAAAATGCTAAAGTAAGTAGGGTGTCGCTATGGTACCGAAATGTAACGAAAATGGTGATGCTTTCAATTCGGGATATGGAACAAATGTCGGTGTATAGAATATACATTGTCATTCAACTTGTACCGAAGTGCTTATATGGTGTATCGAGAAGCTAAAGTTTTAGATTTTTATTGCTTACCAGCGCTAAGTTGCTATAAATATTTATTTGTAGCAGTGCTAATGAAAATGATTGCCAGTTACATGCTGCCTTTTTGACATGTTTTGACGACTTATAAAACAACTTCAAGTTAAGTTAAGTTAATTTTATTGAGACTTAAATTTTTTCATATTACAGGAATTATAAACATAAAACATGAAAACTTAAAACTATATAGTATTATTTTAATAACATAACTTTTTTTTTAGGAATTATGCTTCTTGCTTATCACATTATAAGGAAGGAAATTAACAATATATAATTATTAATATGGTTGTACTAAAATTAAAAAAAAAGCTTGCTCCCGGCTTCCATCTTTACTGGTAGAGTTATATCTACCCTAATTGAACTTAACACTAAAATCTTAAAACTAATAACGAAAAATAGTAATAAAAAAAAAAACAAAACAAAAAAAATAAAAAAAAGAAAATTAAAAAAATGAGAGAAATAATAATAAACAAAAATAAAACAACTTCAAGAGCTAAACGAGTCAAGAATTACATATTCATACAAAGTTATCTTACAAAATACCTAAATTTTCCCCGCTCAGTTTTAATTTAAATCAAAAATAATAATAAAAAAATATATAATTTTTCATATTTCATAAAAAATTAGATTTTAATATAAACCAGTGGGATATGGTTATAAGAAAGGAATCTTCTCCACTCAGTATTAATTTGAATATAAAATAGTAACTAATAATGATTTATTTTTAGTATTTTATATAATTTTAATTCTTGCTTATAGTTTGTGATAAATAAAACATCGCTGCTTTTAAGCTACACATCGACAACCATCGATGTAAGCCCGCGATAAGCGGGCCAATCAATAACCTTTCCCATCCCTCACGGGAAAGGTTATTGATTGGCTTAGGCACTGGCCATCCCTAAAACAAAGGGCATTAAAATCGAACATGATCGTGCATGCATTAAAAATTAGGAAACATGAATATTGCTTCACTTAAGTGCGCATTAATTGCTAGTTGTTAGTTGCCAAAAAAAAATTGTTATAGTATACACATGCATGTAAAACTGAAAGCTTGCTACAGCAATGAAAATAATCTTGTAATTTCCTTTTATTATCTTACCATTAATACATAAATCATTCCCAATCGGTGTCAGAAGTACGGTAAGTGTGAATTTTTTTTAAATCAAGTACCTTGTGCTAGTTTTAATTACAGTTCTTTCAAGTGCTAAATGCATAATTTTAGACATATTCAATCCTAGTTTCGGATTGATTTTAGCCCTATTCAATAATGCTTTCGGATTGAATGTAGCCCAAATCCGTCAATTAACTTAATTATATATTTGCTATAAGAGCCAATTGAAATTTATTACTTTAAGTCTAAATCCGTAGTTAAAGTAAGAACATCGTTCTTGATTTAAGAACATTGGTACTTTCCATTTTTTTGATACCGTTTGGGATTGATTTAAGTACGGAAGAATTGAATTTGTTTTCAGTGTGATTATTGATTGTGCACTTGATTCGTTGTATCTGAAGCTTATTTAATTCCAAATTCGTACTTGAAATATTCCGCTCTACTTCCCCAATTTAATAATAATTTGTAAATTATTTTTTCTCTTTGCCGACTTGAACCGTATATTCTTATTTTTTTTTTTTTTTACTTACGATATAGAATTATCCTTCTTTTGCTTATTAATGTTTTACATATGAATATAATTATCTTACTCTTATTTGTATTTACATCCACTTAATTGGAATAATGGAATACATTTTCGATTAAGATTTATGCCGTTACTTTTATATAAAAGAAGCTGAATTGTCATAATAAACAAGAATCACTTTTTAGCCTCTGATCGGCTGAATTTTACTTTTGAATAGTGAAAGGCATTCATCTGCTTTTCAAAAACTTTTAAGCCAGTGACACTTTTAAGCGCCGGCTTTGTGTTAAATACATTTTTTTGCCTACACACCACACTAACTACTGCCAGTCCAGCCACTCTGAATTGATATCAGCCATTGTAGCAATTAAAAAATTGAAACAAAATTCAACACTTCTACAAAGCTGGTTGCACCCAAGAACTTCGTGCTCAATTTAAGAGTTAACAGGATATATTCTCCTTGATCATCCCAGTTCGGCTTGTTTGAAGTACACTTGTGTGTTATGCGTACTTAAATTTTCAAGTATGCTTCGTACTTAAATCTGGTAGAAACATCTTAAATTTAGAATCATTTTTTTTCTTTCTGTTTACGAGAATATTGGCTCTATGCAGACCGATATGGGAAAAGCATATTTTTTGCTCTTAGCAGCCTTCTGTGATCACCAGCAACTAATTGTTTTAGCTCATTTATAGGTTTTGCGCTTACATAGGATAGCTATTGGTCAAAATTTTGCAGTTTTCAATAACCTTTTCCTACTACTAGACTAATTTCTGGAGTAAAAAGTTGTTTCAGCTCGTTTATGGTGGACATTTTTACTCAATACCGTATAACAATAAAACTGTTTTGTTATAATTCAAACTTTGGACTTTTTGTGGTGTCAGCACTCGTCAAATGTAAAATAATCTGCGTTCAAGAGGACTGAGTAAGTTTCTTTTGTTTTTCAATGGTTCAAGAGAAGTAAAAAACAAACATTTTTTTTTAGAAGGCTGTTGAGGAAAACAAACGACATAAAGAGAGCATCATAAACAAGAGCATACGTTTGTAACACATCACTAAAATAGGGCTCTTTTTTACAAGATTCTCTTATGAGGCTTGATATGAAAATTACAATAATATTTTATGTTAATTTTTTTTAGAAAAAAATTTTTATAAAATAGTTTTTAACATAATTGAAAAACTCTTATGATCAAATGATGATTATCGTGGTGGACACGAAACAGGCATGGTGTGCTGCCCAGCCAATAAGTCTTCAACTTTTCTACTTTTCTTGTCTTCTTTTTCAATTCGGAGGAAGCAAAAATCAAAATAAAGCCCCAGAAAGTAATTAATAATTATTATAACCGAAATCTTCTGCTAATAAAAGTTTTCGGTACACTCAGCATATTTTTGCAGTAACTAACCGTAGTTTATTGCAAAAGTAATCAGTGCAGTTAATTTAAAATGACCAAGTGTTTAAAAATGAAATTTGAATTTTAGCTGATTTGTTAATTTTCTTAAAAACTAACAACAGATAAATACCAATTTTCGGTCACAGTTAATAATGACAGTAGTAACTTATGTTGCACATAGTACATGAAGGAACCAAGCTGTTAATATGTATATGCATATTTCTAATTGAAAAAGGAGAAAATACAGATCTAAAACAATGATTAAGTAAAATGAAGTAAAAAAATCACAAAAAACTTTTACGAGTTGATTGCGCAGAAATTCTATGATAGTTAGAATAAAGGAAACATTATTGTTTTTACCGATTGTGCTTCGTACATTTTTAAACACTTAAATTCAAACGCAGTAATTAGTAAATTTAAATGGAAAATATGTAGGATGGTTTTTAATTAATAATGATAAATCATCCAATTAGCTGGCGTATAGGTGAAAGTTCCCAACAACTGGTTTCCGCTAGAGATCGGGTATAACTGGACTAGTATTGAGGAAACAGGGTTTTTCTCTGAATAATTGTCCTTCGCTACAGGTGTAGTTTCTTATGCAATAAGTTCTCTAGCTTGTTTATAAATGCAGTTTCATAACAAGTAAGAGTGCTATATTCGGCTGGGCCGAATCTTAAATACCCTTCACAATGGTACATACATTCCGATTGATTTTTGGTGCGAAAAGTTGTTTTATTTGGCTTTTAAATGGGCCGATTTTTTCTGAATTTCAATATCAGATCCACTACCGGGATTTAACACAGGCTGCAAAACTTTTATTTAAATAATTCCTAATATGTATGCTCAAGTTCAACCACTGGGTGACACCAATTCTTTTTAATATCAATGAAATAAAGAAAAGCAAAATGTATTTCTTAATTATTTATCAGTTAACTTTATAGTAAAATTTATTTAACAAAAAATTGCATATAATTGCATTATTTTTGAATTATAATGCTAAACATTGCCATTAAGTGTGATTTGCTTTTCAATTTACTTACGTACATATGTGGGTACATGCATACGTATGTATGTATCTATAATAGAAAACTCTAAAATAAATTCTTTATTATTGAATATTTTCAGTGTGTTCCATAAAACAATGATTATATACATACATATATACATACATACATATTTACATTGCTTGCTTTTACAAAATTATTTTTTTCTTGTGCACGTTGTTGATGATCTATTGCGTATCATCATACACATGTGTGTGTGTATGTACATATGTAAGTACGTAGGGAAACGCAAAATGATTTTTTGTGTGAATGAATTTGAAGACGCAATTGTTTAAAAGAATTTCATTGCGTACCCTTTTTTCAACAATTCTTTATATCACTTTCATTTTCAAGCTCGTGTATATATACATACACATTTTTACACCAAAGCAAAAAAATTGTTTATGCTAACATACTTGCATGCATACATACATATGTAGATACATACATACCTACATACATACAAACGTATCTACATACATACATACATACATACATACATACATACATACATACATACATACATACATACATACATACATACATACATACATACATACATACATACATACATACATACATACATACATACATACATACATACATACATACATACATACATACATACATACATACATACATACATACATACATTCATACATGATCGCAAATATTATATACATATGTATATAATATTATATACATATGTATGTACCATTATGATCGATTTTTGGTACCAAAAGTTGGGTGCATATGGGCCGATGTCCAAAAATTTTCTAATTTTGCCCCTAAACAGCCTGTATGTACCATTCCGACAAATATTTAGTGCAAAAAACTGTTTCGTTTAGCTTCCAGGCCCGACTTCTTGAGATATCGGGAGGCGCTATATCTCGAACATATATGGGCCGATGACAAAAAGATTTCCAGTTTTGCTTCTGACTAACCTATATGTATCGTTTTGATTGATTTTTGGTGCCAAAAGTTGTTTTATTTAGCTTATAGAGCCGATTTCTTGAAAAATCGGGAGACGCTATATCTCAGGTATATATAGACCGATTGCAGACATTTTCAAATTTTGCTTTTAAACACCTTATATGTACCATTCTGATCGATTTTTGGTACCAAAAGTTGTTTTATTTGGCTTTTAGAGCCGACTTCTTGAGAAAACTTGTGGCGCTATATCTCGAGTGTATATGGGCCGATGTCCAAAATTTTCCACGTTTGCCTCTAAATAGTCTATATGTACCATTCTGATTGATTTTTAGTGCCAAAAATTGCTTTATTTGGCTTAAAGAGCGGATTTCTTGAAAAATCAGGAGTCGCTATATCTCAGATATATATGGACCGATTTCAAAAATTTTCCAATTTTGCTTTTAAACACCTTACATGTTCCATTCTAATCGATTTTTGATACCAAAAGTTGTTTTATTTGGCTTTTAGAGCCGACTTCTTGAGAAAACGGGAGGCGCTATATCTCGAGTGTATATGGGCCGATGTGGAAAAATTTTCCACTTTTGCCTCTAAATAGCCTATATATACCATTTTGATTGATCTTCGGTGCCAAAAGTTGTCTTATTTGGCTTATAAAGCCGATTTCTTTAAAAATCGGGAGACGCTATATCTCGGATATATATGGGCCGATTTCAAAAATTCCTTCATTTTTAGGATTTAATGGGCACTAAAAATGATATGGTTTAGTTTTTAAGAAAAAATTTTTTTTCAATAATCTGAATACAAAAATTACACAAAATATCCCTCAAAACCCGGTTTTTTGAATATATCTCGGCTATCCGTGGACCTATCTTACTGAATTTCAATAGCAGACCCACTACCGGGGTTTCACACGTTTTAGCGAAAGAATGAGGTTTCTATCTCAAACCGTTTTCTCAGAAACGGTATTTCAACGACTACAGACGGACAGACGGACAGACGGACAGACGGACAGACGGACAGACGGACAGACGGACAGACGGACAGACGGACAGACGGACAGACGGACAGACGGACATCGCTCAATCGTAATCGCTATTGATGCTGATCCAGAATATATATACTTTATGGGGTCTTAGATGGATATTTCAATGCGTTACAAACGGAATCACAAACTTATATATACCCTTACACATTTATGTGAAGGGTATAAAAAATACTTATTTGCTATAAATCGAGTTGACATGGGCCGATATCGGGAACAAATTTTTTTCGTTTCTTTACACCCTTCTTCAGAATCATCAGAAACTGGTTTGGTATAAAGAGTTGTTTTATCCTGGTTATATAGGTGATATTGTTTCCAAAAAATCTCTTTTCATTATGTTTGGGGGAAACATTTTTTTTAAACCAAAATACGACTCCTTATTTCCAGGATCAGTTTTTGGGCTGAAAAATTTATTTATTTCTATTAAACGTGAAGTTTCGTTAGCAACAGGTCATTGTTATTTATCCGGTGTCTGTGGACCAATATCGGATATCTCGTTTTTTACTTCTCACCGCTTATGGCCATGAGAGTTTAAATTCATATTACCTTACTTTTTTATATTAAAGGACGCTCCAACTAAACGTTAAACAAAAACTGTCCAAACTTTCGCATATCGGTTCAATAAAATTCATAGATTTTATTACCAACTTCCATATATAAGAAGGAGAAGAAAACATTCTCCCTAATCAACCACCTACGGAAAAAAGTTTTAAATAGAAGACTCTATTTGTGTGCACATAAAAATATCAAAGAATTTTTCAATTTTATTCCAAATGCTTTTATTTACTTTTATTACTTCCAAGCACCAAAAAAAAAAGGGAAAGCAAAAACGGAAGACTAAAAACCAAAGGAAAGAAGCTACCAACAGCAAAACAAAAAAAACAAAAACTAGGAAGCATGTGGAAAAAACCAAAAATCCATAGTTGTAAGAATCATGTAAAGCATGTTGGTAAAGTGGTTAAAGTGGTTTTGAGACAAGCACATATAAAATTTACAAGCATGCTAATACTTCTAGCCAACGTCACAAAGAACTAAAAACATTAAAGTAAATACAATTCGCAAAAAAGGCAAACAAAATTTTAGCAAAAATGGAAAAATGCTATACTAGTGGTCCTGCAAATTTTTTCCTCTAATACAAATTGGTGTAATGGTGATGCCGAAACAGAAACGGAAGTCATAAATCATATATGCCAAATATTTTATTTAGCAGCAGCTGGAGCCAACAACAGCCTCAACTACGGATACTTTACAAAATCAGAGTGCTACAGACCTAAACGAAAGGAAGTGGAAAGAAAGTGGAATAAATACACAAATATTTGGAAAATCATGATATGAAATTAAAATTAAAGTAACAAACAAAGGGTGATATTTTCCTTTAAATCTTAAGTACATCAGCCAGGGATAAAACAAAATATCCAACAAATAGTTTTAATAACACGAACTACAACAAAACATACGTTTCCCCAAATCCTAATGGCTCCTGAACCCTTTAAAAATCACCCTTTGCTTAAGATGAGCATAAGCAGTTGTGTGCTTTAAGGCGTTATGAACATTCCGACTGCAAGCATACCTTGCATATGAAAAAGCTAAAGCTACTTAAGTTTGGTTAAAAAAGTAGTGTTGACCACAGGTGTTGGGTTTGATGGCTTTTGGTTTTAGCTAAAGGTTTTGCTTTTACTACTCTCTGTTTTGTCGCTTGACGGTACGGTTGCAAAGCAAAAACTCCACAAAATAAAGCTCTCAATTCTATACTTTATTTGATTTGTTGTTGTTTTAGCAGAAAAGCTTGTTTGTTTTTTAAATCATATAATATAAATTTTTTTTTCAAACCTGCAATAAGAAATTTCGTTGTTTAAGCTCAAGGAAAACAAATTGGTGCACAACAAGTTCAATAGGAAGAATTGAAGTGCAAGTCTGCAACTTGATAAACAGTTTGTCGCCAAAATATTTCCGTTTTCAAATTTTGTGAAGAAGAAGAAGTATTTTAGAAAATACAGTATTAACAAGTTGTGCATCCGGAGGGTGGGGTTTTCTATGCAGTTTTTTTGGTATGGAGTATTTGTCAAATTACAAGTTATACGCGAAAGTCCATTCCATTTTATTAAAATCTTTTTCTCTCCTGGTTTCTATTTTCGATTATGACAATTTAAAACGCTTTGATTTGCTCCATTCAACTCAGCTCCACTCTATTTCATTCCGTTTCATTCAAATATTTTTCTTTCCTGTTCTCTTCTCTGTTGTACTCTTCTGTTTATTTCTCTTTTTTTCTATTATTTTCGTTTCGTTTATTTTATTTAATTTTGTTTTATTTTCTTTTTTTAATTCCATTTTTTCTTCATTCTTGTTTCTTTTCTTCTACTCACTTCTCGTCTCTTCTCTCCTCTCTTCTGTTAAACCCTGTCCAATTTTCTCATCTCCTGTCTTCTTCGCTGCTCTTCTATCTTCTGCTTTCTTCTTTTCTTTTCTTTCCTCTACTCGTTTTTGTTTTTTTCCAATGCATTTTTTCTTTTTCCTTTAATTCCCTTCTCTTATCTTATCTTCTCTTCTCTTCTCTTCTCTTTCTTCTCTTTGCTAATCTTCTTTTACCTTTTCTTCATTCTCTTTTCTTTTTTTTTTGCATTCAATTCGTTCTCTTTTTCTTTCATTATGTCATTGTGCTCTGGTTCTCTTTAAAGAGAATTCATCGTATTTTTTTTTTTTTTTGAATTTGTATTTTGCATGCCCAAAAATATTTACACTTGTCCTTGTCACTGTTAATGCGCGTTGTTTTTTTTTTTTTGTTTTGTAAAATTCCGTATATTGTGGAATTTTGTTTTGGTTAATTTGGACTTCTATATTAATTTTCCACTATACTTTGCTCAAATTGTGTTCCTTAAAGTTGGTGTAACTCATTACTCAGGCCTTAAACAAGTCGCCAAGCTGTCAGATAGAATAGAAAACGAAATACTAAGAGAAACCAGGGTATTAATTCGAGCATTATTTTTGTTTTTAGGCAAAGGAAAACAAAACGAAAAGTGATTTTTTTTCTTTCCCGAACAGAACGTAAAAATCAAATATACGAAATTTAATTTTTGAATTCGGAAATATAAACAAAAGTATGCAAGTTTTTCCTATACTGAAAAGAAGCATTTGTCTTTACGAAGAAAAAGTATCAATCATCTTTGTACTTGCATAAACTTTTTAATAGTAGAGTTTGACTATACTTAATTTTTGTTTTTGTTTCTACATTACTCTCGATTCTTTTTCAGTCAATTTTTAATTGACCTTTAGAGAAACTTACATCTTATTTCAATTATTTGAAGATATCAAAATATTTTATATAGTCCACTTACAATACACCAATGTTCGCAATTATTTTCCATAACAAAAAGAAAACAATCATAAGCATAAAATCCTCTTATAGTACTACAACAACCTTTTCAATAGTAATCGGAAATAAACGAAAATTTTTTTGTAAAAATTTATAAAAATTACTGAAAAATAATATTCATAGATTTAAAATAACAAACAACAGTCACCAACTAAGTATCCACATGTGGCACAGGAGGCATTAAAATTAAGTAGTTGGGCGAACACAACATTGAACTGAGCACCAAAAAAAAAAAAAAAACATTTACTTAAATAAAAGCACGCAAAACGGAAGCGGATAGAAATAAAAAGGAAAAACGAAGACAAAAAACAATTTATAGAACAGGCAGCAAACGAAGCGCTTAAAGCAACACGTGACTGACATGCAATATGTAGAATAATCAAGACAAGCCAAAAGATATTGAACTTATTTTACTTCATGGTTTATTTTTACTTCAATTTAACAAAAGCTCAAGCAAACAAGTAAACCGCTTACAAGAATAAAATGATAATATTGGCTATCGTTCAAAAAGAACAAAACTCAAAGATGTACAAAGAAGCACAAATACACAAGACAGACAAACAGTTACACGAGCACGCTTCAACAGTTGGCGGCATGCTGGACGATGAGAATAAATAAAATGAAATTGAAAGAAAAGCATTTTAATAATAATAAAAAAAATTAAATAGAACTCGAATGCTGGCTGCGTACAAACCGACAAACTTGTTTTTTTTCTTTCAACAACTCCTTTTCGTTTACAAACAATCACCTGAACTCTGCCCACGTGCTTTCGGATTGCAGCAAACGAAAACTACAGCCAAGAAGCAGCCAGAATGTTAAAAGTAATTGGAATTTAATTTGTTATTCGTTGTATATATATTTGTGAAAAAAATATTATATGTAATTGTACTTGCGTATGCATACATGACACACTTACGTGCTTCATGTGCCTGCGTAAGTAAATTTATCCCAGTTTGTCAGTATTCAAATGAAAACACTCAGCAAAAATTGTAAGATTTTCCATTACTGCCCATTTTCTGCGAAATTTAATTAAAGGCCTGAAATCGAAATGGTCAAAAAGTGTTTGAGAAATGTCATATAAATGAATGCAGGTGCATTAACACGCGTGACTGCATTTGCCAGAGTTCAAATGCTTTTACGTATTTAAAGATTTTAATACTTAAAGCAAAAGATAAAATCATTACCATGAAAAAATTTCAATTTAAGTCGTTAAAACATGCACTCAATAAGCAAAATGTGTTAAAATCAAGAAATTATAATACTAATGGACTATATCTTTGGAGAAGAAATTGATAAGCACTTTCAGTATACTCATTAACTACTTAAGTCGACTTCTAGTGAAATTTAATGTTTGATTTGCTTTCTTAAATAAACGCCAAGTCCATTTGCATATAACTTTTTGCCATTGTAATAATCAAAAGGTATCATTTGTGATGGGGTGGAATAAAACCAACTCTTCACAAACGTCACGTTTACATCTGCATACATACTTGCTAATTGGACGAGATGAAATATGTGTATGTGTTAGAACACATAAAAAATTATGATCAACTCGAACGTATTTCATTTAACTTTATGGTCGAACCTTATGATTTACAACTGTTAATTACTTATCATGTCCTTCAGAATTGAGAAAATTTAGTATTTTTGTTTATATAATTTCAACATTTCTTAGTATCAAAAATCAGTGTTAATTTGTTTATTTACTTACTTTAAGACCCAATTGAAATGTATTATTTTAGGTCGCAAAATAGACCTTGCTAATGATGTCTGTTTTTTATTTGTAGTCATCTATATGGCTCCGAATTTTCGTTGATGCTTATCAACTCATCAGTAGACTCGAAAAATCTCGAAAAGAGTGTTTGAAATAGAACTACTTAATTTAAAATTTCGGTGGAAAAATTATAATAAAACCAAAATGATGATGTGAATGATGTACAAATTCTATACACCTCATTCCACATCATTTGTTTAAAAAAACGCTGGAAAGGACAAAAATTTTTCAATAATTATTGTTGTTATGCTTGTAACTAAGCGAGGGAGAGATAAAGATTAACATGGTGGACTTGAGCGTTAATCAGTTGTATTCTTAAGAGATGAGTTTTACAGCTTTTCTGCATATTAAAAAAGAATCAACAAGGTGATTTCGAAATTTATTTAGCACTCGACATACATACTTAAATTTATTTTGATTTCGTTTTTCTTGTATCTACTGAAAAAGAAGTTGCCAGATCACTAAGGATTACAAATTTTAATAAATAATATACGAGAAGATAGCTTGAATCACAAGTGTCTTTCTTCACTTGCATTCTACAGATGTTTTTAGGCATTTCTTTTCGAATTTTAAGATTATTTCTTGTAGTCTTATGTTAATTATTCGTCCCTTTAACCCTTTTTGAGAATAGAGAAGAATTTCTTTACACCATTGAAATATTTTCTTCGTACCACTATAACTTTTGTTTTAATTTTGCTGTCGGCGGCATACAGGCGACTGAAAAAAGGCCGAAAACATTAATAAGGTGTAGTTTATTTTTTTATATTTTTAGACCAAAAAATATAAAAAATTTTATAGATTATATTTTTAGACCTTAACAAAATTCAGTTGGCTCCTAAACCAAATAAATAATTATTTTCATATTTTAAATAAAAAAAAAACAGCTAAATTTTCCTTTATTATTGTAAGAAAACCAATACTTTTGCGTTTTGTGGTGCTATTGTAATTTAAAGATGGCAATATTGACAACTATTAAAAACAACGTCAAATCTGTTGCCTATTTTATGGCTGAGTTGAAAATTATAAAGCCCACACCTCTTCCCTTTTCTTGTGTTTTAATCAAATTTCAAGCTAGACATATAAAACTAAAGTTGTGCCTCATATTGCTTTTTTGTTTTAATTTTAAAATATATATGTATGCACATATTATACTCCGGCCTACTTGCAGTGTCTAAGGCTTTTGTGTGTTGCTTTGGTTTTCCTTAATTCAGTGCCTTGTTAAGTGTACAACAATATTTCTCACTTTGTATTTATGTGGGAGCTTTGAGCCTGAGGTGTTATTTAGCATAAATGAATGCCTGCATGAGCTGTCAGAAAAAATAAAATGTATGAATTAAAAGAAACAGCGACAAAGTAAGTACGAGAGTGAGAATAGAAAACATGAGAAATAAAAAAAGGCTTTGTTGTTCACTTGTGACTTAACAAGTGGTGCCATTAAACATAAAAACGCCCAGAGTATTTAAGAGATTGTCTGAGCAAAGGACAATACTATAAAAAAAATCCCAACTAATAAACAAAATAAATGGAAAAAGATCCTGCAAGAAAGAAAAAAAAAACGGCAGGGCAATTAAAGATTTCTGAAAATTAGGAAAAGTTCAAATTTATTTGAAATTTTCACATACGAAAAATTGTTTAAATAGACTTTTTCTATTTTTTTTTCTTTTACATATAAAATGTTAAAGAGCTTAAAAAAGTCTTTGGAAACCTGTTTAAGCATTTTCCTTTAATTTTATTTCACCTCTCAGGGCTGCATATGGTTGTGCTTGTGTGCGAATAGTTTGCAAAACTCTATTGTAAAACATATGGCTAACCATATGGTTGTGTTTCAACTTTTAAAATGCAATTTTCAACGGAAACACATATGTATCCGGCTTCCGTTTAAAACAAAACGCATCGACAAAAATACATATTTAAACAAAAACGTTATTTTCTCCCCCTTTAAAAAATTTATTAAAAGCAAAACCAAGTAAAACCTGCAAAACCACATAAAACTCATTTAAAATGCAGAAAGTATCTAAATGGAAAACAAACACATTATTAATATTTTTATATTTTTTTTTGTCAAACAAACAAAAAAAATTTTTTTTCATTTTACAAATTATAAGAACCGCAAATTTAATATTAAAGAGTTGTGTTTTGGCCATTGCTTTTGACATTTGTTGCATTTCAGACACGAATATGAAATGCAGCACAAAAAAAATTATAATAATAAAACCAACAATAAAACCATACAAACTGCTAAGATCCGCCGGATACAAGCATTTTAAATAAAACAGTCAGCCAACTAAGCCAAAGAAAGCTGAAATTAAATAAAGAGTGTGCTCAAGCAACAGGCGCTAATGTGACGCCTTGAAGTGAAAGCAAGCCTTTATATTAAAGCATTTGAACATTTGCTGGCTGTAGGTTTAACCAGATAACAACTTTGACTGGGTTTGTGTTGAAATTATAAAATGAAAAATGCAAAATTCCCCGAGGCCAGATTTCATGGTGCTTTGTTAACAAGAGTCAAAAGCATAAAGTTGTTGGTAAGAAATATCATGTTAAACTGTGTATTAGCGAACAATTAAACTCTAAAAAGTTAGAGAATACTTAAGATGTGGCAAGGCAAACAAAAGTGTTGCCTAATTTTAGGGGAAGTTATAATAAATAATGCAAATAGATTTTATCATAAATAGTGCAGATGTTGCAGCACTAAATACAGGAATATTGTGTTTGTGAAGAAAAGTAGTTATTTTTATGCCACGTCTTTTGACTTTGCCAATTTATATTTATATTTGTGATGCCATCTATGGTCTGATTAAGACATTTTTCATACCAATATTTAAAATATTTTGCAAAAATTTGTACCTTTTCCATTTCTGGTGGAATTTTAGTAAATTATGCCAATGGGTTGACCAGTAAACAGCAACCCAAAAGATTTTTAATGTAAAATCAACATTAACAAAATTAATTCTTGTCCAAAAATAGACCTTTCAAGTGTTTTCTGTCTTTTTCAGCTGCCTACACACCGCCGACATTTCGTTGGTGCTAAGCAACTCATCAGTAGACTCGAAAAATTCTTAAAAGAATTTAAATTTTACAAATTTTAACTCGCTTTCATGCTAAATTTCTGCCAAAATAATGACTTAAAATTAAATCCCAATTCAAATTGCAAGTTTTTCTATTCTAATTGCTTTGGTGGCTGAGTGGTGTCGCGGCTAATCAGCAATCTTGAAGATTTGGTTCGTGTCCCATCAGAGGTAAGCGAACAACTTCGCCACACAAACATAATATAAACATCTGGCAACATCTGCGTTTGTAAATAGGTTCCGGTTCGATGAGTCGAAGCCAGAGATGGAAATTTTATAGCTTTAATTGCATGTTAGAGTTCAGTTTACAATTAGAAATTTAAGTGCTAAAAAGCCTTGAGGCTTGGCATACAAAAGTTATCAGAGAAATCCAAGCGACCAAGCAGTAGTTAAAAAAACTAGAAAAACATAAAATTAAATTTTTAGAATCGTCCTTAATTAATCTCTAGTCCCACCTGGCAGTAGGCTCAGTTTTTTTGTATGGGAATTAAACTACTCTAGTGTGCAGTGTATTGCTTTTAAAGTATATTCTTCACAGTCTGTCCACTTATTCTGAAAAACTTGTTGGTTTTGCAATGCCAATCGAACCGCCCTACTGAATATTCTGTATTTTTTCTTTTGTATTTTGAGTTGTTTTTACTTGCCAGTGTCCCGGTATATAGTGCAGGGCAACAACATTTTTAATTATGTCCTTTTACGCAGACCTGCTGTGTATGGATTTCAGTTAACTATTGCTGTCAGGTAACAAATTCTCGTCTACCCCTTATAACATATGATCTTGTTTTCTTCTCTTGCGCTTAATTACCTTAAATTTTTAGCAAATTTTTTAGCAAGTAAAATGAGCCTTCTGTTTTAAAAATTTGTCTCATTACTCCATGACTGAAAATGTTTCTTTTTTTTTAGCTATTTTCCTTTTAATTTGCCTTTACTTTTTAATTTTAATTAATTTTAACTCCATGGTCTTTTCGATGCAACACAAAATTTGACCCTCCGCTTAAGTTTTTTCTTTTTAAATAAATACAAATATTTTTTTGCTTTTATAACGCATTGTTCAAAGAGTTTGTAATTATTTGCTTAATTAACTTTTTGTTAAATATATTTTGTTTTATTTTTATTTCGGCTTAGAATTAATTTCGCATTTTTTTTTTCTTTCCTTCATTTTCTTTTTGTGTTAAGTTTTTGTAACTTTTCAAATACCAAAAGTAACAAAAATATTCAAATTTTAGCATATTTTTAGGCTTTCGTAAACTTTGCTTTATTAATTAAAAAGTAATCAATTACTTGAAATGTAACATTTTATAAAATATTTCAAAAAATTGTTTGCCTTTCCCATCCCACATTGTCAGTGACAACAAACGGCCATGTTACACCCACCTCGTGTTCATTATTGAGCAGCAGCAGCAGACTGTAATTTACTTTGTTCAACGCCTCAAACATTCTCCTCCTTCTTATAACAATACTATTTATTTTTTTTTTTTGTTTAAGATTTTCTTCCTTTTTAATTCTTTTTGCATTTCATTACATTTCCATTAAACAAAATGGCAAATTACACGCATAATTTGTTACCAAAATGAAAGCAGGAGTTGGAAAATCAAACATATTCAAATATTCACACACACACACACACACACACACACACACACATCCCTTACAAAAGAAAAAATCAAAGTCATGCACTCATCCTTAATTAATCTTCAAGCGGAAAGTTTTGTGGAGAAAAAACAACAACAAACGAAAGAACTACGAAATGGGAGAAAATAAATCAACCTGTTTGCCAGAAGATTTGTGGGTATGAAATCTGTTAACGCCACCATTAATCTGTAACTGTGTTCCCTGTTTCTTAGTCATACGTTTGCTCAAGCAAATTTGTGATTATTGATTGAATTTCTTAAAAGAAATTATTTAAGAACATTTCTACTGAATGATAATTTTTTCAACTTTTGTGTAACAAATTTTTTGTTGATGAAAAATTGTCAATATTACGTAAGTTAAAAGCTCAGAATTTAAAGATAAATTTTCTCTAATACATTATTTATGAGCAATTGTTTTTTAGAGTATGCCAGTGCCCCGTCCTCTCACAGTCCCGGTATCTTGAAATAGACACTTTACCACTTAGGAACTTTGTGTATGACACAAAGGTTTGACTATAGGTCAAACCATTTGTGGTGAAATCCAAGGAGTTCAAAACAAGACTATATTGGCTTAAGTGTATGGGCTTAAACAAACCCTTGCTTTCATTCCAAGAATATTTCCTAACGACAAATTTTATATCCAAGTTTTATTTTAATATGCTTTAGAAAAACTTATCTATGCATACATCTATAAAAATGTTGTACAGGCAATTTCTTTAGTTCAATCAAATTTTTATCGCTTATGTGTGTTAAAGATACATTTTTTTTTATATCAACAGATTTCTTGTACGACATTTCTGTTAATTATAGTGCAGAACAAAAAGTCGATAAATTCCCTCTAGAAAATTTTTTTTATCAATAAAATGTATATTTTAAATTTTAGGCATTATTTTTACATAGACAATTTGTTAAGTGATAAATTTCCTAGAGAGAAATTTTTTTAAAATAGCTTTGTTTATTAATAGCAGAAGAGAATTGTTATCTATACATCTGCTGTAGAAAATATTCTGTAGCGATAAAGTTAAAATTTTTACAACTAAATTTATTTATTTGTTTGCTTTCAAATGCATTATTTCAGATCTGAAATTTGACCTTATTAATGTTTTCTCACCTTTTCATACGTCTATATGCCGCCGACATTTCGCTGATGCCAATCAACTCATCAGTAGGTTCGAAAAATCTTAATGGAATGTTTGAAACCCTACTACTTATTCCAAAATTGCCACGAACAAAATGAGAATTAGAAATGTTCACACACATAGAAATTACTTTTGGTTACAATTTTTAATTTCAGCAAATTTTTATTATTTTACTAATTTTTTTATTTTTAATATTAAGAAAGCCGTAGAAAATTTTTGCTATCGATATGTTTTCTATAAGAAAATTTCACTTCTATACTGATATTTTTTGCTGTTTTTATTTGTGTGAAAAAATAGTTAATTTTGCAATTAAAACCTTCCCTCTTCAGGCCATTAAAGCATTTTCCATTTATGAGCCAATTCGTGGCAAAGTTTCAACAATGTCTAAAGCATAAGAATGCTTTTGTTTGTTTGCTTCCAGTTTTACTCATACTTTGTTTAAATATTTTTGCTAAGCATAACTTTAGGCGACTGAGCTCATAAATGACACACCATTGTCACAACACAATATACAAACATAATCATCGTTGTACTGTTTATAAATTTTGTCTGTCTGTCTGTCTCTCTGTCTGTTTGCCTGCTTAAATGCCACTGAAGGCAAGCACTTGCTTGTGAGGCGCTGAGGCTGGCTGTGTTGCTGATATTGTTGTTGAACGTTGCTTGCTTTTGTTATTTTTTTGTTCAAGCTCACAACAGCGGAAATACTGAAAAGTGTTAAAATGCCATTATTGTTGAAAAATGTCAACTGCTTTTAATTGGCTTTTCTTGTTGCCGTTGTTTTTAGATTTCCTCACAAAAATGTTTGTTCCTTTGTTGGCAACATTCTTGTCATTGTTGTTATTTAAGCCGAAGCTTCATAAGCGGGTTTGTGCTTTTTGTTAGTTTTGCAGAAATAAGCAACAAAAATTCAATTGCTAATACATATTTATCTTGTTTTTTTTTACTATTTATTGGTTGAACTTTACGGACTAATTAGTGCATTTTGCATATTTTTATTTTGTTTGGAAATATCCGATAAAAACAAATTTAAAAATAAAGATAAAGATTCTTAAGCAGAGCAATCAAGTTAAACCGAAAAAGAACTCTACATATAAATATTTCTAAGTAAGTTTGAAATTTTCTTTGTAAACCACAGAAATTGCTTTTTGTATACTTTGTTCCATATTAAACAAGATACCATTGACTGCCGTTTAAATAAATGATGTGCTTCCACATGTCATTAAACTTCCACAAAATCTAAATTTTCAAAATCTTTGAAATCAAACTTGCACGCACCTTACTGTACATCCACCACTGTGTTTATTTAAGCTTCGTTTGATTTTTTTTTTCATTGCAGTTTTACAAATAAATTTAACTTGTATATGGGGGCTAGGCTGTTTCTAAATTTCAAAAACCATGAAGTCTGCCATAACCTTTTTTATAAATATATTATTTTCTCTCTTTTTTCTATTGACTACACTATTGCATTGTTTCCTATTAAGCTTAAAATTTATTCAGTATATTTGTTAGCCCATTTATTGTGGCTTCTGATCCTTGTTTCCTAAAAATGTTTAGTTTTCCTAAAGATGCTAACAAACTGTTGGCGAAATATTAAAAATAAATATTGTATTAAAAAACAAAGATCTTAAGCCGAAATAAATGGGATGTCAAATATTACATAAGAAGCTCAAATAAAATTCATAATTAATTTATTTGGTCTATTTTATTTTATAACTTTTGTCAATATTTTCATTGCTCTAACTCTTGCTGTGTTCTTACATACACATAAACTTTCATAATGGATTGTTATTGGTTGTACCCATAATATTTACAACAAGTGTTACAAACATCTATCTGTTAATAAAATTGGCACGTTTTCTGCATTGCTTTATGGCAGTTAAATTAGTGTATGTACGAATGTAAGTATGGCTGAAAATGCTCTGGATATGTGAAAAAAAAATTTCCCTACACTGTTTAGTTTATGAGAGTTTGAGTCCATATGAAGTAAAGTGGCTTTGTTTTGCGATCATATCTGGTTGTCTTCTATTCTCATCTCCTGTTTGGTCTTTATTTCTATTTTATTCTCATTTCTTTTCTCCTCCTATCTTTATTTTTGCTTCCCTTCCCTTCTCTGTTTTTCCCTTCTATTCTCATCTCCGTTCATCTTCGCTGTAAGCCACTCCGTTCATCTCTTTTTAGCATGTTTTTCTTTAATTGTCTTTTATTCTCGTTTTATCTCTTCTTTTTGTTTCCCCCTTTTCTCGTCTTTCTTCTTTTTCTCTCCGTTTGTCATCCCGTCATTTCTTCCTTTTAGACATATCATATTCTTTTCACTCCTTTTCTCATTTTTTCGTTTACATTTTCAGTTGTTTCATTGTCACAAGCTTATTTTTACTCATCTCTTTTTTTCTTAATTAATTCTTTCTCTTCTTTTTAGCCAATTTTTTCTTCTCTTTCCTTTACCTCTTTTGGTTTCTCTTCTTTTTTCTTCCCTTCCCTTCTTCTGTCTTCTTTTCTGATATATTCTGTTCTTCCTATTCCGCTTCTCGACCCCGGTTTTTTTTAAATTTTTCCATATTTTTATATTTTCCATTCTTTTCTTGACTCTTCACTGTTCTTTTCTTTCTTAACTTTTCTCTTTTCTCCTTAATTGTTCTCTTCTGCCTTTTTGTTTCTCTAAATATCGTTTCTTCTCTATTTTTCTATACATTTCCGGCCTCTGTTCCTATCTTTTTTATTTTGTTTATTTATTTCATTTCGCCCCTCGTTTGCTGTATTTATTCTTTTCAATTCTTTCTCATTTCTTCTCCGTATTATTTTTATTCCCATTTTTTACCTTTAACTTAAAATTTATTTTTGTTTTTTTCCACTTTTTTAAACATTAATTTTTACTTTATTCAATTAACCAAAGGACCATAATTTTTTTTCTCTCAAATTCAAAAATACTAATACTATGAAAAAGTATGCTCCCGTTAAGTATTTTGCAAATAATTTCTACAAATGCATATTCCTAGAAAATCTTAGCACCTGCACAATTTATTGGTGTTTTAAATGTTTTGTTAATTGTACAAAAGAAGAAACTTATCACACATTTCCATCAAATTAGTAATAAGAAATGCAAAATGCATTTCATGCACGCACTAAATTATAAAAATAGAACATTAAGAACTTAAGACCAAACTCACTTGCGAACAAATCCATAAGCATACTAAAGTTGAAAATTCCATTTTCACATGTGAACGTTTGGCTGCACATTCAAATTTATGACCATTTATATTTTTCTTCACACTCGAACAAGAAAAAAGTGTTTTCCTTTCTCTCCCTTTAATTTTACAGCTAAAAGTGTTTAAAATACGCAACAACCACAACAAAAAAAAAAAAAAAAACAACAACAGCAAAAACACCTTAGAATAAAATAAAAACAAGCAACCAACTATATAATAATCCTTAAAGTATAGTGGCTTGAATAACGGTCTCTACATGCTTAACGTGACAGGAATACAAATTTAGCGCCATTACTCTTTTTCGCCCCACAACCACCATCACAAGGCGTCATAACACACACGCACACTTACATGCTTGCACACATTTCAACAATATGAAATGCATTTTTAGTTTATTTCCGTTTTGGTTTGCGTTGTATTTTCAAAAATATTTATTTAACAAAAAAAAAGTGTTACGCTTTAGAGGTTGGTTGTGGTTTCTTGGTAGTAATAAAAATGGAAATGTGTGTTGGCTCCTTCATAAGAAAAAGCCAGACACAATATAAAATTGTCTCAAGAGTTGAAAGTTTTTAAAGCATTTAATAAAAAAAGTTTTCTGCTTTTTTTTAGCTGCTTATAAGTACATACTTTGGTGACAAATTACTAAGCAGTAGTTCTTTTTTTTTTTTCTCTTGAATTTAGCATAATTGATATTTTGGGACTATTGAGTAGTTTTGGTGGTGATTATTATATGTGAGATTAAATGAATTGGAAGACAAATTTTTATATATTATCTGGGGTATAATTAAAGTTAGTTTGGCAAACTTTCTAAGTAGAGAAAACAACGGTGATAGTTTTACTTTTTTAGAAGATGATTTAGCGAATGACTAATAACACTGTGCTTGAATTTGAAACTTTGTTTTCCGATAGACAGGGCACCCAGTGACTAAACCTAATTCGAGTACGCCAAATTCTGTGGTGCTAACTGTTTTTTTAGGTTACCTCTTGTTTTTGAGATATACTGTTATCTTAAAAATGAAGGAGGTAGAACAATATATAAGTGTTATAAGTATATAAGTGTTATAAGTATTTTCTGCTTTCATCATGTATATGATAAGTAGTGTTTATGTATTTGTAAGCTCACATGGCCCTTCGAATCCGATAATGGTTGTGGACATTTATGATCAAGTGATTGTTATTTTGTGGTTATACATAATACTAAAAAACCCTTGCGTCGCCGGAAATGCTTTAGCAAAATTATGCTAAGATTGCATAATATAGCACATTTAAAGTACTGAAGAGAAGTGTTGCAACATCGAAACAGCTAATTGTTTAACTGGTTATACAACTGTACTTTTCTTTACTAAGCAAAAATTAAAAAAAGTTATCAACCCAGTCTCTTAAAAAATGTATGGATACAAAATCTGATGATTAAAAGAACGTAGACTAAGCTGTGAATTTCTATAGTAGGCGCTTCAGACTAGCTGCCACACTACGTAGCGTTATCACGACATTCTTTGACATTTTCGCACTTTCACAATGAAAAATATTATTCAAGTTTTAACACAAAATAAGCGCTTTCTTCACAGGTGAAACTGGGATAGTATAATGATTTTCTTGTTTGGGCAATACATTTTTTTTTAACCTTCTGCCGAACTCCAACATTCATGATCGAATGATATCTATAGTGAAAATAATTTAAAAAATCCAGAATAAGGAACAAACACCCAGGGTTCGATCATAAATTTATTTGAAATCGAATGTCGAAATTCGGCCTCTGGTTCTCCGAATCTAATGTTTTGCTGGTCTGGCATTTTAAGTCAAGGAATGATAAAAAAGAATTTTTTTTTAATAAACATTAATATTATTTGGAATTCTTTTAAAAAATCTTTAGGTTGTAATTTAACAAGTTGCGTATGATTGATGTATCACTCGTAGGCAGCAAACAAAATCTCATTACGTATACGTATGCACGCTATAGTTCTCGCCCAGACTAATTTTATTCAATGTCGTAATTACTTATTTTCTTCATCAAAACCAATTCATATCTCTCTAGCTCTTTTGCTCTATTGTAATTTTAAATTCCTATTATTTAAATTACAGCAAGAGAATTAACAACAAAAGCAGAAAAAAATCAACTGGCTTAACAGACAGACTGTTTGAATTTATGACAAATAAATAGAAAGAATAATTTTACTACATAACGCATATCAAATTATAATAGAAGTATTATAAGGATTCCTTTATAAAAAGGAAAGAAAAAAAACTTTCCTCACAACAATACAGCACAAAACAACGACTACTGCTTATTGTTGTTGATGCTGCTGTTGTTGTTGTTACAGCGGCAACAACATTATGCTTAAAGCATTGTGGCAAGCGCAATCATAATAGTTATAGAAAAATACATAAATTTTGATGAATCTCAGCAAAAGCTTTTCAATGCTCATGCATACAAATATGAATGAATAAAAATTCAGTAAAATCTACCTGCAGTTTGGCATTCATTCCCTTTTAGAGTTAAAATTTATTTAAGCAGTTGTTGTTATTATTATTCTGGTTGCCGGTGCTCCTTGCAAAGTTTACGTGGCCCAGGTAGTAGATGTAGCAGTACATGTTGCACATGTATCTGGTACGTTTATATTTAGATATTAGTTATGCCACATCATTCACTGTCTGCAAGCATGTTTTAGTATTGTTGCTAGTGCAAGTGCAGTCGAAGAAGAGGAGGAGAAACTGGTGCGTCACATGCACGAGTAAATACTGCAGTCCTGCAGCTAAAAGTTTTAATTCTTATGGTAAAAGCAAAATTTTAAATTACAAATACTTTCTGTTTAGCACTTTTGAATATTATTGTTGAAAATAGCAGTGCTCCATTTTGGCAGCTTTCAGCATCCAACTTTAAAGAGTTTATTTATTTTCTACAGTTTTCTTTCTTCGAATAACTTTGGTGGGGATATAATATACTAAAGCAGAAAGGGTATTTTTAGTCAACTAATTAGTATAAATATGCAAGCGGAGTTTCATTATATTTATAGAAAGGCTACTGCTTCAAATAATCTCTATAGGTAACCCCAATAGAAATTGGGGTTTAGTTCGGTTTCACTTTTCCAAAACTGAGAAAAAACTTTTGTGGTTAAATTGTAGTGATAAACTTAAAAACTCATTGCCTAAGGTAAATGCCATGGTGTTTTCACTCCCGCCTAGGCGCTCATCAGCACACCAATGGCTTTGAACCTGATTCATAAATGAGTAATTAATAATTCTTCAATTTTACTTTCCTTTTCTTCTTTAAAAATGTTATTGATCAACATTTTTAAAGAAGATTACCCAAAAAAAAAAAAATATGTCCCAATTCCAAGGAAGTAAAAAACTAACTAAGACAAGATAAAATAATTATAAATCATAAAACTCGACTACAACGTCAAACTAATACTTAAAAATCATTGGTCCCAGCACAATACTCGAAAGCCTCATCAGCGCTTGATACAACAGCAAGATATACAAAAATCAATAGGCAGACTTTTGTATACTAGTTAAAAAGTTCACATTAAAAACTGTGTTTTTGATAAAGATAAAATTAGAAAATTTTAAACAGGATTAGATATAAACAGTCAGTAAGCATGAGCTCAAGTAATGGGATGGCTGAGCCCTCTGCTTAAAAGCAGTACGCAATCAGTTATGAAACAGTCATGTTTCATAACACTCCCCCGGCAGTAGGTTCGGTTGGGTTGATTGGAGGGGTTTGCTTGCCCATGTCTTGCGACATACACCTAAGCCAGTACAGGCTTGTTGTGCGCTCCGTGTCATTCACAAAGTTTCTTAATTTCCTCCAGCATATGCCCCGTAATTGGGTTATGTCTGGTAAGGTGTCTCTCCCAAGATGTCGGGATCTTATTTGTGAGAAGGCGGGGCACTGGCATAAATAGTGCTCTAGAGTCTCGCTCTCCTCCCCACATGCTCTACATTCATCTCCTCCCGCTATTCCCATGCGGTTAAGATGTGCCAGTAGTTGAGAGTGGCCTGTCATGACTCCCCTTAGTGTACTTAATTCGGGCTTGCTAAGTCTTAGCAGTCCCCCTGTCTTTTCCTCATCTGGATCCCTCCATAGAAACCTTGCATTGATTCCCACGGTTTCGTTATTCCAGAGAGTTAAATGGGCCCTATGTGCTCAGTTCTTTAGCTCAGATTTAACTGCATCGAAAGGTTTCGCACATACCAAGCTTATGTTACTTGCTCTTGCAGCAAGTGAGTTTGCTCTTTCATTTCCAGCTATTCCCGCATGCCCTGGCACCCATATGATGCGCAGTTCACCATGAGAAGAGTAACTGTTAATAGCATTTTTGCAATCCCAAACTGTTCGTGATTTAATCCGCTCAGCTGAGATCGCCCTGATGGCCATTTGGCTATACGTGAATATATTCACAGATGCTGGCCTTCCCATTTCATTGTGCCCCCTAATACACTCCATAAGTTGCCCCAGCAGTAAGTTGCCCATTTACTTTTCTTGTCTCCTTTAAAAATATTGGTCAGTAGAATATTACAAAAAAAAAAAAAAAATATTTCTCAATTCTAACTAAGCAACTAGAAATTCAACTAAGGCTCGACCAAATAACTAACAATTGCAAAATATATGTAAGGTTTGATTACCAAGTTAAGAAAAAATAAGGGTGTATTAAAACACTTTCTCTATTACACCAGTATTCTTTTGTATGGGTCTGAACTTTAAGAAAATAACATTTTGCAGTTATAGTAAAAAATTAAATTATTTGCTATTGATTTAGGTCCAAAAATGAACCATTTTAAAAAAATATTTGCTGTCTTTTTCAGCTGTCTATATGCCAACGACATTTCGTTGGTGCTAATCATCTCATCAGTAGACTTAAAAAATTCTTAAAAGTTTGTTTGAAACTTAACTACTTATTCCAAAATTGTCATGAACAAAATGAGAATTAGAAATGTTCAAGCAAACCATTAACAGAGCAAACATCGACAGCTGAAAAAGACAGCAAATATTTTTTTTAAAAATTAATTTTTGGACCTAAATTAATACAATTCAATTGGCTCTTAAAGCAAGTAAATAATTAAGTTCATATTGGATTATTTGCTATTGTTAAAAATTTCATCAGTCCTTATAGTTCGGCTTTTGCTTCCTCAAAATGGACACAATCTGTTGTTTTTCTTTTTTTTTTTTTTTTTTTTTTTGATGAAAGTGGAGTGCTAAAAATTTTATAAAGAAGACAAGAAAAGTGAAGTTGAAAACCTACTGGCTGGGGTACCTACCTTGGCTATTTCACGACCACCACCTCTCTCATGAGCACCCAAATCGCTTCGAGCCCAGGCCGTTTCTTATTGTATGCTGTTTTAAGACAGCAGGGCTTAGCAATTGTACCACCTGATCTCTTTATTACTGAATGGCTATATTTAATCTTATTGGTCAGTTTTTTACTTTATCACTGTGTTTTTCTATTTATTAGATTATACTTTGTATTCTCTCACCAACATCCAATTGGTTGCCAGTTGGTTTTTCTGTTTATTGCTGATACGCTATCAGGGCCCAACGATTTGTAAGCAGTAGTTTTAGCTTTGTAGTTGAGCTACTAGAATTAACATTTCTAATAATTTTATCAGGCCTATTAGTTCAAGTTTTTGTTGCAATATCAGTTTGTATTTTTGAAATTCGTTTGCTAGAAATGCTGGTATGAAAATATATTGCATAGCAAATAGTCAGCAAGTTTTCTAATATAAAAATTTTGTCGGGAATGTATTTTTGTATAACTCCATATCAATCAAATTTCAGAAGAAACTATACTAACAGAACTTCGTAGTGCACCTTCAGTCATATTTATTATTAAAATATGAGAAGTGATTTTGTCACGCACTTTCAGGCATATTTGTTATTAATATTGCAAAAATGATTATTAAGTTGTGGCGAAATTTAGCTCACTGTACGTAACAGAAAATAGACTCGGGACAAATTTTTATTTAATAATTTAGCTCACTGTACGTAACAGAAAATAGACTCGGGACAAATTTTTTAAAATAAAATGTATTTACTTTTTGATAAATCTTTATACAAACTCATTTTTGTTATGTATTACCAAATGATTCCATTTGCTTTTAGCAACAACAACAGCTGTTTTTGTAATGAAATTAATTTAAAAAAAAACATTATAATTAATTAAATGTAGTTAACTTTTAAGGCTCAATCTGGATTTTAAATAAAACTTAAATTCTTCACAAAATTTTGCCAATTCTTTATATTATGACAATATCTGGTATGGTTCAATTATGTATGGAACAAAATATCGGCGAAAAGGCACTCCTCCAAATTTTCGATGAAGCTGAGGCATAATTAAGATACTTTCCTTAATGTGCCGAATTATCTAATCGTTTAGCTCTTGAATTATTTTCTTTTAAATAATCCTGAAAAAAGAAAACACATCGCGTCAAAACACATGATCTTGACGGCCACTTGTCATCGCCATCACGTGACATAACACAGTCATTGAATTTGTCGAGCAAAAGAGATATTTTTTCAATAGCTGTGTGGCAAGTAGTACCATCCTGATGAAACCACATGTCGCCCGCTTCCATATCTCTCACTTCAGGCCATGACAATTTCCTTATAATCTCACAATATCGAAGACCATATACTGGAAAAAATACTGCCCGATGACGACGCCAGCCCATGAACTGCACCAAAGAGTCACTCTTTGTGGGGCGCATTAGCTTTGCGACAATCACTTTTGGATTATCATTCGCCCATATGCGGTAATTCTGCCTATTGACGAATCCACTGAGGTGAAAATATGCCTCATCATTGAAAATGATTTTCTAGGAAAATTTAACATCCACTGTTGCCATTTCTTTTCAACATTCCCGCCATAGATGGCACTTGGATTTCAGGTCAATAAGCTAAAGTTGGTGATTCAATCGCAGCTTGTAAGCATGTAAATGCAAGTTCTTAAGCCGAATGGTTATTAACGATGAGCCTGAGAGGTGCATTTTTTGGGTACGACGATGAGCTGAGGTCTACTACACTATCGCTAACAGCACCAATATATTCTGCAGTACCACCTATACGAGCATAAACTGGTGCTTTACATCTCCTACACACGCAGTTTGCTCAAATTTGCTCATGGCTTTTCCAGTTGTTCTTACACATTTGGACAATTAAATTGACCGAAAAAATCTCGAAAAGCACGATATACATACATATTGGTTTGAACGCCCATTTTCATAATAAGTCTGAATAACTTTAACGTGTTGCTTAATTGTGTATCTTTCCCTGGTTCAAATTGAGTTAGTTTCAAATAAAACGCAGAAAAACCCTGAAGCTTAGGTGTGGTTCACATTCAAGATCGGCTCTTAAAATTTAACCACCCGTTAGTTTAAGATAAAATTTTATCGCAACCAACATAATTTTGTATAATTTTTTGGATAGTTTACATGAATAAACAAAAATTAAGCTACACCAAATACGAAGTGAAGTTATTTAAAAAAAAGTAAAAACAGTAGCATGTGACATTTTTTGTGGTTAAGCCGCGATATGCAGGTGATCGGCTGAACAATCGTATGAGTGATACGTATGATTAATATAAAAATCGTTGAAGTTAATGAAATCACAGTTTTCCATTTTACACTAGACTCACTTTAGTGCTGGTCAGAAGCGTGAGGGCTTCACAGCTGCTAGTTGTGTCTCAGCTTTAGACATAACATTGTTTTAATTATGTTCAGTCATCTGCCAACATATGAATTCTCTCTGATAGTCCAGCAGATCTATAAGCGCTAACATCGTGCTCATTCCCTTCAGTACTAGCTTGGGAAAGTCTGAACAAAAGCTAGATTAGCATAAAACAGCATATAGAATCTATAACAATGCATTAAATAAAATCAATGTGGAGTTCACAGTATGTATACAAGTGGTTGACGAACTGTGCATGCACAGTTATTGTTACTTGACCCCTAATGTTACGAAATGAAAATAAGTAATTCAATACAATATATATTCCCCAAAACTAAACCGAAATACATCCACAATGAACGCAACACCGGTAAATTTCTCTGTCTCAGTACCAATAGTAACAATAACACACAAAAATTTTATAATTTCAATTCAAGTGGCATTTCGTATGTCTGTGCATTTCCCCTAAGCTTATGAGGCAGAGTATTTCATTGAATATGCGTGTGTGTGTTTGAAGTAGTTTTACGCGCGTAGTGTACGTCAAGTGTACAACAAGCAAAATAAATCCCTGCACGTAATCTAGTCTAAAAAAAAAAAAAAATTCGCAGTTGCTATTTTCATACCATCATTCGTTTTTCTTTAACGAATTGCAGCTACTCCGAGCGAAAAAAATAATCAAATTCATATTTCGAAATTTTATAAAAATTTTTTTCTCTCTACTACACTGCCTGCCGTCTGTGGCGCCTGCTTTTATGCTACACAACCATAAAAACAACTACAAATAACAGCAACTGCATCAACATCACATTCATTATGCAGAATCGCGTATTTATTAAAGGTAAAATATCTCGGGGTATAAGCAGTGTAGAGTAAATATATAGCAGCCAACAAAGTATAAAATATTACTGTAAAATTAATTGAAATACCATTTTGCTTAGTACAATTCTTACAACTACACTGTCTTCTATTTGAAACCACTACCTTCCACTTCTCCCACGCGTGTCTGCTCAACTAAGACTTCTTTTTGCTGCAACTTCCTAATGTGTTTTAAACAAATGAGATTGGTTGCTCAAATGATGTTGGTATAATTCATAGAAAGCAAAAGAAAAAAAACAAACGACTTGCAAAAAAACAAGCATAAAGAATTTTTCCACTTTCCACATGCATACACTAGTATGCATGCACTTCAAACTCAAAAAGGAAACGTCAAGGGGAAAACCTAAGGTGGCATGACAGTGTTGAATCTGATAAATTGCTTAAAGTTTATGATGTAGTTGTTATTGTCAAAGTTGTGTCTCGTTTCATATGGAATTGTATAATTTATTTGCCAAGCAAAAGAAACAAAATAGTGCAGGGAAAAACTGCTCCCGGGTTTATTATATAAATGTCAGGTAAATTCAATAAATTTAAGAAATTAAAGAAATTTGTAGGGTTGAAGGGAGCACAATTTTGTATATGATTATTTTCGCAAAATAAAGACAATAATAAAGACTGAAAACAAGTGAAATAATAAAAGTTTCTGGTATTGATTTTTTGTTTTGATTCTTACTTTAAATAGAATTCTTCTGGATACACTCTAATTAATTTTTTTTTTTTATAATTGCTATGACTAATAAAAATTAAGACGAAAAATTAGTTAATAATATGTACTTCGAAGCTGCCAAGCTAAAAGAGAAAACTTTAAAAAATTTTTCGTATAGTATCCCTCTTATGAAATGCAGTGAATGTGTTCAGTAAAATATTGTTACAAATTTGGTCGTGAACGGACCGATTGTGATTGTTCTAGAACGTACTAAATCATCGTTATTTTATATGTGCGTATATTGTCTTGTTATTATTTGTAAATGAACACAGGAGGTATATACACACATGCATACATAGAAGCTTGTTGATAAACAAAACGGCAGCACAGCGAGTGTGCACATACTGACACACATGTGCGGATAAATAAGCACAACAGCGAAATAAAAGAAACCACCACCGCACGATACAATATTCGTGTGTGCATGTATGTGCGCGGCTCAGATGCTTGAGTTTTACTGCCGCGTGTATGTATGTCGGTGTGTGTGTATATCTTTTGTTCATGATGAGTCATCGCACATCGCATGTATGTCGGTGTGTGTGTATATCTTTTGTTCATGATGAGTCATCGCACATCGCACTATAGATGTGGCGTGATTAGCTTCTGTAAACGTCTAGAATGTTCTAGTAATGATCATTGGAGGTATAAAAGCAGCGAAGCTTAACGCTGAAGAGTCAGTCGATTTTTAGCTGCGCTAACGTGTAAAGTGTCTTAAGTAATAAAAAGTGAATAAGTGAAAGTGTTGTTCTTTTAGTAAAGTGTTCTTAGTAAAGTGTTTACAAGTATAGTGTGTTCAAATAAATAAAGTGTTGAACTGTTGGTTATTGTAAACTAAAGACGTGAGTGTTGTTAACTTCATTACAATTAAAGAATCTACGGAAAACGTTTTGAAAAGGTTAAAACGTAACAATATTTTTTCTAAGTAAAGGAAAAAAGTCCCCTAGTCTTTTGCTATTGCTTTAACATTTTGTAAAATTTTTTATTTAGAACACAAAGTGCACCCTAAAAATAACTTAATATGAGGTCAGCAGAGACTTTCTTGCCCAAGTTAGACTTGCGGCCCACCGTCTGTTATGGTGACCCCAATGTAAACGAGCTTGTTATTTTATCCCTGTCTATTGTTTTTTTATATTCAAATTTGTAGTGAAACCCTGATACTGAGAATTTTTGGAAATTGTATTTCTATAATGACACTCTAATTTCGTTGCCAAAGTAATGTTTTTGTTACTGTCCAGTTAACATATACATAGAATGAATGGAAACACATTTTCAATATAATAAACAGCAAAATATTTTCAGACCTCAAATAAATATTTACCTTTTGTTTTAATTTTGCTAACAAATAAATACTGTTGTTTGTCAAAAAAAGTATTTATATTTTTCAAGACATTGTCCTTTTTATGCAAGTTTTATTTTATATCAGAGTATATAAATCTAATTTAGATAATTGCTAAGACTTTCATGGTTACCAGTCATAAAATACAGAACAATCTTGCCATTTATTTCTTGTCACCAGGTTGTTTATTCCTTTTTAAGATATTTTTGGTTAATTCTGACATGAAATTTTGATTTAATACAACACGTGTCGCCGCACATTCAACAACACGAAACAAAACGAGCCAATTATAACAGATTTTCTCCCTTTTTTTCTTATTTAATTAGTACTATGAGAATAATGTCATTCTAACTTTATAATATCTCAAATTGCTGAGTGGTTTTTTCATTTTTTTGGCAGATATCTTCACTGTCTAAAATCTCTATTTAATAACTTGGCAGTTAAGTGCTGAGTTCTTAACAAAACAGGAATTAGCGACTTATTTAGGAAAAGAAAAACATGATAATATGGGTGGTAGAGAAATATATTGTCTTTTTTCCAAACTTATTTCCTGTTGCTGTTTTAAATGTTGTTTATTACTACAAGTGCGGATAATTTGTCGTGACAACATAAGCTGTAGATTGAAAAGAAAAGAAATGTTTATTCAAAACTGGAAATAATAAATAAAAAGCAGCAGTACTGCAGCTGCATGCAATGGCCTGATTTGAGGCCAGAAAGAAAAAAATTAAATTGGAGGTTGAACACGACTAGAAAACACAGTACAAAACTTTGGTTTTGTTATGAAGTTGGTAAATGTTCTGAAATTGGAAGCACTACTAAAAATTATTAGTGCTGATTTAATGGTTTTGACCTCTACGCTTACTACGAAAAATATATTTTGATATTAATGCTATTTTTAATTGCTTATATTTTGGTTATTGTGAACTATTCTGGAACATATTTTAAATACTTTTATCAAATTTATTTAACTAAGGAAAAGCAAATTTTTACTATCAGCCTGTTGTAGATATACTTCTTTCTCACTAGCAGCTCTATGAACCTTGGATGTGCTCTAGATTACAATTTTAGCACTGCCGCTCAAGCTCGGCCATTTAAAATAGTTTGCGGCCTATAGGCTTAAGAATTGGTACATGGTTTTTGAAAATCGTCTCTAAAATTATACTAAAATCGAAAAATGAATTTAGCTAATAATTCAAAATCCATTTAGAGTTTTTCTTCTACCATTATAGGCTTGCAGGGCTTTCGGTGGTCTCCATTGCTACAAATTTTGTAAGTTGAAAAATGTACCACTGCGTTATAAGAATTAACATTTAAAAACTGTATTGTTAAAATAAGTATTTTAATTGCAAGTACAAATAATTTATTAATTGATATAAAGAATTGTTTAATTAAAAATTGCTGTTATTTGTGTTGTTACAATAACCTAGAAAAAAATTCGGTAAGCAATAATGCAAAATTTATTTTTATTATGTTAATATAAGACCATTGAAGCAAATAGATGCTACTATGATGTCGAGTGAGGAAAAAACATGTTAGAATCTGCGTATAAGTATTTGAATTTCATGCAGCTTATACGAATGTACATATATCAATCATACGCACCCAGAGACGAGCCACTAGGTTTTAAATGATTTTAGTAGAGATACACAGTTGTGAAAATATCTTGTCACGTGTGATGATAGTAATTAAATTTTAGGAAAATCCCACCTGAATGAGCGTGACTTGAAGATCAAACTTCGTGCGTGATAATGCGTGAGTCCCATTTTACGGCAGTTCACGAAATTTCATGAAAAAGTTAAGACGCTAATTTTTTTTTTTTGGATTTCAAATAAACTTCCACGTTACGAAAATAAATTTGATCGTGCGCATGCGTGACATGAGCCAAAAACCCCTAATGCGCACATCTCCAGTTTTTAGTTTTATTTATTAATTAAATTTTGATAAAAAACAGTTTACATTTATTAAAAATGAAAAATGAAAATAAGATCCGGGTGGTTACGTTTCTCAAGATCACCTCCATTTTATAAGATTGCTCTTTTCTAATGCAATTACGACTTATCTTGCTAAAAAATATTCTTTTTGTGTTAGTTGTATCTTATCACCGCCTCTACTTTTAGTGAAAATAAATATCGCACCCTGATCTCTGTAGCATGCAGTCTGTGGCATACAACAGCATTTAAAAAGGTGTGAGTGCGTATGTTTTTGATGTGCTTTATTATCCCATATTATGAAAAGTTAAAAAGAATCACCCCGGGTAACGCAGTGCTTTTTTGTATTTTCTTAAAGCTGCTTCTTATTTGTGCGGGTGTGTGTGTGCCTGTGTACTCCCATGAAAACAAAAGCCAACAATAACAACATCAAGTCGTAGCTGTTTGTAAGACATGCATGCAGAGATCTTGACGATGCTTGATGTGTCTGCTGCTGTTGCTGCAAATAATTTTTATGCCAACACTCGTTCGTCTTCTTTGTTTGGAAAATTTGTTGCTCTTAAGCGCTGCTATTGTCAAGTTTTAATTCTTGGCTTTATATTATTTTATAGTTTAGCTTGAAGCTTTGATTTTATCATAAAAGCTTTGACAAAAGGGAAATCATACAATTGTTTACCTTCATATAAATAAATAAAAAAGCACACACACACGAACTCTTCTTGGTATACATGTTTGTAATTGTGTATCTGTTACCTTGGTGCTTCCCTTTAATATTTGTATGAAAACAAGCAGCAGAAGTAAATGTGAGAGAGAGAGAGAGAGAGAGAGAGTAAATATATAACTTTGTTTGCATTCTGTTGCATGTTTTTGACAATTGTTTACTTTTATGTGTTGATTGTGAAATCCTTTTTTACAGCGCAAGTAAATTAATCCTTTTAGCAAAAGTCAAAACAAGTAAAACGAAAATTGTTTTTCTCTTTGTTGGCAAGGCATGATTAAAAATATAAAATGAGTTGCGAAGCACAAAAACAATTAAGGAATTTATTTTTACTTTGAGTTTTTTTCAATACATTTTCTATAAAGGGGTTAAGGATGCTATTCCCTATTGAAGCATCAATTTAATAAAACAGTTTATATTAGAGTGGAAAAACCATAAGTTGGCTTTGTACAAAGTTTGAAGGTACAAAATTTATTTCATAGACGCTTTAAGCGCACACTTTTTTCTTTTGTGTGCGTACATAAGGATTTTAAATAAAAAAAAAAAAAAAAAACAATGGTACCTCGCAATAAAAAGAGCACCGAGCATTTACCTATGCATTTGCTATTCCATTATTTTTAGGTACTCTCTAGTTTTACTCCCCTTCTCTTTACTAATCTTCGAAGACTATAATTCTATTTTTGCTAAAACTCTCACAGGTATGGTAATAATGTGACTTCAAATCAACAATATGAATAAAATTACTGAATGAACAAGAAAAATTTACGAAACGAAATCAAGAAGTCAACAAGTACAAAAAAAAAATTTAATCCTTGCGGCACATATAGTCACTGGGCTTGAGACAGATTAACATAAGAATAGGAAGTTCTTGTAGCTTGCTTCTATACTGCAAGTCTTGAAATTTGTACATATATTTAAAAAAACTAATACTTTTCAATATTTTTTTAAACATTAATTACCAAAATTACCTATAATTAAAAAAATATATTTAACATTGTCGATATTTAATTATATATGAATATAATAAAGCACTGGGGGACGAATTAAAGTTTTGTATTTACAATAATTTAATTAGTTATCACACAGCTGCAATCTCAGGTATACTACACAATAGAACACTGTCGTTTCAGTCCAAAGTTGTGCTTCTAATAATTTTAGTACACTTATTTTTTAAAAGTTTATTGTAACTAGTTTTCTAAAACAAAAAATGTTTAATCTTTTATTACTTCGCCAAGTCTTGCTCTATTGAAATATAAAAGCTTTGTACGAAAAGTAAATTGATTATAAAAATAGTTTATGCTGCTTAAATTTTTCCAAAAAAATTTTTTTGTCAAAATTTATATTTGAATACAATTCTTCTTTTTAAGGTCTGAGTTAATTATCATATTCGTAAAATTTTACTCTATTTATTTTAGCCTTTTATCAGCTATTATGAACACAAAGTTTACATATCTTTTGTGCTTTCAATATTTGGTCTAATTCGGCTCCGTTTTTTAATAGAGAGTTGAAGGTCTCTTTAGTGAATACATCTTTTTTACATTTTTTCAAATGTTTTTCTCAATATTTCACTCTCCTTCGGATAGCTTTTGCAGGACAATAATATGGAAAAGTTTTTCTCTTTATTTTTTTGCAAAAAAAGAAAGAAAAAGGTGGAAAATTTGTGAAAATATTTTACTTTACTATTGACTTAGGGCAACCATTCTTTGAATAAAAAAATTTTTATTACCGAAAATAATTATGTTAGTGCTTTGCTACTATAATTATAGAATTTTTAAAACTGATGTACACATCAAATATATTTTTAAAAGGATGAATATAATTATTAAAATTTTGGTTTATTTTAAACAAAAATTTAGCTAAAATTTGTTTCTACGTTTTTGCCCTAATTTTATAGAAATGCGAATAGTTTTGTGCTAAAAATATTTTAGCACTAAAGGTGTTATTGCTAAAAAATAATATGGTTGAATACATTTGAGAACCACTAATATTTTAGAATTAAAAAAAAAAAAATCGGTACTAAATATAATTTAGTAATAAAATAAAAATATTTAACCATTAAACTAAAAATATTTTAATGCTTAACATATTGTTTACTGTACCAAAATATTTACTAAGTACTAAATATAATTTGTAATAAAAATAGTTTAGTACTAAAAATATTTAAGAAGGTACTCAAAATACCTTAGTACAAAGAACAGTTTAGTGCCAAATAAAATTATTTTAGTACTAAACATATTGTACTATTTAAAATAATTTTGCACTAAAAATATTTTAGTACTTTAAACAAATATAATTTTTCCACGCAGATCGTCATTTGATCAAGAAACTTTAGGCAATTTTTTAAAGAATCAAAATAAAACTGCAAGTGCTACAAATATTTGGAACTGAGACAGCATAGTACCAAAATTGGCTTAGTATTAAAAACATTACCGAAGGTACTAAAAATGTTTATGTGCTTAATATAGTCTAGGGCTAAATATAGTTTAGTACTAAAAATTATTTTGGTGCTAAAAATAAAAACACAGATAAGTTTTTACCCAGATCAACTTTTGTTCAAGAAACTTTTGTCAATTTTTTATAAAACCAAAATGTTACAGTAAGTGCTACAAATATGTAGAGCTGAATTAGTTTACTACGAAAATTGGCTTAGTGTTAAAAATATTTTAAAAGGTACTAAAAATGTTTAAGTGCCTAAAATATTATAAAATATTTTGGTGAAAAAATAAAAACACAGATTATTTTTTCACTCAGATGAACTTTTGTTCAGGAAACTTTTTTCAGTTTTTTATAAAGCAGTTTATTATTAAAATTACATTAGTATTATTTTAGAAGGTATTAAAAATGTTGAAGTACTTACAATAGTCTAGTGCTTAAAATATTTTATTACTTAAAATATTTTGTTTCTAAAAATAGTTTACTACAAAAAAACATTTTAGAACACAATTATTTTTTCACACATGTCCACATTTCTTAAAGAAACTTTTGTCAATTGCCTTTTGAAATTGTTTGAAACTTCACACAGAGCAGCCAGCTTAAACTAATTTCCCATTCTTATGTCCGCAAATTCTTCAGACACACATGCTCAAACTCACACATACATGTTAGTTCACGAGAGATGAAAGGAGTTGCCCAGTACAAGCCTTGCGGAACCGATTATATTTCACCCATCGCCAACAAACTCAAAAGTTGATCCTAGTCAGCACGGTGTTACTTTTTGTTATAGAGTTTTATCCTGTTGTTAAGCATACTTAAGGGATCTTGTAGCTAATTGAAAATGTATTTAACATACGTATTTTTAGTTTTAAATTTATAATATATAAATTTACAAAAAAATTTTACTTACCATTAAATTATGAAAAAATTACTGGTATTGCAGAAATAATAATATAGTTAAAACAAATTTTAGAAACAATATTTTATATAAAATTTCTCTATAATACATTTCCAAAATATATTTATTTTTATAAATACCATTGTTTATATTTAATGCCAGTATTCATAAAAAATAAAATGTAGTTTAAATACGTTTTAGAAAAGTTTTTTCATATAAAATTTGTTCTAAAATGCATTTCAACAACATTTTAAATTTTATGAATACCGATGTAAGACTTTAAATAACAAATATTTATCACATTGCTTTTCGTATAAAATTTTTCACACTTTTTCTGTCTTTTTTTAAGGTAAGTCGTTAAATTTTCTGCCTCATGATTAATGGTAAGCTCAACAAAATTTCAAAATATTACTAAACTGAATTGCATACAATTAAACAAAATTAAACATGTATAATCGTGTACTAATTTAATATGTTTGCCGGAACATATCTCTATTTAAAGTATATTTCAAACCTAAACACAGGCTGTAAATATACTGCCATATAAATAAAAAAAAGTAATTCAAATTGTATAGATTACATAAAGACCTCTTTTAAAGGCTGTTTTTGCAATTCACCCAATTAACACGAAATAAATTTGGGGATGCAATTACTTTTGTTCCTCTTATAAATTCTACGGTGTTCATCAACGTTATCAAGTGTGTCTACAAAAAAAAAAATACACTGAATTTACAGCGTACAGGTTTTGAGTTTTATATATGTACGTCACAGAAAAAGGACACATTATTTTGAAACAAAAAAGAAAAAAAAAGGAATCCTAACGCACTTTACTGAAATAATAATGATGCTAAAACCGTATAATTGCTTTGATGTTGTTGATGATGATGATGTTGTTACTGACACTAACAAGCCTTGTTATAGTTGTTAAAGATGCATGTGTCAAGTGATAAACGTGACATGACAACAACAGCAATAACGACAACAACATCAGCATCAAAATCACCAGTAACCATTAAACTACCAAGTTACCGAGATAGATTTATAAACTCAAATAAAATTTACACATACTAGAAGTAACTGGATACACTACACACATGTAAAACTATACCCACATCTGTATAAGCAGAGGCACAACCCAGCAAACATTTGAAGGACTGTTGTTAACAGGAAGGTTCAATAAGAAAAAAAATATGATTAAGGGAAGTTTGTTTTTTCTAAGAAGACAGGTTCACGGCAAGGGAATCGAATTTGTAAACTCTCAGTAGTCTAGTTCTATGTTTGTTTTAAAATAAATTTAACAACGCTAAAGAATATATTATAAACTTTGCCAAAAAAAAGTTTGAAACCTTTTTATTTAATTGCGAAGTTCTTGCAGTAAGACAAATATCTTGTCTATAAGATAACATATTTCTTTTCCCAGCTTATTGTTTTTTTTTTTTTAAATCGTTCGTTTTGGCAGCCAAAACAAAAACTGTATGTATGTATATTTAACTAGAATGAAAAATGTACCAATAAACATTTTACCCTGCGTATTGGAAGAGAAAATATTCTATTCATTCTTCACCAGCATGTTGCTCAATAAATTTTATTTAAGACTGTAGACTTTAACTAACATCGGTCCACAGCTACTGATGCTAATCAAAATTAAGTGCAAGAACTCAATTATCAATAATCGTACATTCTATACAACAAAAGCACATTGGAAATTTTGCTGTTGCATGGAAATTTGCCACACATTTCATGATTTTAGCTCTGGCATCACTTTCGGTATAGTTTTTGGTTCAGCCCTAGTGTAGTTCTGGTAAAGTTTTTCTTGAACTCAGGAATTTTTTTTTTATTTCTTATATTATTATTTCGTGAAACACGTATTAGGCTCTTGAGTTTTAAATTAGTTTTAGGTCAGCTTTAAATGTTTGCTCAGCTCTCGTTCAGTTTTGATAAAGTTCTTGTACAGTTCTAGTTTAGCTTTTGTTCAGGGTCAGGTAAGTTTCAAGTCAATTCAAACTTTACAATACAATGGTTTGTAAACTTTTTGGTAATGTGAAGTCGTAACAGGTGAACGTATGCTTTTTTTATTGGCTTCATTTAAACAAATATACCATGTTTATTAAATGTTTATTTAGCAAATTATGAGCGCATATTTGTCAAATGAGATCTTAATAAACATGATGTATTTTTAAAAATAAGTCCATCAAAGTAAACATTAGTAATAGGTCTTATAATGGTTATTGTGTCATATTTTCGCTCTGTGCAGTTACTATTTTGCAATATTGAAGAGTTTGCTATAAATGCTGTTAGCTGGATAGTGGCGAAAGTATATATGTACATACATATGTACACTGCACACTAAACAGACAAATTTTGCTTTGCAAAAATAAATTTTATTTTTTCTTCTATGTTATAATTTTTTCGCTTTATCAAACGTCCACAAACACTTCCCAATTTCATTTACCAACTTTAATCCCTCTTTTCCAGTTTCAGTACAATTCATTGCATATATAGAGATCATCCCCTGAGTATGGGTCTCAGTCTAAAGGAAAAAAATCAGCTCTAGTTCAGCTCTGGTTTAGTTCAGCTCCAGTTCATTTTACACTTAAGCTCTATCTCAGCTCTAGCACCGTTTTATTTCAGTTTTGGTTCAGCTCCAGCTTAAATTCAATGCTGGATAATTAATAGCTCAGTTCTAGTTCATTCTTAGGTCAACTATGGTTCAATTCAGTTCTAGATCTATTTCAGTTCCAGCTCAGTTATATTTCAGCTTTTGTTCTGATTCAGTTGCATATCAGTCCTAGTTTAGCTCTAGTTCAATTCTACATCAGTTTTAACTCAGTTTTAGTTTGGTTTTGAAACAGTTTCACGTCAGTTCTAGCTTTGCATACAGCTCTCGTTCAGTTTTGGTACGATTCCAGTATAGGGCTCAATCAGCTTCAGGTCAGTTCTAGCTCAGTTTTAGCTCAGCATTAGTTCTATTCAAATTCGACTTTAGCTCAGTTTTATTTTAGCTCTATCTCAACTCTAGCTCAGCTAGCACAATTCTAGTTCAGCCTTCGGTTCAGCTCCATTTAAACTAAAACCATATCTGAGTTAGCTCTAGCTTAATTCTAGTTCAGCTCTATCTCAAGTCTAGCTCAGCTCTATCATTGTTCTAGCTGAGTTTTGGTTGAGCTCCAGTTTAAGTTCTGTGCTGGTTCGTTGCTGGTTTGGCTCTAGTTCAGGCTCGGGTCAACTATAGTTTAAATCCAGTTTAGATCTAGTTCAATTGTAGATCTGGTTCTGTCCTCGTTCTGCTCTGATTCAGTGGTAGATCAACTTAGGCTTAGGAGGACTATAGTTCAATTAAAATTCAAATCTACTTCAGCTCTGGCGCAGTTCTAATTCAGCTCTAGTTGTAGTCCTGCTCAATTGTAAATCAGTCGTAGCTTAACCCTAGTTTAGCTTTACGCCAGTTCTAATTAAGTTTTACCAAATAGTTTTAGCGCGCTGTCTCAATACTAACTCAGATACGGTTTTCGCCCCCCTCAACTCAAAGTCATATTTATATTAGAGCCTATCCAGGTTCAGCTCAATTATAATTATATATGTGCTTAGTTGCTAGAAAAACAGCTTAATCAAGGCTCTCGAACAGTTTGCATTTGATGGTTTGGCTTATGTATAGTCTTGCAAACTACATTTGAAATTCGTGTAGCGACTGAAGTAATTGGAAGTAGAGTAAAGCAAATTTAGTTTAATTCAAGCGCACATGTAATCAATTTTTAAAACAAAGCCTTTGCTGCCTTGATCTGCTCTTGCTTTAAAATATTTTCCGCTCTCGACATGTTGCAAGCGCCAGTGCCGAAAATAAAGCTTTGCGTAGTAAAGTTATAAAATATATCACTGCCACCCTATTTAAAATTATTTTTATAAAATGTGGAGAAAATTGTTTAAAGACTTTCGTTAAGAAAAAATAGTTTAGATTGTTAATTAACTATTTAAAAAGTCTTACAGTCAATGATTCCAAAAAACGAACTGTGTGTATTTCAATTCCAGCTCTGATTTCCTGAAAACTGTTTAAAAAAAGTTTCTGACCCTCTGAGTTTTACTTTACTAACGGACCAATAAACACCACATACTCAGGCAAGCATATCTGGCATCGTGAGCACGTTAATAAAAACGAATATGCTTTTCAACAAAACGACTGAACATTAATGAAATTGTAATGAAAATATTTTCGATTTTTAGGTTTTCCTTCGTTTTATGTTTCCTCTTTAGCAGTACTAACCTTGACCAAAAATATGTAAATGGTGGTGAAAACAAGCGCAGTTATTCATTCACGGCAACTTAAGTTAAACACACACACACACAGACACAACATGTTCTATGGGGAGCTGGAAGTTGATATTTTTTTGTCGTTTCTAGAGCTCCAGAAGAAGAGACTTAATGCCATTTAAAAATTAATCCAGTTAAATCACATGTTATAGCTGAGTTTTTAAAGTATAATAAAAATTTATATGAAGTTTGAGCTGCAGAAAGCAAAAGAAAATGTGCCGTGGCATGTGGTAGCGGTTGCAAACAGTAAGAAATTCATGTTGGTTTGTTGGTCAATGCTGGACTTGAATTTTAGATTTTTAACAAAATTTTCAACAAAACATTAATTGCAAGTTTGCCAATTTCAAGCCTTTTTGAACGTTCGCCTTGATACATTTAAAACAACAAAAAAACAAAAACATATTTCAAAATTTAGTTTCTATCTTAAATGTTTCTGCGCGAATGCTTGAGCAGTTCCAATAACATGAAACTGCCAGTAAATGTCATCAGTTTCATAAATGCTTTATTTTTCAATTAGAACGTTTTTGGTGACACTCATAAAAGTGTGTTTTCATGCTGGGCGTAAAAATATAGGTATATTCTTCCCCCCTTGTTCAGTGTAGCGGCTATTCGAAGGCTAGGAGGTACTTTGTCTCACAAAAAAAAAAAAAAAAAAAAAAAACGGAAAAAGTCCCTGTGTTGTCTGCAAGCAAACAAGTAACATACTGGAAGTTTAATTATCCAAATATCCGGAAAAAAAAATCGAATTAACAAGAATTTAACACCAGCAGCTACAAATTATTGAGGCAATACAAAATAGTCCTGGCAATGCAAGTCTTGTTATTAGTTTTTTTCTTTTGTCCGTCCTTTTGTACAGATTTCTTTTTTTGACAAACACTTAAGGGCATTTTTCACTGGTGCTGCTGAATGAAATGAAAAAATTGGACAAAAGTAAAACGCTGAAAAAACAATTGAATCGCACTCATAACGTTCGGCAATCCAATTAAACCCATAGTAGTTGACTTTTAGAAGGGGGTCCTTTACAGCACATCGTGCATAAAAAATATACCAAGTGTAAATTTCAAATATGCTTCCATGCACCCAAAACAGTAAGTGTTTGAAAGAATGTATAGTTTTACAATACCTATAAAATCAAAGGTTAAAAGCATACTCAATATTCATTTCGTAACCTCCCTTTATTTTTTGTTTTGTCGTCCTTTTTTATCTCATATGCGACAGCACTATTTTACTTTGTTTGTGTGAGTGTGTGTGTGTGTGTGTGTTGGCAAAAACCCATATGAATTTCTTTTAATATGTATGCATGTTCAACATTGTCGTTTATGGTATACTTGTGTGCCTTTGTGTGTCTGTGTGTGTGTGGGCTTGCAACCAATATCCTTTAGCTAAGGAAATCTAATTTTTGCACCATTTGACAACACTTTTGCACATTTTTATTTGATTATATTGTCACTGATGCAGTGATTGTTAAAAGATATTTTTTTATTACTACTTTATCTTGCAGCTATTGTTTTTGCATACTTTTAGGAGCATTTGTGTCTACACACGGCTCCACATAGACGCGAATACAAGGAAGTGACTGAAAGTAGAACAAAAAAAAAAACAAACAAAAAATCCCTTTTTATTTTTATTACACAAAATAATGTTGGTGTGACAACATTAACTGATATCTACGATTGTCAGGAGCGAAATCGTAAAGGATTTATTTAAATCTCAATTAAATGTTGATTTCGTTTAACATTTAACTGCTGCATTTTCACCTCAATCCTAATGTAACATCACCGTATTGACGTGTTGTAGAAGTTGCAGTTACTTTTTAATGTAAAAGTAAAAAACATACCTTCCTGGTGTATGAAACTAAAAAAAGTTAGAGTTAATCAAGAAATAGTTCGTTTAAATACAGCGATTGGTTTTTATTTTGAATAAGTTAGCTAATATATTGTTGCTACCTGTAAGCATGATGTACCTATGACTGCTCCGCTAACTTTTGCTCAATAATTATGTGCCTCTCATATTCAGTAAAGAAGTTTAATTTAAATAGCTGGTAGCATTGTCGTATAGGGCACATCAATAGATCTGCAACGGAAGGTGCTCGACTAGTTTAAAGCTTTCGTACAAATGATGCACCACAGAAGTACTAAAGGTGCTCATCTATGAACTTTTTAGATTAGTTTTAGATTAGTTGATTAGAAATAGCACGTTTAATTATGGTTGCGGCCACAATTTCATATTCTGTGTAACTATACTATGGTAGAAATCATATAATATGGCTAAGGCAATCTTATAATATGATTACAGCAAGCATTTAAACTTTTTGCAAGGACATAACTCGATTCTGGACAACCAAAATGTATTCAACCATGTCTTTAAACAATATTTTGTTCCCCTGGTATAAATACAGCAACGCAAAATTTTATTGCACTGGCATCAGGCGTAGATGGTTTTTGACTTAGAAATCTCTGGAAACTGGCACTCATTAGGGCATGAGATTATAATTTTTTTAACTAATCTACCATCAACAACAAGCTCAAAGAGTCAGGTTGATTTCTACAGCCATGATATTAGCAGTGTTAAATGTGTTCAAGTAAAGTGGTTTTAACTTAGTCGCACAGCTAATAAGTATTAGAGCTGCAAAGTGCTAGCAGCAACAGAGCTGCGTGTGTTTTATTTTCATTTGCAATTAAAGACTCCACAAAACCCTTTTCAATCATTGGGTTGATTGGAGGGGTTTGTTTGCCCATGTCTTGCGGCCTACACCTAAGCCAGTATATGCTAGTTGTGCACTCCGTATATTTAACCATAAATAATTTCAGCCATAGGTCTATAGTAACTCCGTGTCATACACAAAGCTTTTTAATTTAATCCTGCATAAACCCTTTAATAGAATTATGTATTTCCTAAGATATCAGGACCGTATTTGTGAGAAGGCGAGTGCTCCAATGTCTCTCTCTCCTCTTCAGATGCTCTACAACCACTTCCTGTCACTATTCATATTCAATAAAGCTGTGCCAGTAGTTGAGAGTGGCCTTTCATAACTCCCATTATTCTACTTAGCTCGGGCTTGCTAGCAGTCCCACAGTTTTTTGCTAGTCTGGATACCACCAAAGAATTCCTCTATTGATTCCCACTGTTTTGTTGTTCTGGAGAGCTAAATGAGCTTTATGTGCTTGGACACTTACCTCAGATTTAGTGGTATCAAAAGGTTTCGCATATACTAAGCTTATGTTGCACAACTCTCGTGCTCTTGAAGCAAGTAAGTTCGCTCTTTCATTTCCAGCTGTTCATGCATGCCCTGACACCACTACGATGCTCAGTTCACCACGAGTCGAGTAACTGTTAATAGCGTTCTTACTATCCCAAACTGCTTGTGATTTAATCTGCTCAGCTGAGATTTCGCTAATGGCCGTTTGACCAGCCGTGATTATATTCACAGGTCCCGGCCTTCTCATTTAGCTAAGCTCCCTAATACACTGCGCAATTGAACGAATTTCCGCCTGAAAAACTGTGCAAGAGCCTGGCAGAGCGAATAACAGTTCCCTGGTATTTTCTATATAAATAACAAGCATTGATTTTCCCCTCGCCCTTGATCTATCCGTGTAAAAATTAAGTCACATGGGTATCTAGTTCAAGGGGTTGGCAATAGTTGGTTTTGCGTTCAGTTTCTGCTTAGTTTGAATTCACTTATCGTACGAGTCTAGGTCAGTATTAAATCAACTGCCATTTCATTTTATATAAAGCTGGAAGTTATTTTTATTAATTCAATTTTTCCCTAAATAAAAGCAAGTATAAAACACATGCTTTTTACTAAAAAATATTGCCTTAAAATAAAATTTATTTTTTTCTCAGTAAGAAAACATCTACTAATACATATAAAAATCCATTTTAATTTGATTTAACTTTACATATAATTTATTTGTGTAATATGCAATTTTTCATGTAAAACACTCTAAATTAATTAAATCATAAAGTTTAGCTAACAAAAAAATGTGAAATGAAATTCAATTTATTTCTTCTTTCTCCTCCTCCGTCTCCTCCTACTTCCTTCACTGTATGATAATGTAATATTAACACAATTTTTAATTAATTGTAAAATGTTTTTTTTTTCTTTCACATAAAATATAATTAATTCTTGAACAAACTTAATAACTCTATTTATTGATATAAAACTCTTGTTAATTAATTTATTGACTTTTACAGCTTAAGGCAAGGTTATTGGGTTAGAAATGATAAATTACGGTAAAAGGAATGCAACACAGAAAACTCTAAGCCGTAAACACTTGCTATATCTACCGCATACAGAAAGCTACATGGATTGTTGTGTTAAGTAAAATAATTATTTATTTTGTAAACTAAAAGTTATGAACATGCTGTTAGTTAATTAACAAGGCTAGAGATAAACTCAGGGGAAAAAGAAATCCTAAGACAGATTTATGAAAACACCAGGATAATAAAGAAAACTATTAATTGTCTTGCAGGAATTCAAAACATTTCCGTTAAATAATGGTTATTGGTTTTGAGAATGATTTGTTTTTATAAAATTCTATATGAACCTTAGCTTTTTTTTTTTTGTAAAATCTTGTGCATTACAAAAGCTATTTAGCAAGTTAATTGTAATATAAGGCCATTTGGCAAATTGAAGAACATCAGGAAATTGCTTGTCAACTTTAAGAAGGAATTTAAAAGGACCAACTGAAAAATGAAAAAGTGCATGGCAAAAACAATGCTACCACTATAGTCTGAGTTACAAATAATGTACTGAGCAAAGCCCAGTCTAACAAATACTTCATGTTACATCAAATCATATAATTAAGAAAAATATACTTTTATAGACATAATTAGAAAAAATTATATTCGTATAGGCCATATCCTTTCGATTATTGTAATAACATAAGACACGTGAGTTTGAGTTATGTAAATAGAAGAACTAACCCATTCGACAGTTCAATTAGAAAGCGGTGACGACAGTCTGTCTGCTTTACATTTATCATATCTGAATAATGTATACAGCTATAAGATGACACCGTCTGATCCTTTGTGTCTACTTCCGCTTTATTACGGTTGTAGCCAATAATTTGGTTTGATTTTTGCAGTAGGTAAACTTTGTGTTTCATTAAAGTAGTGACCTTTTTTTATGGGAGAATTTTCAACTCCTTACTAAGACCTGATTAATACCACCATCTCTTTTGTTTGTAGATTACGTGTGCTTTGACTTTCAAAATTTCTGCTATAAAAAAAGATATTGCATATGAAAATCAAAAAAGATCTGACCAGAACATGTGGGACATCTCAAGTTTAGAAAAAATATTTTGCAGCCGTCTATATAGCGCCAACATTTCGTTGAAGCTACTCAGCTCGTCAGGGCATGGTTGTTAGATTCAGTAACAATCTGCGAATAATCTCTAAATGAGGTCACAAAAAATGGCTTCAATTTTATGCCTTTCATAACCCACTGCTGCTTATTAACGCATGGTGGCCGATGCTGCCTCATCTGTTGTCATAAACGGTTTAGTAACTGAGAAAAATGGGACCCTGTTAATGTTCTTGGAAGGAGAGGAGGACATATCTTTCATGGCGCAAAAGACAAATTCAAGTGTTTAAATTGTTTGAAACGGTGTAAGACATTCTTCACTGCATCCGATCTCCTTAATATCACTACCACTTATATCCGACCGTAATTGGAATATCAGTCTACTTTAAGATTACTCGATCGTTTGCAGAACAGAGCGAAGAAGATCGTCGTTATTCAATTCCATTGACTCACAGGAGCATCGTAGCAGTGTAGAATTTGTCCCACTATCTTATCGGCTCTTCAATGGTTTTCGCTCTAAAGAGACGAGAGATCAAGTATATTTCAAGTATATCATCCAGCGCTAATTCATTCGTCGTCGATGGCCCAGTGAAGCGCACAACTCATTCCTGAGAAAACTTATTCTTCAGCCGTATGCTCCGTCTGTGGAACAAGTTGCCAGCAAATGTATTTTATTCCAGGAAGTATACACTAACGTCACTGCTTCCTGTTTGCTACCAAAACCTATTTTTCTACCTTCGGCACAATGCATTACCTCTGACGAAAAAATATGTAACAAAGCTTTTCCACACTCAACGGACGCACAGGCTCAATTTTAATAAGCTGACAGTAAAACGAAAAAATACCTTGGTCATAGAAATAAATTTATTCCAACTGCTTCAGGGTCCAACCAGAAAGCTTATCTGTTAGTTAATGCTTGCTTAGTATTTTTCCCAAATCAATTAATTTTGTGTACTAAGTCAGGCTAGAAAATTCGCTAATTTTTAGTTTGTGCCAGACAAGTTATTGGACGGTGAAATTGCTGTGCGAAAAGAAAAATATAAAATCAACCTAATTTTCAACATTTTGAACTTGGTTTTTTCTCTTGGGCGCAATACTTAAAACCATTTGCTTTCAGTTGTTCATGTAGTTGGTCCTGTTTTCTTTACATATTGGCTTATTGTCACATTTCATACTAATTGCAGTCCTAAGTTTTAATCAAATTTTGCAAATGTTTGACTATTGTGGTTAATGCTAACTTTTATCTTTCCTTGCTCATAATACAATAACATTCATGCATTACAAGGTGCAAAAGGACATTTAGCTAGAAAAACAGTAACTGCAAGATACTTTGCCTCTATGCATTATAAACAAACAAACAACCAAGCAACATTAACAAAAACATAGCAAAATGCACTAAATGCCTGGTGCTCGCTCTTATATTTGCTGTGTATGTGTGTGTGTGTGTGTGCTGGCTTGTAGTCGTAACTGTGTTAATGTACACCTTCATACTGTTTATATACCTTCATTAGTTTGTTTGTCAGTTTTATAAAATCTAGTGGTCATAATCTCAGTTTGTGGTTAAAATGTTATATTTTACTGTTTTGGGCCTAAAAGTTTCATAAACATACCAGTACCCAAAGGAAAGGTAAATGGTGCAAGAATATTCTGTGTATGGGTGGATGTGTGTGTGTGTGTGTGTGTTTATGGGCCTGTTGTTATTGCTTGCTGGTATTAGTAAATTTTCTTGAGCTTTCGTTGCTTGTTAATAAAGCTATTACTTATTTTTGTGTTACTGATGTTTGGTTTTACTTTATTATCTTAAACATAAATATATACACACACACACAGCCACTAGCAAACCAGCAGCACCACCACTCACCTATTTGCCACTCTGTATTTATTCATACGATGGCATTCGCACATGCATATGCTTCCTTACCTACTTACTACAACAAATGCTGCCAAAGCAAACTGGTTTTATTGGTTAACATTAAAACTTGGTTTCTACCTTTGTTTCAAATCTTTTCTGTTCATACTTGTGAAGTTATAAATGCTTGTTTTTGTATTTATATTAAAGCTTTGCTTCGATAGTGTGTGCGTTTGTGGCCAAATGTGCTGCACACTGTGTTTGCATGTATAATTTTTAAGGTTGTTGCTGTATTGTTTGTTGGTATAGTGCATTGGTGTGTTTATGACAAATGCTTTTTGCAAAATGCATTTGAAATGTTATAAGTTAGTTATACATGTGGTTTTACATTGTCTTTGGTTTTCAACCTAATGAAATACAATTCACAAGCACACACACACTGGCTCAAATGCTTGCAAACACAACCACGCTCGGAGACAAACACCAAATCTGTTTAACCTTTTACTTATTCAATAAATGTGGGATTTAAAGAGAAGTTTTGCATAAAACTTAAGACTGTTTTAAGTTTGATTTAAACTTGAGGAGTCAAAGTAGTTGAAAGTAAGCGTAGCCTTAAAGAAAACTAAATAATTTGCTAAAAGTAGTGTAATAAAAAATATTTGATATGATATTTTGCTTAAGGTAAAATTTTGTTTGAAATGTTGTATTTTAGAGCCTTAATAACAAAAGCTGCCCATACAAAAGTTGCTGTAAAAGTGTATTTTGAAAACCCCAAACAAATTGAAAACAGACATTTTTCTTCAAAAACTCCCTACATTTTATTGTTCAAATGTTATAGTTACCAGTTTATTAAAAATAAATCTTGAGCTGTATTGCGACATTTGTAATAGGAAAGATTCCACCTTACGTTCATTGTATTTTTTTTCAATTTTGAATTCTTTTTGCTCGACAGTTCATTCGATGACGAATGCCGTAATTTGGCTTGGCTTAAAAAAAAGCCAAAAACCTTTGCTTTATAAAAAAGCAAATGCCAGCATTAAAAATTACACTGTTTAGTTGTGTTTTGAATAAAAATATGTAGACCATATGTACTTTGGTGGCCAAACTACCCAAATCTGCTTTCAGTTTTTCTCGATCACGTAAGATTTTTTTTTATGGTTGAGGCTAATTTCGACCCCTAAATTATAGAGCTACGCCCATATGTTTAAGCATGGTGAAACTTTAGAATAAAGAGCACATTTTTTCATATTACGTCAATTGGTACCATTACACTAAAGCCTACCTACCCTTAACCATAATTCAGAGGATGCTTCTCTTATTTTAGTAAATAGAACACCTGCGCTGTAAAATTTTATTTCAAATACTGGTCTCAAAAGGGAACAATGTCAAAAACCAAAATCGAATCCTATTCCTGGCAAGAAGCTTAATAGTTTTCAAGCTAAAGTAGCCGGTTCGAAGGACCAATTGTTACTGCAGAATAGAGTAGTGGACTATAGTTTTGAATATATTGGAGGAAAGGGCCGGTATTGTGAAATAAAAGACATTTTGTATGGAAGGAACAAACTTCTTTTTTTTTATTATTTAATTTTAATTTATTTTACAGAAAGAAAATGGCGGATGATTAATGGTTGATTGTATAGTGAGCCACTAGTGACAAAAAAAGAATAATAATGTCTGCTTTACACTTGCGTCAATCAGCTTTCGTATATGTGAAACTGAATGACAGCAGGCAGAAAAGTGGTTAAGATATTTGATCTTAACAACTCGTATACAATTTGTTTCTATTTTTTTCCGTTTCAAAGTTATACTGAAATTAACGGCGAAGAAAATTATTTTTCATGCAAAATTCGCTTCTTTTTTTTGTTTTTAATACTCAATAAATACAATTAAAAAGGGCAGCATTTTACTTTTTTACATTTGCTAAATTCTGCACGTCTACGGACTAAAATAAATCATAAAAATCCTTAGGCAAATGTTATTTTATTCACAGTTTAAAGCAGGTACCTTTAATTGTAATAATTTGTATATATACATTTGGTCATACAACTATAATATTATTGCTGGCAGGTAACAGAACTAAAGTTTATACCTACAAATTAGGGATACCTGCTTTAAATTGTGAATAAAATCAACATTTGCTTATGGGCTTTTATGATTTATGACTTATTTTAAAAATTTTAGTATTTTCTTGAGCCATTTGGTTTTTATTACATAACAGTTGGGTTTGGCTTTCAGAATATCGGTTTTGGATTGCGCAGTGCATGTAGTTGATCCATCCTGTTGAAACCACACAGTTCCAGAGATCTGCATCATTCAATTACGGCAAATAAAACACAGTTAGTTGTCATTTGACCACTAGCATCCTCGAAAAAAATGGCACTATAACTCCTCTAGCATGAACAGCGCACCATGCAGTCACTTTGAGCGGGTAAAATGGCTCTTCGTGAATCAGTCGTGAATTTTCGGTGCCCCAGAAGCCTAATCGCTCATTATGATTTTGGTCAAAAAATTGTCCACTTCGTCATGAACACTATTAAGCCGCCTTTTTGGGGCGTGTTTCGCTTCATGGCTTGTTCACTTGTATTCTATAGCTGTCTTGTTTACAAATGTAAAAAAAAAACAGATTTGATATTGGCAGCCATTTGCAAAAATAATAGCATCTCTCAATGGAGTGTTTTCTTTTGGCCCACCTTGTATATTTCTTATATTCTTTTATACATCTGTTCTGACATTTCAGTGCTATTTTTTACAAAAAACCCTGTTTTAAAATGTGGCTCAACAATGCTTTAATTTTTCTGAATACCGGAGCAAGTACTACAAAATTTTCTTTTTTAAATATTTTTTCAGGCTTTCATTTTAATTTTAGGTTACTCCTTTACAGCCTAAGCAGCTGACTATAATTTCAAGCTTCCGCAAATTTCAATTAATTTCCTTTAAATCAGTACTTTAAAATTCTAGCCCACTTACAAAACCTCAAAACCTTAGTCTTCCGCTCTTTAGCTCTATTATTATTAATATTTTTTAAATGTTATTTAACAAAACATCAAAACAAAAGCTTTTTATTTCTTTAAAAAAAAAATTGATGGCAATGATGATGATGTTGATGATAATGATTGGCTTAGTGATGATGATGACAATAATGATTTTATACAATGAACGTGCTTTTAACGTAATCTCCGGTATTTAGACGCAATAATTGCGTTTGTTTATATTAAAAGAAATGCTCGAACACACACACACTCGCATACATGAAGCTGCAATGAAAAACAAGTATAAAGTAAAAATATATTTATAAATAAATAAATGATTATGAAATAAACGGATTACAAAATACACACTTTTTTATAAATAACCAAGAAAGTGGCCATGCAAACTTATTTATTTATTTATTTGCATTAAAAAACAAACTAATATTTGTACAAAAATATTTTATATTTTAAAATTATATTTATGTGAGCAAAATATGCATCAAAGAAAAAAATAATATAAAATAGTTTAATATATCCTTGTTTACTCAGTTGCAAAAATTTACAAAAAAAAAATTTTTTCTTAGTAAACATTTTCAATAAATAAATTTAAATTAAACAAAATTAAGCTTACGACTTGTTAATGTCTTTTCCAAGTAATTTGGGATTAAAAATATTTTTAGTGGGTCAAAGATGCAGGACTTGTTCATATATCCTTTTTTTTTAATTATCTAATATTCAGTTTGAAGTTTACAAAATTTCTGTAAAGGAAAGTGCTAGACAGAACAAGATAAACAAAAGAATGCAGAAATTTATGAGCAACGGTAATATACAGCTTACAAGCAAGTGACTAGTCAAGAATTTTTTTAAACTCTTCCAATGTCTAAGCAAAATTTCTTAGAAAATTCGTATTTTTGTGCTCTGGAAGCTGCTTATAATTTTTAATTGGACTTTGTGCATCTTTAGTAGATCTCTGCTGTCATGGAAAATTCTTAAAATATCTGCCGTAATATATTCTTCTGTTTTTAGGAATTACAAGAAATTTTTTTCAAAATAATTTTTTAACAGAGGCCAAATCGCCGCATTCGATATCGATTGGACTATCGAGCAAAAATAATGTAAAACAAAAGCAAAATAAACAACAAATACACAGCATAAATGGTGGAATTCGTTCGATATCGAATGCGACGATTTGGCCCAGGACACAAACAAGAGCCTTATTTCGTTATTAAAGTAATACAGAGAATGTCCTGAAAATGTCTTAAGCCTTTGATTAAATGGTTGGAAACTAATATTTGACATTGGCCATTTTGTATTGTTCAACATTATTATTTTTTGATCCAGTTTTAGTTTATTTTAGTTTTTAATTCTTTTATTTTGAAGAGATATTTCGCTTTCCTTCGGATTTATTCTTCAAGGCAATAATATTGAAAAAAAAAAAATTTTTAGTTTTATTGTCCTGAAACAAATGCAAGAATCAGGGCAAAATATTGGCAAAAATATATAAAGGAATTAGACGATAAAGAACATTTAGCTCAGAAAAATACAAATATTTTTTTTTTTTTTTTGCGAAACAAGTTATAGTGCCATACGCTTCATCTTTAGTTTTTACATTTGTATCGAGTTTTGTCTCTAGGGTTTCTCTACAGCAATTCCAAACAGTTTTCTTGCTATATATAAATTCGCTTTGATACGAAAGGAATACCTTAGTGGTACATTTAAGTACAACCGGAGATTGAGAGTGAAGATAATTTAAAGCAGGTTTGTATGTTCAGATATTAAATTTTAATTCTTTATTTAACTTAATGTAATTTAATCTCACATCTTGAATATGTAAAATTTTTTTTAATAATATATTTTAAGTAAATTGCTTGAACTTTCAACACGTCCTTCAATTTTGTTTGGACTTAAGATTAATGTTTGGCTTCTCTTAACATTAAAAATATTTGAATTTCCTTTGCCTTAATAATCTTTGACTTTTCGTTTAATTCTTCAGAGGAAGCCTGTTCCAATCACAATATACTTCTTCATTTATTCTAAGTATTTCACTTCTAATAAAATATTTTATATATTAAATAAATATTAGCTTTAGCATTTTGATTTTTTGCATCTAAATAACTTGTGTTGGCCCCAAACTTTAGTTTTAATTTGATTTTTGCTCTTTTATGTTTGATTTAACATTTTCTGTGTTTGCAGTAAACAAAAATCACAACAATATTTTAATTAATTTTCTATACATTATTATTAAATACATACTAACAGCCGTAAATAAAGAGTAAACTAAAACGGAAATGATTTATTACTTTCAGGTCACATCAGCACAATTAAAAGAAGCCGATAGGAATTTTTAGAACAAGGCAAAGTAAAAAAATCAAAAAAATTTACAAATTATATAAATAAAAAAAAAAAACTTTTTTAGTTTTTGGTGTTCAACCCTATAAAAAGGATATATGTGTAGGTTTTTTACTTTTTAAGAGACTTTCAAAATAAAAGCATGACTTTAATTTTGAGAACAAGCTACAAGCTGTAAAATACCTCAATGTTAATTCATTGCCTTTTTTAAGAAAAAAAACTTTTTTTATAAAATTCTGACGCCAAGTACTGATTTAGGCAACTTTTAAAAAAAAAAAAAAGAAAAAAGGAGAAATTTCACTTTTCAAAAAATAACTCTTATTACAAATAGAATGATTTTCCACAAAAACCTTGAAATATTGTAGCTTTTAGAAAAAATAAAAAAAGGATATAAAGGCAGGTTGAATGTTAGTGAGAATATTTTAAAAATAAATTCATAGTTTTAACTTTTTAACGCATCTGCAGGTTGTAATATATATTTTATCTTAAATTCTCAACCTTAAAAAAAAGTAAATAAATAAACATTTTTTATGTATAACAGATTTTTTTAATTATGCGGCTTACATACATATGTATGTAAATAAACATATTTTTGGAGTGCCAATAATAAAAGTAATGCTATAGAAATTTGGAATAAAGGAATATATGTACAAGCTGAAGTTTTTCAGCAAATTTCTTACATTTTTCAGCACAATCTCTTTTAGGCTTTAATTAAAAGCCGCTAAGAAGTACAAATGAAACGTGTGCTGCTAAATATTTGAAAGTTATCGGATTTTCTATAGTGCAGTAAAAAGGATATATGGACAGTTCAAGTGATTTTTCTTATATTACTGGAGAAAAATCGAAGTTATCATTGGCAACAAAAACTACAAATTGTAGTTTACTTTTTGTAGCGTTAGTTAAAGGCATTCAGAAAAAATATTTACATAATATTTCTTTTTTCAAAACAATTATACTTTTCTGTGTAATGTAATAATTCATGTACATTCAATAGACAACCTGTAACAAAATTTCTTTTAGGCAATTTAGAAAAAGGATATATGAGCTGCTCACTCATTTCTTAAAATTTTTGGTAGATATTTTTCATAAGTTTCAATTTAATACAAATGGCGACTTGTGAAGTAAATAATATATGAAAACCTGCTTAGCAGGGGTAAGAAACACGTTTTCAAACTCTAAGTGCTAATTCATATTAATTCCTATTGGCTTTTTATGTTATCAGAATCTAAAAGACTTGAGCAGAATATTAACAAACGAAAATCTATTTAAGGCCTTAAAACATTTAGACACAATATATTTTTACTACACACAAGATAAAATTACAGAGCGTAGCTTTGAAATGTATGTGCGTGTGCATATGTATATAAATGTATGCATGTGCGTGTTAAAAATAAAATTCATTTAATTTTCTTTGCCTTTAAGGCATCAAATGCACATTGTAATTAAAAATCCTTTAACATCAGAAACATAAAATCTCTGAAACACAAAAATAAAACAAAATCAGTATAAACAAATACACACGCTGCTACAGCCACACATAAGCGTATAAACAGAAGCAATTATACCAATACAACCACACCGGCATCTACTCGTAAATAATCCAAACAGTATAAAATCTATAATCTGTTTTCTAAAAACCTCATAATCAACTCATATGTATGAAAACACGTACATACCTGTTTGTTGAAAGCACACAAATTTATCAAAGTAAGCAGGAAAAAAACAGGCAAATGCGAGCGCAAAGAAAAGAAGAGGAGCTGTAGGACAAAGCGTCAGGTAAACCAGCAGCAGGAGTTGTGTATTAAAAAAACAACCCATGCACCGATTATAATCAATTTAAGTTCAGAAACAGAAATACAGTCCGCACACAAGCACACAAGTTTAATTAAAACTAGAAATAATCACAGATACCACAACATTAAAAATTTTCTTAATTTATTCTCTGGCAAAAAACAAATAAAACAATTAAAAACCTTGAAGGCATAAATAAAACAATTTGTTTGGTATTTATTATAAGTGATGATTCTCTCTCTCTCTCTCGCGCTCTCTCTCTATCTCTCGGTATTTTAAAGTAACTGGTGCGAGCAGCAAGAACTAAATTTGTTTATTTGAATACTATTTAATAATGTTCATGGGAAGACTTCAGTTATTGGCATAATTTTCTTGATAGAAAAAGCAACACTATTGAATTATACTAATGAGTGAAAACAACAATTAAATTAATACTCCTCTATAATTATTAAATGATTGTATTATGAAAGCAATAATTCTGATTAATGTTTAAAGTTTCAAAATACGTTTTCTTAGTACTTCTTATCAAATGAAATTAAGCCTCTAAGATGGACTAATTAGTCTGAAATATACAAATAAAGTTAATAAATTTTTATAAAACATATACCATCAGAGAACACACCTTCTTCCTAATTTAGTAATTATATATGAAAATTTATACATTTGCATGCAAAAGAACTTGCTTATACATTTGCATGTGAGTCTTCTTCTATTTAAATATTTGTATTTTAGTTTTTAAGTAAATATTCATAAAAACTAATTATTGAAGCGTGTATACATTTACACATAAACATGTTTTTGAGTGTGTGTGTGTGTGTGTGTGTGTGTGTGTGTGTGTGTGTGTGTGTGTGTGTATGCGTTTGTGTACAATAAAACCACATTGAGTTGTTAATTAAGTGGCTTTTGACAATTTTGTTTTATTAGTGCATAAGCAAGTATAGTTTTGTGTGTGTGTGTGTGAGTACTCCCAGTTGGCCATTGTACATGTACAGGCATGGGTGTTGGATTAAGTGGGGGAGAAAGTCGCGAAAATCAACAAGCTAAAATCTAAAATCGTCACACAAACCCCACAATCGCACTTTTTCGAAACAAAATAGTTTTTTTATTTTTTGTGTAAAATATAAAATTTTTAAGCCCACATTTCTTGGTTTTGAGCTCCTCGGTGGATGAATTGGTGGAGAGTCCTACTAAGAGTCCCCGAGGTCGCAGGTTCGATTCCTGCCGAAAGCTTTGGTTGTTTCTGCAGACAAGCCAAGAAGCTTTGCAGTTTTGTCTTTGTTATTAAAAAATAAAAATAAAATAAAACTTCATGACCAAGAAAATTAGTAGGATTTTTAACTACAGCTTAGTGCTGTAGTAATTTGTAATTTGTTAAAAAAGCTGATAGCAATTGCTTCTAAAATTATGGCCATAATTTATATGGCTTTAAATTTCAAAACTCTGTAAAAACTTCGTTTTTTTTGCTCCGCCACTATACGACCTCAAAACACTGTTCTTCGCCAGCAACCTGGTGAACTGGGCACTCTGAAGAGATTTATTCATGTGTGTTGGAGTTGTTATCGTATTGAGCAAATATTTTGGGTTTGATTATACAACAATGTATGCGTGTATGTATGTATGTGGCATGTGGCGGTTTGCCATAAACACATACCTACTAGTTTCATAAAGGAAATTACCAAAAAAATATTATAAATTAATATTTAATTACTGTTTAATAAAACAATAATTAATGTTTATCATGGACACCAGGCACACAGACACCTACAACAATGTTGGCTTTAACATTTTTTGAAATTAAATAAAGTTATTAATTCTTGCAAAATGAATTATATTTAATTTCATTTTAATTTAATTTCATAGAACTCAATATAAGAAAAAAAATCACACACAGAAAATCATTAAAAATGATTTATGTTTGTTTGTCAGCTCGGGGTATTGTTCAGAGTTGATTTTAAATAATTGCTTGTATTGTATTTCAGCATAAATAAATAATATTGTTTTTAAAAACAAATTATTAAAAATCGCTTTTACGCTACATTAAACCTATTACAGATTTTTTTTCCACTATTAACATTTGCTCAAAAAAAAAATTAAATTGGTTTTTATGCAAATGAATGTATCTCACATAAATTAATTTAAATAATTTTGAGCAAATAGAGTTCAACTTATATGAAAAAAATTTTCCAAAATTTTAAAAGCTGAAAAAATTCACACCTACAAATAAAAAGGTAATAATGGCTGAGTTTCATATAACGAAAAAATTTACACAGAAAACATACAACAACTGCATTGGCTGAGTGGCTTCAGTGTCGCTTTAGAAACATGAGCCCCTGGGCTGAAGGAGGCGTGCTGATGAGAAGTGTGGTGGCTTCGAAACAGTTAGTTGTTCATCTGGCTAAAGGTTCTTGATGTTTTCTGCGACTTGCTTAATTAATATCATTCACAAAAATAATATACAGTGCCACCTGCTTATACATTTGAGTTCCTTGGGATAAAATTCCGGCTTACTGTTCTTGTACTTCAATTATAATTCACTGCTGATAAAATATCTTTATAAAATCTTACAATAATTGACAGCAGTAGAAAAATCCCACAAGCTACCGTTAAAAACTTAAGTCTTCTCGAAATGAAGAAGACCATAAATGTAATTTTCTTCATGTCCATTGCTGTTTGTTACTTCAGTTATTTCTGCTGTTCTCTTTTGTATATTTTTAGCATTCACTGCGCTTTTGTCAAAACAACAAGTGAACAAATTAGTAAAAAGTGGTATGTTGTCGCACAAATGTGGTAAGAGACAGCAAAAGCAAGCAATTTACTTAATGACCATAATATTTGTTAAATCAACAAACAAATAGACACAAGCACAAACACAAACACCAGCACATACATACACACATACAATTGCTCACAGATAACATATAGAATATAAAAGCATAAACTAACTTAAATAAACTTTCATAAAGACTCATAAATGTGGGCATTGGACGCATAGAAAAAAGAAAGGATAAAGAACACACCCACACACGCACACTCCCATATAAAATGGACATGTGAGCGAGCGGGCAAAATGGACGGACAAACAAATAAGTTGAAACGACAAACCGAATCACTCATTCATTAGTCCACTCATTCAAAAAACTTTGTTGTTTAAATAAACTTAGGAAAAAAATTTTTTATCGCTTTATTGAAGCCATTGAGAGTTTGCAAAATAAAATAAACAAACAAAAATTTATTTCTTGTTTCTTCTTAAACACTTAAAAATATATTAAATTTGCTTTTGGCTTTCGTTCAAGCACCAAGTATTTAAACACAGTCGAATTAGTATGTCAAATAAAACTTTCACATTTACAATATTTTTGTTTTAAACGTATATAGATGTAAATTTCACTTGCGTATGTGTTTGTAATTGCTGAGCCAGACCATGTAATTAGTATAAAATTGTTTGCATATTCATTTGTTTGGCAAGTCAACAACAATTTCTTGCTATTTTTTTTTTTCAATTTAGAAAAGTATAAATGAATGTTTATTAAAAAAAATATTTTTTCAAGCTTATATTTGCGAATAATTTTTTATAATTACGTAAAGGAAGAGCCATGCGGGCTACAGAAAATGTAGGAGATTACAGAGATAAAAATTTTTTCATAACAGACTTCGAAACCATATGAAACGAGAGAACAGAACACTTGTGCTCACCACAAAGTTAAAATAACAGCCTAAATATTTACAAATTCAAACATAAAACATTAGCTAGAAAAAAACTTTGATTGGAAAAACAGACGAAATGGCATTATAAGTTGTTAGTAACATAAGAATACTTATAAAGAACCAAGTAGCTTAAAATTTAAACAATAACTAATACGAGATGTATGAGCTTATCTTATAATATAGTTTTGCTTCTCAATATTTCCATACAATCTAAGCCAATGTGTCCCCAAAAAATTGGATTGACTTAAATTGCATTGCAGTGCACTTAATTAAGGCATAAACAAGAGAAGGGAATGAAAAGAAAAAAAAATAATGGTAATAAAGTAGCAAAAAGTAAAGTGGAGAAGAGTTCTATAGCCATGAAAAAATAATAGAGCAGGAGAAAAGGAATAAGACGTAAGAAGCAATAATAAGAGAAGGGCGAACGCAAAAAATTAGCGGAGAGAAAAATTAAAGATAAGTGAATTGAAAAGAATATAAAATAAAATAAAGACAAGAAAAGTGAAAAGGGAAGAGAAGTGCATAAGAATAAGCAGAAGGAATAAGTAAAAAGAATGCTAGATGCAAGAATAGAAAACGAAGGAAATAAAAATGAAAAAGGAAAGAAAATGCAATAGCAAATAAAAGCCAAAATAGAAAAAAAAAACCGGCGATTAGCAGAAATTATAAGGGAAGCGAAGAAAGAGAAAAGAAAAGAAGCACGAAAATAAACAAAAATGCATAGACTAGAGCAGGGAAAAAATAGAGCAATTAGAAATGGAGAAAGAAAAAAGTGGACGAAAAAAGAGAAGGGAGCAAAAGATAAAAGAATAGAAGCAAAACGAAGAAAAAGAAAAGAGCACAAGATAAGAGAATTAGACATTACAGAACAGAAGAAAAGTGAAAGGAAAAAAGACAAGAAACGAAGAGAGTTAGAACTGTTCGAAGAGGTTAAAGGTGCAAAAAAAGGGGAGAGAGTAGAGAGGAGAGAAGAGAAGATAACATAAGAAAAGAAAATAAAATAAAAGAAAACAGATGGGTAGATATGAGACGAGAAGAAAGGAAACAGAAAGTAAAATAAAAAACAGAAGATCAGAAAATAAAAAAACAATTGATAAAAGAAGGAAATAAGACGTGTGAACGCAGGAAACGACCAGAGAGAAAAAGAAAATAAAATAAAGTGAATGAGGAAGGGAAAAAGAAAAGATAACAAGAGAAGAAGGAAGCAGCAAAGAAAAGAGGGAATAGAATAGGAGAATAGAAGGGAAAAGAAGAGAAAAGAAGAGAAGAGAAGAGAAGAGAAGAGAAGAGAAGAGAAGAGAAGAGAAGAGAAGAGAAGAGAAGAGAAGAGAAGAGAAGAGAAGAGAAGAGAAGAGAAGAGAAGAGAAGAGAAGAGAAGAGAAGAGAAGAGAAGAGAAAAGAAAAGAAGAGAAGAGAAGAGAAGAGAAGAGAAGAGAAGAGAAGGGAAGAGAAGAGAAGAGAAGAGAAGAGAAGAGAGAAGAAGAGAAGAGAACGCATAGTGCAACAGAGAAAGAAAATGTAGACTAGGAAAAGGAAAAGAGATGAAGAGGAAAAGAGAGAACCCTTAAAGAGAACGACCAACAAAAAATAAAACAGAAGAGATATAAGAGAAAATATAAAACAAACAGTAATTTATAAAAAAAAATGGAAGAAAGAATCGGACTAAACAGGACACTGTAAAAAACATACAACCGGCTTTAAGAAGGCATAGCATTCTTTTTTCTATAAAGTACGATTTTTCAAGAGGTTTTTGTTTCTTTGGTCAGTATTTATTTGTTTCTTTGGCCAGTATTTATTTGTAAAGTCTATACATTTCGGAAACCAAATATTTATTGTTTGGTGGTAATGTTGGTTTCCAGTTGTTGTTTACCATTAAATCCCAATTTCTCCTTTTTTTAGGTGACCTTTTTACAAAGAAAAAATTATAATTTATTTTTGCTTTTACTGAATCGTTTGACTCCCCACTGGGGTCGATTTATTCGTCCTTTTATTTGACTTTAAATGCGAATGTTGCTTGTGTGTGCATGTACACTCACAGTTGATGGTAGAAATTTTGAATTTCCTCTTGGTTTGTTTGGATTTTTAGTTGTTAACTCTTGCAATTAGTTTTATTGTTTGTTTATTGAGCAAGTGTGCGTGTAAATACAAGAGCTTTTAATAAAAATAAAAAAGAAATGCCTTCAATTTGTTTTTCTTTTTTTGCTTTTACTCCTTGCCTGTGCAGTATGAGTTTTATGAATGTTGTGTATTAACAATCATTTGTAGTCTAGATTGTTTGTTGTTATTTCTGTGAAATCCTTGTTATTTATTTATTTTTTTTTATAAATTATATTTGCTGTTGTCATAATTTGTAGATTCTTAGAGTGTTTGATTGTGTGTGTGTGTGTGTGTGTGTGTGATTGTTTGTGTTTCTGATTGTTTCTTTTGTTGCTGTTGTAATTACCCTGCCGGCAACTCAGTTAACTAGTAATGAATTATAAGCTAACTTTTTTACAACTGGTGGTGGTTGACACTTAGATTATTTTCAATGGAGATGACTGACTATTTTAACATTACGATGTCCTAGGAGGTAGTCAATTGTCCGACGCTGCATTACTTTTCAACTAACTTAAAGTTAGCTACTTTAAAGTCAGTAGCCACAGAAAAAAATGTACAAATCAAGGCTGATTTTAAATTTCTCGGTGGTAATATTATATTTTATTAAATTAAATTTCATCCTTTTTTTATTTTTTTTGTTAGCCTCTGGTGGGATTCGAACCACTAAGCCTCAAGACTGGTGAGCAGCCAACTTAACCCATTCAGCCATCGCAACATTTAAAACGAATGCGACAATAGGCAATTTAATTCAAGAGTTATTTACCGTGTATGTGTGTATATGTTAGTATTTGAATTTTGGGTGAACTCTGCACTACGTTTCGATTGTATTGTAGCTAATTTGAAGCTAGTCCATAAAAGTTAACGTAAAGTTAATTATTTAAGTAGTCGACTACCAATTTGCCGGCAGGGTAGTGAAGCGCAAATAAATACCTCGCGCCGTCTAATGAATGCCATGTGATTACATGTGTCATATTCATTGGTGCTTTGTAGTCAAATACACACAGGCATATACACACACATACATGTTTACACTTACTTATTGCTCAGACGCTTTGCATACCGAACAATAACAGCAACAATGTGAAACAATTTATGCGTTTGTCTAGCACAAGTATTTGTTGAAATGTACGTTCGTTGGCATCCCACATTTGTATGGGTTTATTAGATTGTATGATTTAAGTTATTTGTTGGCTTATTTGAGTATTTGTTTGTTGCATATTAGAGGCAGCAGCAGCAGCAGCCTGTGTTTTAAGTATTTGTCCCAGGCAATTGTTTAAATGGCGCATTTGTGCCATATTTTGTATGTTTTATTATATATTATAAAATTTTTAAATTATATTCTTTTGATTCATGAGAGCATTTGGAAAACATTTGAGCACCTATAATTTCGTTGTATTTTTATTTATGCAAACATTTAAAAAATAAAAAATACCTGTTCTTAGCTTAAATGCGCTTTTAATTTATTGCTATAATATATAAGGCTGTTTGCCCCAAAATGTTGTGCAAAATATGGCAGACTAGCAGCAGGAGCAAATAAAATATAATTATAAAATTTAGGAACTTTTTTCAAATTTTACTGCTCGTTGTGATTTTTTTTTTTTTTTGGGAGTGCCATTTTAGTGAATTGGTTTTGCTTTGAGTTCGGCTGCCTGCTTCAGTTGTAATTTGTTTTAGGTGTCTCAACGAGACGGTAAACCAAACCCCGGTGATGCAAAGCAGGTGTCACACCAACTTTTGTAATCGGTTCAGGTTCAAATTAGCAACGACTTAGTTGCTAATTTGTTCACGTGTGGACTAGAATTCCGTGCTGGGGTACTGGAGCTATTTTATCTCTGCTGCATTGTAGTTCGTCACAATTCTGGTATTCAGAGGTTCTTCTAATAAATTTAATCCCTTCCGAAAATTAAATTTTTCCAAAGAAACCTTCAGTTTCAAGGCAGCCACAGCAAGAGACATTTATATTCCCACAAATGTGTCCTAAAGTTTCCTCAGCAAAAAAGCAACATCGTGCTCTTGCTAGCAATTCGTGTTGTCAATCACAGTCACTATTCTTCAGTTAGGATTTAAGCTTTAATTAATGAACAGCATGAGAGACCTCAAGTATCACCCAACGGCTAGTGATCGCCGTTGTGCCAGTAGCCTTGATGAAGGACTCAACAAATCGCTCGAGATATACTGCAATAATGGAGGACCTGGCTAACGATTTCATTACCTAGATGAAAGACATTCTTCTTCACCTTTTTTACAACACGAAGCAGAACACCAAGTTGAGAGGCTACTAACAAGACTAAGCCTGCTTAGCAGAGAACGCAACCCATTTGATGCAGCAGTTGAAAACTTTTTTTCCTGGCCAGCCAGAAAGCTTTGTAAATTTCCTTGTCTTTAATACTTCATACACCGCTTGTTCTTACGAGCTACAGGTAAGCGGATAAAAGGGGTTTTGGACTACGTTATAAAAAAGTTTATATTATTATATTATTAAGGGATTGACCCCTAAATTCACGCTTTTTGATTAAAAAAAAATTGATTTTAAATTAAATCTATTATTCCCTAAATAATAACACCTGTGTGTTCTGTTTTTTATGGCATGATAAGTTTTTTCTCGTTTCTTTTAGGTTAAATAATTTTGTATCCACTGCTAAACTTTTGTTTTCACTTCAGAACAACTTGTCCTTGCGAATGTTTTTATAATAGTCAGCTCTTAGTTGTTGAGTGTTAAAAATATCAAACAGTTCTAGGTATTGTAAAGCTGGCCAGAGCTGGATAATGTGACACATTTTTCACTCAGGTGAACACCGCTGTTTTATAGAACTCAGTTTCTTTTGGAAGCCAAATTCCATTCGTTTCTTTACCCCTAATTCATAAAAATTATAACAGGCTTATAAGACTGCTATTTGACATATTTGTATGGAAAATATGACAAATAAGAACTTTATAAACCCGTTATTATTTTTATGAACTATGCGGTTAATATTTTCGAAATTACATCATTTTTACTGCCATGGACGAAATAGTGTTGCCGAACAGAAATGGGTTTTATAAGCTCATTGTATTATTTACATTTCAAGTTTCGCAAAAAAAGGTAGATAAAGCAAGTTCAGCAGAGAAACATATAAATAGTTAAAGCCTCTAAAAGTAGGTAACATTTTACATGAGTGTCTTATAGTGGCTCAATTCCAATACTTAAGTACATCATATTCTTACCGTCTAATTCATAAAAATTATAACAGGTTTATAAAGCTCTTACATACAAATATGTCAAATAACATTCTTATAAGCGTGTTATAATTTTTATGAATTACGGGGTTATAATATATAATATATAAAAAGAAGACACTGTTTTCCTTGTGGAAATAGAGACTACGATTTGTTCTGTAGCCCGGCATAAAAAAGTTCACAGTTTCCAAAAATAAAAAAATTGATATAAAATTAAGCAGCTGACGCCCTATAAAATTCTGTAGTAACAAAACAAAGAAATAATAGTTATTTTTTCTTAAGACACAAAATCTCATTTCTTTATCTTTCCTTCAACTTCAGCTGATTATATAAACAAATTAAATCTATACACAAAATCTGCTCCCAAATGCATGCCTCATATTCTCATTCCATAGCTTAAAGCCAGTGCTACATTTAAAATGACCATCAGGTAATTTTCGTTTTGTAAAAATAGTATCAGTATTTAAGTTGAAAAACTTATGCCAAGAGACATTAAGTTGTAGCTGACAAAATATCCTCTGGCATAACCAATTCCTGTTAGATGCAATTTTAATTACAATTGAGCCAGGGAAAACTAATACATGATAAAAAGGTATGTATCTAGCATCTGTTTTAAAATAGCAATGTAATATAAATATTTGACATAGAAACAGTTGCTAAGATACATGAGGCAACCAGCACGCGCACACACACACAGTAGCTTAAGAGTAGTAATTGAACGATGGGGGAAAAACAAAATCATGAGCAATAACCAACCTTTTTGCTTCAGCCACAGGGCTAAAGTAAAAGAAAACACAACATACTTGAACAAACGTATGAAAAATAAATATCATTGCCCATGAATATTGACCAAAGGATAGCAATTTATTAATCTAAATATATATTTCATCTTACAGAAAAATCCTTTCATATTTTTAGCCTCTTCTCTTTTTTTCATTAAAAACTTGTTGATTTGTTGAAACTGTACAAGGAGTAGAGACTTTTAATGAAAATACCGTTAATTACACAAAGTCCTTAAGCTACAAGGATTTGCTAATAAACACATAATTTTGTCACATATACATACATTGCTTCTAACATGTGCATTTAAATGAAACTTTTATTTTGCTGAGTATATGACAAGTATTTTCCACGTACACTTATTACTAAGCCACACCCAAAATATTTTTGTAGCGGATAAAAACTTTGACAAGGAAGTACATATTAAAAGTAAACAAATAAAAGTATTTGACAGTTATAAATCTTAAACTCATAAACCAATAAATATTATGGGAACAAGTAATAGTTGACTTTTACTAAGAGAAAGTATTTAGCAAAAACACACAAAATAATCTAACAAATATATTATAGGCAAACCTGGAAACAATGTTTCCTTTTTAATTGAGCACTAAATAACTAAGATATTCGATACAAACCGGCATGAAAGCAACACAAAAATGTTAGCAGACAATTTTTTATGTCATGACATTAAAATGTCAATGCCAGTAAATCAAGTGTTTTAAGAGTAATATATATTTTTTTTGTGAGAAAGGAGATAAAAAACTACGGCTTATGGCCATTAGCAGCATAAAGCTCAGAGCCAAAACGGCCTCGTTCCAAAACTGCTAGCCTAAGAAACATGGCGAGGCAAAGCAAACAAATAAAAGGTCTTTTAACATGCAGAGTATTTTGTTTTTCAAATACAGAGTTTTAAACGTGGCAAGACAAACCCATTGACAAAAAAAAAATATTTTTGCCAAAGTTTTACCTCCAATACAATTTTGTCAATAAGTATATATAAATTAACTAATCGAATATTAAATTTAAGCTGAAAAAGATACTAATCTTAAACTCTTTACAACTAATTATATAAAATTGTGATGTAACATATTAAATATGAAATAAATTGAATTGAATTGAATGTCTTAACATGACAATGTCAATAACCATGTTTTCGCTGCTGCAAGAATTTTTGAAAGTTTTAAAAATGAGAAAAACTACCTTGAAAGAGATACAATGAGAAATGCGAATTACAGCCAAATGTTAGATGAGATGGTTTAAAAATGTTTAAGCTTGAACTTTTCTGACATCCAGCAATTAAAAATATTTTGATATAACTTTTATACAAATAATTTAAATAATTTTTGTATAACTTTAATTTTTAATTTTATAATTGAACTATATGTTTCACAGTTTTTAATAATTTTATCGGAATTTCTACTGGGAGTTTTGCTTCCTCAAAATTGAGAAGAAATTTTAGTGATAAAATTGAAGTGATCAACATTTTTAAAGAAGACTAGAAAAATATGAACTTAATTATTTATTTGCTTTAAGAGCCAATTGAAATCTGTTAATTCAGGTCCAAAAATGAACCTTTTCAAAAAATATTTGCTGTATTTCTCAGCTGTCGATATGCCGACGACATTTCGTTGGTGCTAATCAACTCATCAGTTTCAAACAAACTTTTAAGAATTTTTCAAGTCTACTGATGAGTTGATTAGCACCAACGAAATGTCGTCGGCATATAGACAGCTGAGAAATACAGCAAATATTTTTTGAAAAGGTTCATTTTTGGACCTGAATTAGAAGACTACAAAAGTTAAAGGCTTACTCAAAATTGAACTTGATTATTTAGTTGCTTTAAAAGCTTATTTGAAATGTATTATTTTATTTCTAGAAGTAAACCTTATACATATAAACAGCTGAAAAAGCTAAAAATTATTAATAAAGTTGAAGACTTACTTTAGTTTAATATTTATTTGCTCAGAACTGAGAACAAATTTTTTCTGTGATAAATTTCTATTGAGACAAAAAAGTAAGACTTGTTGTCTTACATAACTGTTTCACGTCCGCCCTGGCGATCATCAGCACCCCAGTGGCTTCAAACTCAGGTCATAGCTAATTGCAGAATTTTTTTTAAGCAGCAAAGCTTAGTTGTCTTACATATTTTTGTTGGAAAAATGTTTTGAAAATGATTTTTTAATGTGACATCGACAGAGCATATATGACAGGTCTACTTTGAATATTATGCGCTGAAAATATTATACATATTTTGAGTAAGATGTGCTCAATAAGCAGAAGATTTAAAAAGTTTCTTATGGAATAAGAGTCGTATTCAGAATAAATGCTTTAGGTTTATTCAATTCGTATTTGTTAAATTTTCCATAAAAATATGTCAAATAAGAGCCTTATAAGCCTGAAATTTTTTTTGTGAATAAGGGTGTAAAACTTCAGCACATGCTAAGAACTTCGCTGCCATTCATATACAAAATGTGGTTTTCTTAAAGTCATCATCAAGCAGTTACTCCTTAAATATTTTGAAAATCGATCGTTTTGGGCTTCACCTGGTGATGTCATTATTTTTTAAAAAAATATAACAGATATTTCTATTTTAAAGCAGATGTCAGTTTGCAAATTATTTCAAATTTTATCCAGAAATTCGCTGCAAAGTTTTTGAGGAAGTGCGAAGATTTTTAATGATAATTATTATTAAGTTTGTAGTTTTCTTTACGACGATTTTTTCTTACACTTATGTTTTTTTTTCAATATTTAGCAGTAATCTAACGCTTCAAAAAATAAAGAAATAATTAAAATTTATTGAATTAAAACGAAAATTGTTGTAACAAACATTTTTATTTTTTATTGATAAGAACTAACGAAATTTTTGTGATTTGATTATGTGCTACTATTTTTGGGGCGTTTACTGCCCTGACATAAGAAATTTACTTGCCTTCACGATGTTCACGATATTCATAGTTTAGGGTGTGTAGTCTTTATTGGGCAAAAACTAACACAGCTAAAGATCTCTTGTTTATAGGTTGTGCTCGCTTCTTTTGTTGTTGCCTCCTTTTCGTAGACTTCGTTCTTGGAACGAACATTCAATACGATATCAAACTCAAGGCCCAGTTAGAAGAGCTTTTAAAAAATAATTGTTGCAATTTTTAGCAAAACAATTTATTAACTTGAAAAATTTTTTTCTTACAAAAATATGTGTGGCTTTAATATAAAATAATGATAAAGTAGCATCTTTATATTAGAAAGAGTTGAGCCAGTCTACTTAAATTGTTCAAGTAAATTGTTTTCCTCATTTGTGTGAGTGAAAACATTTTTATGTTTTTATTTCTAACACAAAAAACTTTTAGACCTTTTCTAAATTCGGTAAACATTGTATATTTGTTTGCTATTTTATGTTTACTTTCACTTCATTTACTTCATAAGCTTCATTCAGTTTTGCAAAAATGCTCAACTTTTAGGGGCAGAAAAAACTTTCTAAATATATGGAAAGTAAAACTTCAAAGTATTAATCTGCAAAAAGTTTTAAACATACTAGCGGCAAAAGAAGTTTTTTCTTCTTCCCCTTTACTACTACATCCATCAATTGCATTGATATTGTTTATAGTTGTAGGAACATATATATTCCAACTAAAGTTGACCTCTAACGTAAAATGTTGATTGATCTGTGTATGTGCAAAACTTCGAAATACAATACTTTTGAAAGTTTTCTTGAATTTATAGGATTATAATACATACAACCATTGCAATTCACACTTACATATGCAAAGAATTTCGTCACCCTTTTGCCTAAAAGCATGCTTTAGAAAATGAAAACAGATGTGGCTTCAAAACAGTGGTTTTGTTTCTTCGCTGCCACTATTTTAAGCTTTTTTGTAAGACTAAAGGTGATCAGAAGTTTTAGAATTGTCAGCAAGCAAAGTGTTGCTTGTAAAATTTTATATTTTTATTGCATACCTTTGGGCGAATTCTTTGTTAGTAAAAACAATTCAAGATTTCCTTTTCACAATCTAATTTAATACCGAAAACTTTGGAAGTCTATTAAATATATTAAAGATTATATAAATACATAGTTATTTTCTAGTTGCTTTAAGAACAAAATATTCCTAACAACCAAGTTTTGACCTGTGTTCTGTATCTTAGTTTTCAGCATATCTTTAAGCCGCCGACATTTTGTTTGTGTGCCTGCCATTTCGTTAATACTAGAGTACGTAAATAGCAAGTCAAATTGCTTTTGCTTGACAGTCAAGTAGTGAAAGCGATGCTGCTAAGCTTCTTAAATCTAATACAACCAAGTTTCAAATATCAGCCGATAGAAACGGTTTTAATACAGCTTCTTGTTCCACAGTTAAAAATTTAATTTTGCTTTTTTATTTGATATAACAAATGTGAACCATAATTTGTTAAGCTGAGCTTAAACAAGAATTAAAAATACGAAATCTGTTACAGTAAAGTTGGAATAATTAAATGAAAATTATGTTTCCTTTAGCATATAATTTGGTTGCAGGATATGTCATTTGCCGGGGTATGCTTTTTCTATTAAATAAGGAAGATTTGTGTTAAAAATTTGTTTTTTACATAAGAAAAAAATGTGATCAAAGGGATGGCATAATCTGGTCGGTCTTAAAAATTGTTACAGCTCAAAACCATGTGATTTCCTAAAACAAACTGCAGCCCAAAACTGATTTTATTTTTTGGTGGTTCTAAAGTTTTGGTTGCTTAAATCGTATTCCAGACTTTATTATTAATACAGAATTTTATCTTGTTGCTTTTGCGTTTATTTTTCGTTTAGGAATCAGGTGATTTATAAGCACCTGATTTACTGAACTGGCCTGCACGTTTTTATATCATATTTATAAGAGTATATATTCCCCTCTTATTAGACCAGAACGAAAATTTTCAGGCAAAATATGTATCAGCACAAAATCAAGAACATGCAAAATACGACTTCAAAAATATTTTGATGGATATATACGACAGACAAACTGGTTGACTGTAAATTTACAAACTGCTTGATTTGCTTGTCACAAGTTGCACAAAAAAGCAACCGCTGAAAACTTGAGGTGCTAAAAACAACGCTTGTTGTACAACAAAAATTAACGGGGGAAAAAGTTTTGGACGTCCATAAAGTTTGTGAAATTTCAACTTTGCCCATTCTATGTTAATGAGAGTTTCCTTTTTATGTACTCCTGCTGCTGCAAAGCATGTGAAAAAAAGTTTTGCAATCAAGTAATTTATTAAGTTGGCATGTGCAGCTCAAATTCATGATTTTTGTTTTTCTTCCTAAATGATGCTCCTCTGCCCAGTTTATTTTCTGTTTTCATTTATTCATGTTGTAAAAGTTTCTTATAAAATTTTTCTAATATTTCTTTTTCTCAACACAGTTTTCATTCGAGTCTTGTTTGTTTGTCTACATACTGAGTAGCTAATCAAATATTTGCCATAATAAAAGGAACAGAAAAAATTACTTAAAATTTATGTTTTAAAATTCTCATAAATTTGGGTATCTATTTTATGAAAACAAGACAAAAATATAAAGAACAATAAAACTTTTTCAGCAAACAAATAAAAGTTTTTATACCTTTTAAAAAGCAGGGTATTTTGTTTTTCAAATACAGAGTTTTAAATTGGTAACATACAGAAATTCTAGGGAAAGCAATTTTGGTAATACTGTAAACACAACGTGAAGGGGCTGCTTCACGAATTGACATTTGAAAATGCCAGAAATTAGATGTGATTAAATGTCTAAGGAAAATAAAAAAAAATTGCTTATGAAAAAAAAGAGATGCTGAAGAGAAGATTGACAACAGCGAAACAGCTGGCAATAATTTTCAATCCGCTAATGACAACAAAAAAGTCTATCTAAATACGGTATTCGATTTTGTTGAGTAGTCAGGATATTAAAACGCTTATTCAAAACGAGAAAAAGTTGTTTAATGCATTTAAAAACAGATTCTTATGTTGCGTTTTCATCCTTCAACAAAACCGATCTACTGCTTCTTATATTGCAAAAACTGGCACAATTGTGCTACTTTTAACACTCAGCAGTTCAAATTTTAAACATATTTGAGACTACAAAATAAAACTCTTTACCTCAACATTTCAGTTTGTCATAATCCCCATTAAAGTTACCACAGTTTAAAAGCAAAACTCAGGACTACTGCAGTATTTTTGCCCCCACCAAACAGCGTAAACCAACTTCGAGAAAGTGCTAAGACGAGATCCTTCGACGTTTATTGTTGGCTCTGTTTGTGAGTGCTCAAGGTTGCTATATTTGTTCAATGGACAGCCATGGATAACTGACAAAACTTTTATTATCGGCAAAAGAGCAGCTCTTATATTTATCTAGCATACTTTTAGGCTTTAAGCTAGTTTATTGAAGTTATGTAAGAGTAAATACTCAACAACATTTAAATTGTTTCTTTCATAGAAAAATGTGTTACCTGTCTACCAACTAGACTAACATTCTAAGCACAATTCTGTCCATTTGATTACTGCAAAAGCAATCATCTTTGTTCAATTTGGTGTACCTGATGAAAATAAACTTTATTCAATTTTAACCCAAATGGGTTTGCGGAGCATTAGCTTTAACTACCAAACAATTTATAAAAAGAATGCATTTTAATGCTTCTTTTTTCCCTGGGTTTTGCCAATACGTGTTTCAACATTTAAATGTTACTTAACTAAACAAGTCATGCCATACCTGGCTGCGGTACAAAAAACACACTTTTATAACAATCAAATATGGTTTTTAACCACTTATGAGTACTCTTAAAGTAGGCCATAAAGGTTAATAGGTATTTAAAACTCATAAAATGTTCTTATCCTTAATAAAATGACTGGCAAAAAGTGGTTTTGCTAGCAGTGGCCATTTGGATAATTGAATAAAATTACTAAAATACTCTTGCACATATGGGCAAGAGAATTGTGAGCATGGCCGATAAAATAAAGACTACCTCTAAATCTTAAGTAGTTGATTCTTTTAAATTTGTTCATCTATTTTTGTTCTTCATTGACTTTGTTATGCTCTAAGTAACTTTGAACCAAAAGGCGATAGTGGCTTAGCTCGGGGTTTGCGTTAAAGCTTCACCATATATTTTCTAGGGTTGTTAAAACAAAAAGATTTGGGATAAAATTATTATTAAGTAAAAGTACAATAACTAAGATGTGTGTGAAGATAAATTCGAATTTAAGTTCCCGGACACAAACCAAATTTTTTTAGCAAAGACAAATTTTGAAGTTAACAGTGCACTGTTAACGACCTAAAAGACTATTATATTTTGGAAAATTTAAAATTTCTAAAAAAGATTAGGAAATTTTTGGAAAAACCAGCTCTTCAGCGCACCACACACCACCACAAATGGTGGCCTGAAGGGTCCTCTAAGACTCCTGGTGGGTGCGATATCTGAAATAATCTTGGTAATCGAATAAAATGGATTTTAAAAAGACTATTTTTGAAAATATGAAATTTCTGGAGAAGAAATATGAAATTTTCGGAAAAACTAGGGTCTTTTTAAAATCCATTTTATTCGATTAGCAAGATTATTTCAGATATCGCACCCACGAGGAGTCTTAGAGTGTGGTGCGCTGAAGAGCTATATTGAGATATTTCCTTACAAAGAGTCGTGGCAGTAAAGACATTTTACATTTTATTGTGCAGGCTTAAGAAAAATGTTCGCAGGGAAAAGATCATATATTTTATATGTCAAGGAAATGTAAAGAAATTGCACGTGTCAAAGCAAGTATTGATTTTGTAGCCCTTTATTTTTAATGTGATTATGTTTATTTTGTAAACTTTACTATATAGCAAGAGGTTCGTACATACGCAATAAATTTCTTTCATACAATTCTAATAATAAATCAATGGAGTTGTAAAGCAAAACGCTTAAAGTTTTTTGGTTTTAAAAAAATTTTTGCGGACTTAAGGCTCGTCTGCATCGATAAACATAAATTGTGTTCGGAATATTTTTCTGATCAAGTTCACCAAACTGAGAGCTACCAAGAAAGCTACCATATGGCTAAAGATCTCGTAGTAATAAAACATTCTCAATTGTTTGCATTGCTGTACTTGGCCAAAACAAAGGCCATTAAGAGAGTAGTGGTCGCGCTGCTTATGCCGTAGAGTATGCTTCATTTTTTATTTCATGCTCATTAGAGCGGCGACATCAGTATCAGAGGCAAATTAATAGATTGTTGTTTCCTAGATGTTCCAACTTCACTTTGCCAAAGGCAATGCTTTACAACCTAACAAATAAAAATGAGAAATTCTTTTGAAAAGCTATGACACTAAAAGCAAACAGGTGTATGTCTTCAAAGCTATGAATGCTACACATCACGTTTATCTCTAAAATAATAAAATAATCCTATTTATAGCCCCAATTTATAAAATACCTAATTTTTGTTTTCTTTCTTACCTAAACTTCCAAACCTGTTATGATTCCCTTGTTTGTGTATTTGTATTATTTTATTTTTTTTTAACCTTAAAAAATATCTTCTTTGTATTCAATACTAAAAACCGCCTTTACTACTTGTCTCATTTTTTTTTTATTTTATGTTCATAAAGTAAAACTTTTTTTTATTTTCTTTAAATAATAAGCTGGTAAATAAATTACATTTAAAATTTTGTTGAATTCTTTGCAAGTCCGTAAAACTTATCATTATGTCTAAATTGGTTTTAAATCTTTATACAGATATAAAAGAAAACTTCAGCTGCTTATTTATGTGCCAGCAAAACTTTTTATATTTAGACATGTATCAAAACCATGAGAATATTTAAGTTACTAAGCACATTTTCTGTATTAGTAGCTGTCTTTCAAATTTAAAGCATTTTTTAAACTTCTTAAAAATTAACTTTTCATTATCTAATGAGAAAAAAACCCATTATACAAAATTCATTGTTCATGCTTCATGTTCATGGACGATATCATAATTTGAAAATATCAAGAAAACAAAGAATATAAATAAAGAGTCTTTACTGCCGCGAAAAGCTGTTTCAAATACAACTAAAATACCTTTAATAAATATCAGGCAGTTGAAAAAATGTTCATTAAATTTAAAATTGTTACAATATTAACTGGCGTCTGTAGCAATTAAGGTTGTTATCTTCGTTGATAGAGTGATATGTGGCCAAACAGATCTGCAGATTAAAAAAAAATCTGTGGTCTAATTACTGCTTCTGACATCGAAGAATCTATTCCAAAAAAACAGCTATCAAAACGACTTATCTCGCTATTGTTTCATTATGACTGAGTGTGAAAGTGTTTATTGAATTTGGAGAGTCCTTTTTCTATGGATATAGATCGCTTACTTGAAAGAGGATAGAATTTTATTTTAATCTTTTTTAATTTTAATTCCTTTTACCTTCATTTCATCTTTCGTTATCAAAGACCGTACTTAGACCCCTGTCGTGTATGTTTCACGGGTTGCCGGTCGTGAGACCAACCCACTTGGGCCCTAGAAAGACCCATTGTGCAAGCTCTGCGGTGTAGTACGCGTCAACAGCATTAATGTGTTTTTTTTTTAACTAGAATTTTATTTCATGAGCTATAAAATTTAGTATAAAAACAGACCGTTTGACAAAGCTATAGCAAAAAAGTTCATAACTTTTAATTAAGTTCTAAATAATAAAATTATTAGTAAAGAAGTTATTGGTTAAACATTTTTTTTTCATATGATATTAAATTTTGAATAACGTTTTATATAACCACTAATTTACCTTTATAGGCGAACTTAATATTTGGTTTTGTTCTACACCTTTTGCGCACTAGTACTTTTTATTATATATATTTTTTTAATATAATTCATAAGCGAGCATAAGGCTTTCATAAGAGAAATGTCTTATAGATTCATTCACAAACACACAACAGCGAATATTTTAATAAACATTTATCAACGAGATGGTAGCTCTGACAGCCCATTCGCAACTACTGGCACATCTTAATCGTATAGGACTATCGGGAGGAGATGAATGTAGAGCACGTGGGGAGGAAAGCCAGACACTAAAGCACTATTTATGCCAGTGCCCCGCCTTCTCACAAATACGATCCCGCCGACATCTTGGGAGAGACACCTTACCCGACATAACCCAAATACGGGGCATATTTATTTCTTTGCCAAAGAGGTGTCTTTACAATCATGGTCAAATGAAGGGATTGTCTTAATCTGTTAAAAAAAAATCTATTGTTGGTTAATATTGTTTTTCATTTTTTTAATCATGTTGCCAGATTGCACTAAATAAAAATTTACCCCTGAAGAAGTTGGTAATAAACCAACGAAACGTCGGGAACCATTTAAATAAAAAAATGTAATTTTTCTTTTAAATGAAATGATAAACTAATGACCTTGAAAACCCATTTTGGTTGGACACCATAAAAGGAATCAAGATGGCATTTATTTTCTCAGTATCTAAAAAAACGTTGAGCAGCTTCAAATATAATTATCCAAACAATTAGTTTCTTTTCTTTTTTATTTTAAAATAAATAACAAAATTAAATCTAGAACATTTTTGTAATACTAATACCTCTTCAATTCTATTTAAAAGTGATTCTTTAATACAAGAAAATTTGATTAAAAAATGTCCATTTGAAGTTTTGCTTCAATTTTTCTCGCTCAATAATTTTTTAGTATTTTTTAATGTACATACAGTACGACATGTTTCTATCAGGCATCAAACAACAGGCACGTATAAATAAATATTGGCAATAGCCATGAAAACCAGCGTAACAGTATACGAAGCAAGCAGAATATGGACAGGCCTTTAATAACACAATATGTACATATAAAGAATGGCCAGCAAAAATCACATAAATAAAATGAAGCAACCAACACAGACTTATAGACAGACCAAAATACTAGAGAAAAACTCATTGAAATGGTAACAAATCACCGTCACGTCAATAACAGTTGAAAAATTGTTAAAATTGAATTACTGTCGCAATTCATATTCCTAAGAGACTCAAAGATACACAAACACATTCAGAGACACATACACATACACAGCAAACAGCAACTGAAAACATATGAGTGGATCAATACAGTACACAAAAGCGTTGCAGAGAAAGTCTGAGTCAAGAGAATAATATCGCACAACATTTTGTAACAACAAATATAAGAAAAAAAAAATAAAAAAATAAAAACAAATAAATATATAAAAAATTGTTAAAAAGAATGAATGGCCGGGTATCAAAAGCGTGCGACCGAACAGGCTGCATTTTGTAAAACACATCAAAACCACATAAAAATCAAAATCAATGTCGAACAAGCAAAAGCACCATCACCAGCTGACTGAATGCTCATATACAAGCAACATGATATCCTTGCTTAAGCGCACACACACACACACACACACCCACACTCTCACACACAAGCATATTTACGCAAACAATCAACAGCAGCCAAAGTTGTAGCCAGAATCGAATGCAAGTAGTTTGTAAAAATCAAATAGCCCAGCAAGTGTATCACTAGTTTATGTAGTCAAACGCACACAGTTGCCGGTGAGGCACCTACTACCTCAACCATACCCAGTTGACCATGTCTTGTGAACATACTTAAGGACGTTTGCAAGATAATAGAATATCGTCTAAGTTGCAATTTTTAAACAAATAGCCTTGAAATTCATGCAAGAGCATACAGTATGGTGTAGGCTGTCAGCTGGTACTTATATTTTGCTTTTCAAGATTATAACTTAAGACAAGCTGAGCATATGCATAAATTCGTAGAGTATGTACATTACAAAATGTCAATTTGTATGAACAAAAATTAAGATTGTTCGATAGTTATTGGCATGAGGAGCGACATGGTAATGTTAGGAACGTTTGGTGAGAAAGGACGTGGTTTTGTGATGCCATAATAGGTAAACGCATGTTTACTTAATGGCTTATTTATGCAAAATATTTCAGGTTTATTAAAATCATACTTGTCAAGTACTGCAAAAACAATGCCAAATAGAATCTAAGTAAACTTAAATGGAACACGCAGTAAGCATACAAGAGCTTGACGGAAGACATGAGGTAACATACTCTCCTATCAAACTACTAACCTAATCTAATAAATATAAAACATATTTTTTTTTTTTTTTTTTTTTTTTTTGAATGAAACTTCTAACATTGTAATAGGTAAATTAGTACTATGTCTTGTCCTCAATATTGTGTTTTCTCTATTTTCCTTCGGCATAGTCAAAGTATAAAATACTGAAGAGGTTGCGTTAATTATTGTTGCCTGGATACTGTCGAAGGTGTATACACTAGATACTAAAAAGTCAAATTAGCAGATGTTAATTCTGTCTTATTTGACTATGCTAAAATAAATGTTTTATATTTTCGTTACTAATTTTTGTTTATTCAAATCTCTTCAAATACTCCCTAATTTTTCATTCCCTGAGTACTGATCCAAGAAAAAAAAAACACCAAAAAAACTATGTAAGAAATTATTTTTTAAATTTCCGAATTTTATTGGTTTTTCTTTTTTTTTTTTTTCACTGGGAGCATTCCAAAAAAGCGTAAAAGATCGCCAGTGTACTCGAAAAGATATTGTGGTGAAGAAATGTTTGAGAGATAGTCATACATTTGAGTCCCATACGAGCACCGCGGAAAAAGTAAATGGGATGAAGGGAAAATTTAATTTACGAGGCTTCCAACTACCAGTCCTCAGACGAGACAAATATGTGACCAACTCGTAATAGCTTTTTCACTCTAATATTTGCTTCCAAAGCTCTAACCCAGTGCCATGCCTCCTTAGGGGGACTTTCACACTAAAAACTCAAATTCGGACGCCTCTAGAATCATTTTTCTTATTATGTCATAGTCGATGTTTTTCATGCCAGAAGCCATTGAAAAATCAATGGTAGAATATCGATTGCCAAGGCAGTCCACCTCTTTGTACAAATATCAATGATCTATTGAAATGTTTGTAAGTGTCCAAACTCCGATCGAATGTTTCATACTGTTTAATGGTTTTTTTTTCTAATCAGCCGATTTTGTTTTCCTAATTTTTTTTTGCTGGTAGAATTCGTAGTCTATCTTTCCTATTATTACAAACGTAAGATAGCTTAAATAGGGCAAATGGTCCCACTCTCTATATCTCCTTACCTGGTCTGCCAGCTTTTTCAAAATTTGGCAGGAAAATAGCGTAACATCTGGGAAAACCACAGCTTGTAGCTTTTCTTGTTTGGGGCAAGAGCGATAAAATTTTCCTTCTTCTTAAGTAATCAACTAGCTTTCATAAAGTTTTGCTTGCAGACACTATAACATTTAAATAGAACTTTCCTAAGTTCTATCCAAATGTTCTTAGAAACTCCAACGTTTCGAAAGACATGGTTGAATGAGCTCCGATAACTGAAGGCTGACAATATGTTTTAATATTTTCTATATCTCTAGACCTAATGCAAGAAGCATAAAAATTAAAGAAAAAAAAACAGTCTGAATGCCCCTACAACTGAACAGACACATGTCTGGGACTCTCTCCTAATTTAGCGGTCTTATTCATAAAAATTTACTATACTGTCTATTTTGATTTTTTTATTGTATATTAAAAATAAAAAAAAAAAATAAAAAAAGAAAGAAATTTTGAACAAAAAAAAACTTTTTCGCCATTTATTTCTGCATAACTCTGAAACGTGAAAAGACAGAAATAAATTTTATGCCAGAATTCCAAATAAAATTTTATAGCACATCTTTTAGTGCGCTACTCACTAAAATTGGAGAAGGGTCTTCCGAATTATGCCCCTATAATTTAGGGGGCAAAATAGGCGACGCACAAAAAAAGTCCTTACATGAGAGAGAAAGATTGAAATTAGATTTAGATTTAGAGCACCAAAATGCATACATATAACCCACATATTTTTTCTTGAACCCATTTTCACTGTTGTACAGTGCAACGAAATAAAATTGAGGTATATATATTATAATTCTTAGAAACATGAGCAATTCAGGGTTAAACCATTTCTCATCGTTTTCCCCAGCCTAACCTGTAAAAAATGTTTCAATGTTCAACAATTTATCGTCCATGCCTGCAGCATATGAGACGGTATGGTCAACTGGGTATGTTACCAAACTCATGTGTAACTTAGCGCTGCGTTTCAGCATGGTTGTGTATGTGTATGCGAAACAAATAAATACTCCAACTGAATATATGCATACAATCGTTATTTTCCTACTTGTATTTTTGCGTTTATGTTTCTTTTTTTAATTCAAATTTTCATTTTTCTTTTACTTTTTTCCACAACGTTTGTTTTCTTTTTTTGTCTTTTTGCAACATGTATGCACAAACACACATACATACATATGTGTAGTGCTGCCTTAGTTGCTGTTGTTATTGTTGTCATAGTTGAAGCAGTATATCAATATGCCGTGCAAATTGATAAAATGATATTGATGAATTGCATGCAACATCTGCTGACAAACTAACGATGAGCTAAAAAAAAAAAAAAAAAAAAAAAAACGGCACAGAAAATATAAACTGTTTTCTGGTAAAATCAACGTGTGTCCAATATGACGAAGAGTTATTGATGCCACTTTATTTATTTGCAGCAAACTGGCTGTACTGCTCAAATAAAGCCTAGTGTACTTTATGCAAAATTAAAACTTCAGCATACGCAAGTAAGCGAAGCATGTAAATTTCCACAACAAATTAAATGACAATTCATAGGGAAATATCTAGGAAGGAGTTTTGTAAAAATGTAACATTGATACCTCATGGGAGTTTTGAGAAATTAATAATTGTTGCGCCAGATAAACTTTGTGCTCTTCCTGCCGCATTACAGTATGCAATGTGTCAAATCAGTTTTATCACATTGGTTATCATAGCCAGAGAGTAGTTTAAACTGCATAAGAAAGAACTGTGTGGTGTCCTATAGCAATCTACCATTTTCAGTTCACATTTGCAAGCTCAAGTCTTCTTATGAAAATTAAAAAGTATGCACGTCTTTTCTTTTGAAAATTTATTGCATAAATTCAAGCTTTTAGTTCAATTTTTCCTTATAGACTGGTCCACTTCTTAAATACATATCTCCACAAAGTACTTTAGAAAACTTAAAACTAGATTTTTACAATCGAATATTATTTCCTACACATGAATAAATAGAAATACGTACACAAATGTTAGATTCAATACAAACCATGAGAAACCAAGACAAACATTAAAGCCAATATCTCTTTATATCATCACTTTTCTGAAAAGTATAGACCTGCAGATGCTATAATTTGACGATATCTTCATCTCATTATATATGAAATAAAAGTAAATTTAAATAAATATTTATCAATATTTCAATATGTTTCCAAAACCAGCTTACAGATCAAATCTCTAACATTTCTAACATGTAACGATTTTCATAATAATTTTCTGTTCGTAATACTGAAACATTTTCAAAGCGAGGATAGATATTTAACGTAAAACAATGAGCAGATAATGCTGTTTTTTGCGAATCAATACGCCTTTACTTTTTGTTTTATTTATGCCCTGCAATTATTGTCCTTTATTGCAACCCTCTTGATCATTTCCCCGACAAGGAATCTTATACACCAAATTCGACACATCCCATTTATCAATCCTATACTCGGTCTTACTAAAAATTCTATCCAGTGTGTGTTACTTTAGTTCTTACATATTTTTAGATTTCCTCTAATTTTTGGAAATAGTAAAATCAATTTTTGTCAAATATTCTCAATTTCATGTTGACAATATGTGGTTTAAATGGTTACACCAGCCAACATGCCAAAAAGCCAAAATTACAAACAACAATTTTTCAAAATACATATGTATATATATATTGCAATTTCTGTAAACGCAAAATCAATTTGACAGCAAAATATTTGCTTTGCACACCAACACACAGACAGAGCTATACATGTTTTCAAGCCAGGCATGTGACTGCCTGCGTGTTAGGACACTTTAATGACACTTGTGGATTGTTTACAACATTGTATAAACAAAACCGACAAAATAATGTTGTTTTTATTTTGGCTGATTTTGTTTTGTCGACATAGCATGCACTTTGCCAAATTCGGTGCCAAAAAGGTTTTCATTGTTTGTGCCAAATATAGAGTAAATTGATTGTATAAATGTAATCAAGCTTAAAAAATCATTAATCACTATTTGGTGAATAAACATTATATTAAATTAAGTTCTGTGCATATGTATGGGTGTGAGTGTGTTGCTATTTAGGTGCTGTCTTTCAATTTATTGCTGCACAGCTACAAATCACATAATTTTTCAATATAAATTTTCAAGCAACATATGCTACAAATTAACAATAATCACACACCCCTAAAGTATGCTTTAGATGGGTATCTTATAAAATGTAGAGATATTCTGGCATCAGCTGGTGGTTGTGTTTGATACACTGTTTTATGCTTTAATTTTTGCTTTGTTTATGTACGGTTTACATTGGTTTCAGTTCTGTTTCAGATTTTCTGCTGGTTTTTTTTTTGTATGGTTTTTTTTTCAGTTGCCTCTGTACTTGAACAAATGAGAGTTTGTGGTGACTTTGATGTAAGTGTGCGTGTGTGTGTGTGTGGTTGTATAACTTTTGTATTTTCTTGGCCATAAAGTCAACTAGTATCACCATAAATTTTTGTATTTATTACATACTTTTAATTTCAGTTTTCTTTTGGTAAAATGTATTCTCAACTTTACTGTCTTACGAGACCAATTTGGTTTCGAGATTTAGAAGCTGCTTTAATTTAGTGCTCTCTCTATATTTATTCCTGACACTCTTGATTTTATAATGCTATAAATATAAATAAATGCTTAAAGTATAAAAACGAAACAAAGTAGTTAATTTAACTATTTATTTTTTTCTTCGTGTTTACTGTTTTACTGCCTTTTTTCTCTGCCAAAACACGTGTAGGAAATTATGAGGAGAGAAAAAGAAGTAAGCAATTGCATAATAAAAATCAATGCTGAGTGTTTTTAAGATATCTATATTATTAGGATTCTTGGAATCAGTGAAGGGAATCAAAGGCCGGGCCACTTATTGAAATTTTGCATGCTTTCAATGCAATAAAAATGAAAGAGCGGTTTTCTAAACACACGAACTTCTAAACTAAAAACTTTTAGTAGTTTTCTTTTCATGGACAACAAGTAGACATAATTATGCTTTAAAAGTGAAACCAAAAGCTAATCAGCTTACATCTCTCGTTTTGTTTAATGCATGTGTTTTTTTTACAAATCACCGCACCAGCCGGGGTTAAATGGTACCACCGATTTGTCCATATGGTTTGTTTAACAAATTCTTTTTTAATAACTCGTGTGCACTAAAACGCAACACAATTACAAGCAGAAACAAAAAACCAAGCAACAACATTGTATGGTTGGTTGTCTGTCTGTCTGCCGGTTCATCAATGTGCTTGTCTGCCTGCCTGCCTGCCTGCATCTGCATCGTTTAAATGTTTCGCACTATTTTTGAACATATTTTGGAGTATACGCTTTATTGTAAACATATGTTTATGCATGCGGAAGTTGCACATAAAACTAGCAAAAAACGAAAACCAATTCTTGCTAGAGAAATAGATTTTCATATGTTATTGCACTCATTTTATTTCATATTTCGGTGAGTGCAGTGTTTGGAATGTCTAATAGTTTTTGTTCAGGGAGGATAAGTTTAAGAATCGGTTTGTAATTTCCTTAGAAATTATCACATATTCGATTCCAGTCATTAGGACATTTTAAACAGCGCTTGTAACCGTATTGGACCTGTAGATTATGGCGTTCCCCAGGGTAGTGGATTAGTTCCCCTATTGTTTTCAATTTGATAATATATATCATATGAAGAATCTGGGAATAAAGGGACAGCTGCTTTTGTATGCAACTCTCGAATCGTAAAAGATAGAAAGCTGAAATTTGCATAGTGTATGTATTTATAGATGCTTTACAACAACAAATGCTAAAGACAACAACAAGTTGAAAACTACCAGGTGTCCCAATACAACCTAAAGTAACAATTACCCGTAGCTGCTAAACTGTAAAAGACAAAGAGCTTAAATTCGCAGAATATATGTGTTTACATATGCCCTACAACAAAAAATACTAAAAACAACAACATGTCAAAAACTACCAGGTGTCCCTATACAACGTAGAGTAAAAATTAGCCGTAACTCCCAAACTGTAAGAGACAGAGAGATGAAATGTGCACAATATATGTAATCCCATATGGCCTACAATAACGAATGCTAAAAACAACAACAAGTCGTAAACTACCAGGTGTCCCTATACAACGTAAAGTAACAATTAGGCGTTACTCTCGAATCGTGAGAGACAGAGGGATGAAATTTGCATAATATATGTATTCACATACGCTCCACAACAACACTTGCTAAAAACAACAACAACTGTAAAACTACCAGGTGTCCCTTTACAACGTAGAGTAATAGCTATAACTCTCGAACCGTAAGAGATAGAGAGTCGAAATTCGCACAGTTTATGTATTCCCAGATGCCTTACAACAACAAATTACAACAACAACAACAAGTGGAAAATTACTAGATGTCCCCATACAACATAAAGTAGCTTTAAAAACAGAGAGATGAAATTTATAAAATATACATGTGTATTCACATACGCCATTCCATACATACATTACACATACATACGTACGAAACCCTCAGAGTACAAGCCAGCCTCGTACTTGACTGAATTTATTTTATATTTTCCATAAGCTAACTATTAACTAAACTTGCATTCATTCATATTGAAACATTAATTTAATTACGAATTTTTTAATAAATATTTAAACAAAAACTGTGAATATAATTTTGAAATTTCATTTGAAAAGTTATTTAGGAAACACCCTCCATAAAATATTTGGGGATTACATTACAAAGTAATTTATCTTAGAATTTACATATAAATAATTTGAAAAAGAACATTGCACCACGTATTGGAGTTGTATACAAATTGAGAAATAAACTCAACATTGGTACTAAACTAATACAGGGTCCGCCATCTAACGTTTTTTTTCCACTAGTGCTTATATCGTGAATGGTGACACTTAGCTCATGTCTAATTTGACAGATAATTAGTTTTATCCTTCCGTTGAATGAATATGGTTGTGTCTACGCTTCGCCAAGTGGGATACAGAAACCCCTCACGCATACACTAAAGAGCCGACGCACTCAAAAGGAGTCACTGTTTGGTGCGGATTTTGGCCAAGAGGCATAATTGGGCCATTTTTCTTTTCGAAAATGAGCAGGGAGTGGCCGTTGTCAATGGCGATCGTTATCGGGCCAGGTTGAAGGATTTTTTGTTCACAAAAATTGAAGAGCAGCATATTGACAACATTTGGTTTCAACAGGACGGCGCCACACAGCCGAAGCTACACTCAATGTTTTGCGCCGTTTTCCAAAAATAAGTTATTTGCCGGATCCTTTAATATATAAAACATTAGGTCAATCACATTTAAATTATTTGCCAACTATGTATGCTTATAACAGGAACATCGTCTCATTAAGAGCTCTACAAAGCCTTTAAGAACCGTGTATAAATTACCGCTGACATTTTCCGCTTTAACTTTATATACAGATATATGCAAAACAATTTTACCAATTTACGGATTACATAAACACCATGTGTTAATTTTAGCTTTTAAATGTGTCAATAATATTGGACACCATACCATAACGTTCTTCCAACTGCAGCAAAATTGCAATACACCGAACTGTACGACTCTTAGAACTCCCAGATTTAGACTTGAAAAAACTAAGCAAAGAATTGACTTTGTAGGGGGCATAGATTTTAACGAGTTGCCCCCAACTATAAGATTTTGAATTGACATTTCTTCTTTTAAATCATCTTGTGAGGAATACTCTTTTGATATTACAATTAAATCGATACATAATATGTTTGCTAATGATATGAAGAATTTAATTACTTAATTAAGTATATGTACTTGCTTGGTTTTATTGTATTTCATTCTTTTATTATACTTCATTATTTTCTTTTGTTTTATATAAAATAAAAATTTTCTGGATACTCGTTCTTCGACCCTCTTTTTTTATTTAACTTTATATGGTTTAATAATTGAGCTCAAGGTCACTTTATTTTCAATAACTATACTTTCTATTTATTGAAAATAAAGTGACCTTGAGCTCAATTATTAAACCACATAAAGTTAAATTAAATAAAAATTGTTATAAACATTTTTTTTTTTTTTAATAATCAGTTATTTAATATAAAATTTGAAATTTCCAACTTGCCCCAATCATGTTTTCTAGGAGCTGAGGCAATTTAATAATGCAAAAATCATAATAAATACGCTCATGAATTAAAATAACAACAAAATGGGTGCTGACGAGCATTGTAGCAGGTACAAGTACTTGTTCCCCAGCTTATAAATATTCCCAATTTACTTTTCTTGTCTATGCAGCGGTCCTACAGCCACTCAACCTCATAAGCATAGCTGCAATAATTTAGCCAGGACCTGAATTCAAATCCGATTTTTTCGCTCACTAATAAGTCTGTTTCCAAATGCATCTTTCTTGTCTTTTCCAAAATTCTTTTTCACTCACATTGGTTGCCACCTTATTTCTTTACTTCAAATTTAGCCCCTTCTTAGTATTAAACTATAATTGTAAAGTACAAAAAATTCGACTGAAAATCCATTAATGAACTTAATTTATTGAAAAAAAAAAATCATGGAAAATTCTATTTTTAGAATCTGTTGCCTGCTTGAATTGTTATGCCTTCAAAACGATCCGTGCGATTGATTTTGTAGCATATATACAACAAACATCAATGTTGCTGTCTGCCACACTTTGTTTTCATTGGCTTCATAAACAAAATATGAACTCTAAGGCAGTCAATGTACTTATATTTGTGTGTTTGGATTTACATTGAATTTGCTGCCAGGGTTCAGTACTTTACATAATCAAAATAAATAAAAAAAAAAATAAAAATAAATGAATATCTAAATGCATGAAAAAATAAACCATATGGGCTTAAGTGAATGCTTTCTGCTCCAGAAATTACTTGCTAGAAAAGCTATCGCAAAATTGAAGACACTATATCGATTGCTACATCGACCCACCCTAATGTGTATTATACATATTTTGTTAATGCAAATTGTTTATACAACTTGATTTCAAAACGTACGAAATATGTTTATAGAGTTGTTGTTGGTGTTGCTAAGATGTTTGTGGCATTGAAATGTGTTTTATGTTTGAGGTTGGCTGCTTGAAAAAGTGTCTTGATCATTTAAAAATAGATTTCTTTTAAATTTCTTTCTGATCGTATAGTTATTACATTGCTACAATGTATTAGAAGTATTTGTGAGGGGTCAGGGCGTATATTGTAATTATCAAATATCAATGAAAATTAGTGTTTTTGAAAAAGCATAATTTGTAGTGGTCTAAAACTATATCAGAGAAAAACTGACGTTGAGCTCTGGCAGCATGGGCTTAGTTTGTACCAATTTTATTTAATAAAGTAGAGTTTTTTTTGTTTTTTTTTAATAATTAAAGAAACTTAATAACAGACTTTCGAAAGAAACATTTGTAATTTGTTGCTGATGAATTTTTACTGATTACCAGTACCGATGATGAAAGCCTTCACGCAAAATAACAAAATATTATAATTTGAAATAACATGTTAGTTTGCTCGCTAAGCATTTTTTCCAATTTTTATTTTTTTTATTTTGGAGAGTTCGATTCCATTTAATTAGTACCTTATAGTAGTAGATAATAGAGTTAGAGGCAATAAAATATTTGATTTGCAATTATAGCTTTATAATATTTGAAAAGAAAATTACCAGCAGCAGATTATGAGATGTTGGTAACGAATATTTGTTAAGACAAGTTGAGATTGAACAAATATTTGCTACAAATAAATGACCACTACCTTTTTGTATGCCCTTTACCCAAGCAAGTACAATCAGACAAACATTAAAGAATGAGTTTGCATACATATAAATAGGAAACATTAAGAAAATCTATTAAATCTGTAGAGGGCAGCTTCTTAAGTTCGAAGTGCTTAACTCTACTATCCCCATAATAACCTTTCTAGCACATATGCCCGTGCCGTGCCCTGTGTTACAGACCAACCTTTTTAGCTCGGCGATTTGCCTCTTTTTGGCATCATACGTAACATAAATAAATTTTTGTCTTTGCACGAGGCTGCAATAAAAAAATAAAACCATGCACTAAATTTATATGCTTTCATTTTAATTCACATATTCAAAAACTTTTGCTTTTTGATACTTTCAAAAACACAAATCGTAGTAGCCGATGGTAAATCGTTGTTAAGAAAAGTAAAATGTTTTCTGTATTAAAAGCTTGTTTGAACTTTTCCGATTCTCATTTTGTTCATGGCAATTTTAGAATAAGTAGTTTAGTTTCTAATATTCTGTAACGATTCCTCAAGCCCACTGATGAGTTGATTGGCATCAATGAAATGTCAGCGCCTTATAGACGGCTGAAAAAACCAGAAAACGTTAAGGCCTGTTAATGGACCTAAAATAATATAATCCCTAAAAGTAAATGCATTTTTTTCACTATTTACTCCTACTTTCCAATAACCAGAAATATTCCTGATCATGTTTAGATTCCTTGAATTGGTACTCAAGTAATAAACAGAAATTTTCCAAAGGCGGCTAATGTTAATATTACAATTCTTTTTTAAAACGAATCCGTCTAGTATTTTTTCTGCCAAGGAGACAGAAAGCAATGATGACTGTTACAATTATCCTAAAAATAGACTTAGGAAGTTACAAAAATGCTCTTATTCTTCTTGAATCCAAATTAAACCGCAACTTTTTCGATATGAAAACCATAAGTTCTGAAAACCATATTTGCCTAGTGTAAAAAATCTTACACATTTACAAGATGGTTTAAAGTGCATCCCGAGAGACGTCCCGTTTTTATTCAAACCTTTGGCAATATTCTGGCCGTAACTGAATATATGTCCACGGACACATTAAAAGGTCAAGTTTGAATGAATATGTATTTCTGTGAAAAATTCAAGGCAATCTATTGCCAGATTTAATTTGTTGTAGCCTATATATAGTCAAGGATTTGTCCACTAACACCTTGAAAGGTCAAGTTTGTATGACTCACTATTTCTCTGAAATATTCACGGCATTCCAAAGCAAGGCTAGTCAATGATTTCATAATGGCCTGGCTGACTATTGCAATCAGGTCTTCTATTGTAAAAGATTAGCTTTCTGTTCGCTCTCTTTACAACAGATATCACTGCCTGCAAGATGATACATCCATCTGTTAACCTAAAAGTACCCTTTCTATGGGGAACATTTACAATCTAACCCTTTCTCTTATCCTGGATTTATCTGTGTGTATAATGTTAAGTCAATGATTGGCAAAGGACTTGAAAATTTAAACTCCTTGTAATAAAAGGCTTGAATAGGATGTGATATATCAGTTCTATTCACTCCATTCACACTCTCCCACAAGCTCACATGGTCTCATGATCTTGAGCTCCATGGTACTGCAGTCTTCGCTGTCAAGTCTCTTGCCATTAGATCAACTAAAAGCCGGCATAAAAAGTCAAAAGTGCCACATTGCCTGGCAAAAACAAGTAACAAGGAGTTACAAAATATGTTGTTCTCTTCAAATAATTTAGAAATTGTGGCGTTAATTTTAGATTATTTAAAAACAATCAAATAAAAATAATAATTCCAGAAAACGTAGACGTACATGTGTAGGTATTTATGCTGTAGAATTAAAAATGATCTTTGAAAGTAAATGCTGTTTTTTTTTTGTTTTTTTTTTATTTTCTCTGTTTTTTCAACAATTAAAAGCAGTCCCAATTATTTTTTCAATTCTTTGTATTGGCAATCAATTTATCAGCAACACGATGATTGTTTTTGAAAAGGATTGAAATTGATTAGTAATTGTAACCACAATTTAATAGATACACTTATAGCGCATGGCCTACAAAGAAAATATAAATTTGTTTGCGTATTTCACGAAAAATGTTTTTAAAATTTATTCAAGAAAAAATACCTTTTCTAATAACTAATATAATCATATTTGCCATCACCTACAATTTAGTTAAGAAAACATTTATTTTTTTTTTTTTTTGAATTAAGAAAATCACATTTGCCGTCAAGTGCATATTCTATTTGCTAATAATTGAACGAAATGCCTTCTAAGGGCCTTTTAAACATTTTCATTCATTACAATTACAATATAATGCCACTCTCTCCCTGAAAAAAAGAGAGTAAAAAATTCTTCCAAAATTCACCAACAAATTTACTCACCAAATGTGAATTGGTGAAATGAAATTTCCCTAAAGTTTCAATTTGTTCTTAGCAAAAGGGGAAGTTTGCAATTTTCACCAACATTTTTTGCCCATTAAGGAAAGTGTTTTCTTTCCACAGGGAAGTTTGGAAAACTTCCCCTCTCATGGGAAACACGTGAGTTTTTCGCCGCATTCACAGTAGTTGTGGAAAATTTATTAAGAGCTTTTCTTTGCAATAACAAAACAAAAACACTCTTAAATACATGCTAAGCTTGCAAAAAATAACCAGAGCAATTTATGTTTTCCGTGATGGGAGCAGCATGCAAAGCAAAAAATCAACGAACAAGTGCTAAAAAAAAAGCTGAATGAAGAACAAAAACTGTAACAAATCTGTGAGCAAATGTATCTAATATTGAAAGTAAGTATGTCATAAAATATCTTACAGTATGATGAGTACGAATGCTCGCACACTACTGCAGGTTGATGTTGTACATAAAAGTTTTTCTTATATACAAGATGAAAGAAAAAATATACGTATGTATATATGTACATTCTACATAACTGAGAATATGAGTTGGTGTTTGTTTGTATCATATACACGGTATCCATGTGGATACCACGGGTACCGCCCAAATGATTTTCACCACAAATACGTAGCAAAGCACCAACACACACACACGCAAACACAACACAAATAGGGAGCCCCTAAAAGCAGCACGTTCAGACACACAAAACTACATACATACGCACGTATCTACACATTCATAAGTTCTTACACTTTATTGTGAGTTTTTGTAGTTTTAGAGGGATTAAGAAGGCATAGGCGGTGAAAAACTGTTACAATATAATTTCATTCACTTGAATAAATGTCAAAGTTAATATAAAAAAAAAAAAAAATAAAATAACTAAATATTTAAGGAATTTAAAATTACTTTGAGAGGAAAAAGCTCTTGAACTTTGCGATTATCCTTAAATCTTTTTTTGTATTTTCTTATACATGAAAATATTTGAAGATTTTGTTTACTTTTCTGGCATCGCACTCGTCACAGGATTAGACTCATTATCGTCAGTCATTTGCCTTGAATGAAGTTGTGTATGTGTAGGTTTTTTTGTAGTTTTTGTTTTTATGAAAACAGTTTCGAAAGCATCCTTACGCCATCAATTTCTATGTGTTTGTTTACTAGACAGTTACATAAAACTGAGACACAGACACATTCAAATCTACATTTATCACAGAAAATTAAAAAAAAAAAAAACGAAAAACAAAAAACAAAAAGAAATAGAAAGCACTAAAATAAAAGCAAGACATTTCGTCATTTTCGCTGGCATTATACCCCCAGACATATTGATGACAAAATGATTATGATGACAAGCCACAAGCCTGTCATCACGTTGCTACTACGTCTATGCACATATGTATATATGTATATGTTTGCTTGTGATTGCTATAGTTGTAGTCAAATTTATTTGTGGCAAATAACAGACTGCAACAGCAATATAACTTCAATTTCTGAGCTGGAGCAGGATTGACACAATGAAATAAATCAGCAAAAAAAAGTAAATAATTTTTACTGTTTATATTTAATTTTTTATTGAAGAAATTTTTTCTCTCAATCAATTTAAAGCATAATTAAGGAGTTGTTTACTTGCTTGCTAGCAAAAACAAAACCTGAATACTTTGAAGTTGGCAATATATGATAATTTCTGTTTTGTTATCTGGGACAATGACATTGGGAAATTGGTAAATGGTTAAAACTATTGAGGCGCCTGACAAAAACTAAGAGAGCAAAATAAACTTGGATAAGAAACGTTTTTTTAATGCATGTTTTCTTAAGAAAAATAATTTCCGAACCAGAGTTAGAATATAAAAACATAACTGTTCACTAGGCCGGGTCGATTTGTATGGACAAAAATTTTTCGTTATTGTGACATCGATTATTTAGGGGCTTCTGGCTTGAGGAAAAAAAGTTCCACTACGACATATCAAAACAAAACGTATTTTCCAAGCATCTGATGTTCAGTTTGTTTTTATTCAGGGCTCAACCCCTACATATGCAGTGCATTGTACTAAAAGAAATATACCTGCAGGAAGTTTATGCCGCAGACGAAGCCTACGGCTGAAGAATAAATTCTCTTTGTAAGATTCGCACACCAATCAAATTCAAATGGATGAGCCCAGTACAATGTCTACGTGCTATGTAAAATTATACGGGATTCGAGAACAAGCTGCTAGTCGGCTTTAGTATAATGGTACCAATTTCCTTAAAATGTAAAATTGTGCTGCCAGATGGTTGCAGATTTTGTGCGCGAAGCCGGTGTTGGCTATGCCATGGAGGAGAGTATTCCTTAGCCCGGCCGGAGGCCGGTTGTCAAGAACAAACTTTTCATATCTATTAAAAAAAAGTCTATTAAATGAAATGTAAAAATGTACGATTTTGAATGTTCAAAACCGATTTTGAATTCGCGATTTTACGTTCTGTGCAAAAACTTTCCTCTGGCAGCCCCGTTTTACCAAAGCTCTCATATTTTTCTTAGTCAATTTCACAAAGTCAACATTGAATTATTAATAAACTGAAAGCCTCCGGTAGACTTTGATTTCAGTTATGGGAGGTCCATGACCTCCTATACAAACCTATAAAACTCATTTCTTTCAAAGTCTCACTCGTAATTCTAAAGTTTCTCCCAAGCTGCTTCATTTCGTTAGAAGTAGAAGCCATTATGGTAATGATAACAAAGTGTGTTGCACTACGAAGATGCTCCTCCAGTAAGTCAATAGAATGGGATGCCCTATTGTTACTGAATAGCTTCTTTGCCCTCTCCTTCATACAACCAAGTATCCACCGAACAGAATTTGAATCTTGTATTGCATTTTTGGTCAGATATATGTGGTATAAGTAGTAAGGGGATCGTATGGAGTGCCGTATATTTTATTCGGTTTCAAAAAGCCACTTCCTTTGCGATATAAATATGTGCTCAGTCTATGAACATTTCATGTTTCTAAAGCCAGTGGCATGATTGTCGCTTTACAAACACGAGCCCCTGAGTTCAAGGACGGATGCTGAAGTGAAAGTATGGCGACTTCGAAACAACTAGTTTTCCACCGTGCTAAATATCTTTGATGTCTTCTTTGTCTTATTTAAATAACATCAATCACAAAAATAACTATATAAGGAAAAGTTCGAATAATGAAAATTAATTAGTTTAAGAAACTTCTTAACAACATTACCCACATTTACTCGGAGCTAATTTAATTTTTGACTACCAAAGACTTAAGAAAAAACCACTGCATTGAACGTTTTATTAAAAACTATTCTTTTACAAACTATTTTAAAAACTATTCTTTTGCACCTGAAACTCTTAGTTAAAAAGTGTTCGCAATAAAATTCTATTCATGAAAATTTTTAGTAAAATATGTTTGCCAACAAAACTGTTATGTAAAACATGTGCAGCAGTTAGGGTTTGCGAATTTCGAATTTTCGGGATTCCAGACAACTGGATGGATAATCCGTTACTGTCACAATGGATAACCCGTTACTAACACAATAAACACTAAACGAAAACTAAGCCAAGCAATAGACATCGCAATTGCGAACACATTGCTGAAAATTTTGCAACATAATTGGACAACTATTTGACAATCTACTTGTTGGCTTAGCAATTATAAAATATAAATTTTTAAATAAACTGAAATGTTATTTATAAATTCTAGAGATAATTCTTCTATTCTTACTTTGCTTCAACATCATTGCTTGATTTTCTATTTTTTGTTAACATAACTTAAGTGATTGGGACAATATTGTTAGAAGTTTTTGCAAAAAACTATAAAACGCAACAGTTTCCCAGATCTCCCGGAATTTCCAGGACAGAATTTTTTTTTTGTTTTTCGGAAACAAAATTCCGGGAATCCCCAAACCTCACTACCAACATAAAATTTTTTCTATAAAAGCTCATCTTCTAATAAATCAAACCCCATTAACTTTATATTATTATAATATTCGTTGTTATTTAATAGATAATATACTTTATGTAAATTGAATAATGTTTTAATTTAATTAAAGTAGCCATAACCTATATACATATGTAGCTCTTCAAAATTTAATTAATCTGGTTTTGGTATAATATTTTTGCAAACTTTTTTGTTGAAGGTGTATCAGCAACTCCTACATTTAAGTTAAACATCAGTCCATATTCAAATAAAAACACATACGTGTCTACACTATTAATGACATGTGTGTGCGTGAGGGCTGCATATGTATTAAAGGTATAATTTTCAGTGTCTCTGGATGTTTGAAGTCTATATAAGCTGATGATATTAAATTTTCCTGTCAAAATAATAACATTATGTAAAAAGTTTTGTTTTATTTTGCGTTTTTTTTTTTTTCAAAACGTTGTGTTATATTTCACTTTTGCGAATAAATACAGAAAGCAAAAAAAAAAAAAAAACTTTAATAATGGTACAGCAACATCTACAAAAACAATAATAAATTGCATTTTCAGAGAAAAGTTTTTGTTTTGACAACAAAATGAAATTATATAGCATACCTTTAGGCATTCAAACAAGCATAGATGATATGACATACAAACACATGTTCATTCACACAACAAATATTCGCTAATACACAGATGAGTACATGTTTAAACACACACACACACACACATAGGCACACAAAAGCACACATGAACGCCATCCATATTAATTAACTATCAATTTCAATAATCAACAGAACAAACACAAGCTCATACAATTTTGCAAACACACACACACACACACATATTGGCAAGCCCTTAACATCGTATGGCAACAACTTTGTTTATTATGATATTAAAAATGAACCTGCTATTGTTGCTTTTGTAATCATCATTTTTCTTTCTGCAAAATAAAATTTTGAGTGTGCTTGATTATAAAACAATTACGTGAACGTACTCTATTCCCTACTCATCTGTCTATACATACATATATGTATACATTTTGCCAATAAAAGATCTACTCTAGTTTTGTTGAGTTGTTTTATGACATTTGTCATCATCTATCAAAAATTTTATATGATATTTGGTATCATTACTGTTGTTTTGTTGTATTGAATAAAAACAAAAATTTTAAAGACCCAGCAAACAAATCTGTTTTAAATCCTTTCAGCGAGATTGTTTGCAAAAAATCAAAACGGAAATCATAAATTAAAAAAAAAAAAAAAAAAAAACTAAACAAAATTGTTAAAAAAAAACAAAGTTATGGTATTCTACCATTCAGTTTTCTTTAAACTCTGGCGGCAAGTATAAATTTTGCTATCAGCATGGAAATAAGTGACAACAAATGAATGACATTAGAGTTCAAAATCATTTTGAACTCAATCATAAAATGGATATTTGACAAGCGTGACATATGTGCTTAACATTTGCTTTTCTAATAAAAGATATTATATTATTTATAAATCGCAATAGTATCACACCTGAGATGATAGTAAGCAAAGGAAAATATTTTCTTAATTTATTAATTTTTGTCGGATGGCAGATGGCAGGAGGCTGCTGGGAAGTGAGAAAAAAAGTTATGCAGCCCATGTGGGACAATCACAGGGCAACTATTTTGTGACTACTATAAAAAACTTATTAATAAAGGCAGAAAGGGAGATAAGAAAACAAAGGAAGAGAAAGATTTCAATAAAGAAATGCAAATTTTGGGTTTATAGAGAAGATTAAAGGGGAAAAACAGACCGGCACTTACTCCCACACTACGTTGGATTCAGCCATCTGTCGCCTCTTGCAAATTAAAGTAACGAGCCAAAGTGAGCCATTGAAATTTCCGATATGCAACTGAGCCTGCCTGCTTCCATACAAAAATATAATCAACGGCCCCCAGCACGTGATAAAATTCAAGGAGATGTTACATAGTTGCCTCTTCATCTCCATCTTGCCAACATCTACATAAGCCACTGAGAGCTAAGTCCAGCTGTCTAATGTTTTTTCCCAGCAGACAAAACTCAATAATGACTGCTTCTATAATTATTTGGCACGACGTTATTCGAGTTCATTCATTTAGTTTATTTTATAGCATGTTTCCATTACGAATTGAATCATCCGCTTCGCTATCTTAATTATATTTATGAATCATACACGACTTGTTTATGTCCCTCGATTTGACTTTTGTTTTCAATAAGCCAACATAAATTTCCCCTTGATTTCGTGAAGCAAATTTTACGAAATGCACCTAAAATGTAAGTAAAAGCGTTGTCGCAGAAAAACTACATTCAAATGGAATGTAGTTGGGAGTTGGCATTCTAGGTCATTATATACCATCCAGAACAACTTAGCTTTTACTTTTATGTGACAATTATGTTTTCTTGTTTTTTTTTCTTTTTTTCCAATATATGATTTTGACATATAGTGCAAACAAACTTGCGATAAAAATTATTCGTTTACAATACATGGATTTTGACATGTAGTGCAGATAAACTTATGATGAGACAGGAATTTTTCATGCTTCGCATGTAGCTTCAACACTAAACTACTTAATTCGCTCGTAAAATTTTGTATTCGCTCCTGATTAGGGTGTTAAGCATAAATAGAGAGCGAAGCGCATATCGTGGAAACATGCTATTATTTTATTGTTGTAAATAAACCATATTTTATAAGTAGTTTTCCTTAAGCATTTTTCGGTCATAGAAAACTCCATTCAAATAGTTTTTAGGGCAATATTTCTATAGCAATCCTTTTATATAATAATTTAAAAAAACCCGTTTTTTTCCTGATGAATTTTGTTCGTTGGGTTTTATACTGAGTTTACCAGTAATCAGTGCTTACGTGTATTTGTGTGTGGGTGTATGTTGGTGTGTGCTTGCTATATTTCTGAAAAGCCCCAATGGAATTTCTAAAATTTTGTTTCATTTAGTTAGTCGTTTGGTTTGGCGACCGTATATTGATTACTATTTTTCTGGCATATGATTTTGGGCAAAATGTCATCAAAAAATCTCTTGTGACTGAAATTAATGAAAATTTCATAAACTTACCAAGAGTTATGAACTCATATTGGTGCTGAAATATCACACATACTCCCATTTCTTCATGTTATGTTACATTTAATACCAAATTTATTTGGACCAACACACATGAGCCTTCATTAATACGCATATTGGGGTTGAAAATAACTTAATTTTCCTGCTGTTTTTTTCTTTTGTTTTTGTGTTTTTGGAAGTTTATTGTTTTCGTCAAAAATCCTAAGCTGAAGCCTAAAGGATATACTAATAAAAAAATTAAACTTGATTAAGAAAGTTTTACGTGACGTTAATAAAAAAATAGGTTGAGGAAAACTTGATAGCACTTGGGTGGAAAATCATATGTTAAACTAGTTAGAAAAAATACTAATCAAACTATTTGCACTAATTCATTTGTTCACTATTTATTTTTTTTTTTTTTTTTGTAAACTTTAATATACATATATTAATTTAATGCTTGTGTTCCTTTTCTTCCCCTCAAAAACATGTACTGTCTAGTATAATCAAAGCATATCTTGCTATTACTTTAATGCTTCAGTGTGAAATATTACTTATTTCCAGGTTACTGTTCTGAGTTTTGTGAAAACATGAAAGAGATATGCCATAGTAACACACTTTTTGTGCTCCATTTAAAAGTATTGAGAAAAAAATCTAAATAAAACACAAAGAAAAACCATAGCATTTTGTTTTAGGGTGACGTTCTTATTCTCGTTAACATTATGAATTGACAAAAAAGTAATTATCGTATCCCATCTTCAGTACAAGTTTGCTAACTGGTGTAGTATTAGATTGAATTTGTATTGAAACTGTTCCACTTATTCTAACACTAACACTGTTAAATGATTGTTTCTATCCTCGTAAATTGCACACTTGTACATACGCATACGTTCATATATATTCATAATGGTTTGGTTTTGAAATTTTATGTGGTAACTCTTCTTGGTTCAGTACTTGCAACAATGTTGATAAATTGGCGACAGCGTACAAATTAAGCAACTGTGCTCTAATTGCGTAAGGAACAGGAGACGGGAACGTAAAATTTTGTGTCCTGTAAACAAAACTGAAATGAATCAAACACTGAGTAGTGGATATATTAAAAAGGAAGTTTTTAGAGGAATGACATTTGGTATCTCTAATGAACGCGATATGTAATCTAGAAAAGTTACAAAAAAGGCTGAGCTTAGTGAAGATGGAAACCACAAAGTTAAGAAAACGGCAAAAAAAAGAATCAAAACAGGATGCGAATGAGAAGACAGTGGAGAAAATCCAAGAGAGACATGAGAGAGATATGAAGAAAACCAAAAAGAAAAGAAAATAAAAGGAGAGAAAAAAAGAAAAGAGAACAAAGGAGGTTCTAAAAAAATTATTGAAATGTAAGGAAAACAAAGAAGAATAGAAGTTTAAGGGAAAAAGAACTTAAAAAAGGGAAAAAACAAAAAAAAACAGAAAAAACGCAAAATAGAACTAAAATGATTACATATAGAGTGAGAAGAGAAGAATGACGAAAATAATTGGGAGGAAAAGAGACGTAATAGCATAAGAGAGGGAAATCATAGAAAGGGAAAGAAAAAACATTAAGTGGTAGAAAAATAAATGGAGTGGAGGAAAGAGAAGGTAAGATAAGATAAGAAAAAAGAAGGGAAGAGGAAAGAAAATAAGAAAACGGATTAGAATAGATGAAAAGAAAAGAAGAAATAAACTAAGAGGAAAAAAATAGAAAAGATTGGAACAGAAGAGAAGAGGAGAGAAGAGAAGAGGAGAGAAGAGAAGGGAAGAGAAGAGAAGAGAAGAGAAGAGAAGAGAAGAGAAGAGAAGAGAAGAGAAGAGAAGAGAAGAGAAGAGAAGAGAAGAGAAGAGAAGAGAAGAGAAGAGAAGAGAAGAGAAGAGAAGAGAAGAGAAGAGAAGAGAAGAGAAGAGAAGAGAAAAGGATACAAAAGACGGATGGAAAAAACTAGAGGAGAAGAAAAACAAGAAACAAAAAAGAAAAGAAGAAAAGAGTGGGAAGGAGTGATAAAGAGATGAAAAGGGTCCGGAAAGAAGGGAAATATTTTTAAAGAAAGGGAAAATAGTTTGACAAACCAGAATAAACAGACAACAAGGAATATAAAATAGGGCAGAGAACTGAAAGAACGACAAGAACAAAACTGTAGAGCAGAAAAGAATATAGGAGAGAAAAGAGAACAGAAAAGAAAAGAATTGGAGAGAAGAGAAGAAAAGATAACAGAACAGAAGAGACGAGACGAGACGAGACGAGAAGAAATGAAAAAAAAGGAGAAGAAAAAAGAAGAGAGGTGAAGAGAGGAGAAGGAGGAAAGAAGATAAGAGAAGGAAAAAGAAGAGAAGAAAAAAAAGAGGAAAGAAGGGAAGAGAAGAAAAGAGAAGAAAAAAGAAGAGAAGAGCATAGAAGAGAAGAGAAGAGAAGAGAAGAGAAGAGAAGAGAAGAGAAGAGAAGAGAAGAGAAGAGAAGAGAAGAGAAGAGAAGAGAAGAGAAGAGAAGAGAAGAGAAGAGAAAAGAAGAGAAGAGAAGAGAGAAGTGAAGAGAAGGTATGAGAAATACTGAGAAGAAATTTTAGATAGAGAGAAGATATTTTAAGCATTAGTTTAAAATAAAAAATAAAAACTACTCTTTTTAAATTTTGACAATGTAGAATTGAACTAATGATCGTTAAAGTAAGGTTTTTGTTTAGTAATTTCACTTTAGAAACTAATAAAAAAAAATAATTTTAAGAAATACATCTATTTTCCACAAATCTTTCTAGCACTTTTCTTAGTTGTTAATTTAGGTTCCTACTCCGGCCTTTTCATAAAACGAAGCTTTTATTCTTGTTTACTAACGTGTTACTTTAAATAATCGCCTTTTTTATAAAAGAAAATTGTAGATGGTTATGTAGTTTTGCTTTTAAGCATATTTTTATGTTTATGTCCCTGTTAATGTTTACCATGATTTATTGATTTTTTAGATTACTACAACAAATTCTTACAAATATGTTTTGCTCATTTTCGCCGAAATTTTTTTTTTTACTTTTACAAAAAAAAACTTTTAAAGGGATTTTCTTTTTCTTATGAACTTAAAAACAAAAACCACAAATTCAAATTAGCTTTTATAGCAATATTTTGTTTTGTTTTCATTCAGAAGGGTGCGTGTATTGAGAAGATACATAGAAATTAAAGACTTTAAACAAACTGCTGAGAATTTCAAGCTGGGTGGAGAGAACCAGGGGCCGAGAAAGGTGGGGTTTCAGAAACTGTTTTGTTTCCTGCGCTTCGCTTTAGCTTTTGAAATAAACTTACTGAAAATATTTCGCTCAATATTTTTAAAGATTTTCTAAAGAGTAAATAACCATTGTTCGCAGTGTGCTGACAAGTTGGCTTGTGAACATATTTATTGGCATTGATATTAAATTTATGTTGTATAGAATACTTGGTGTTGTTTTGTATACATAAAATACATAGTATACATTTAGGCGTAACTGTTGCTTTATATACCAGGCTGCATATTTACACAAAAACATTTTTGTGTGAGCAGACTTTTATATGAGAAAAGTTGTTACACGCAATAAGCCTTTCTTGCTTACCCTTTGTGTAAGCAAAGAAAAATTTATAGAGATTTTCTGACTGTCTGTCAGTCAATGTAAATGGGTTTAATAAAATGCCCATTAAATTTCGTTTTCTTTTTACATTTCAAATTCATCTCTTTAGCTGGGTAATAAAATATACAAAAAAAAAAAAACAAATTGTTTATAAAATGTTACGAGATTATAAAAACATCTATAAAATAATAAGGACAAGAGAGTTTAAAGAATAAGAAGATTTATAAATGGGTTTCATTAGGGTTAAATTAAGAGGAATTTTAAATTTAAGCAAAACTTTTAAATCTGTTTTTATGACATAAACATTGGTGATGGATTACTAAGAACATAATTTGATAAAGAAAAATATAAGTAAGCATTTGACAAGAAGCAACTGAAGATAAGTTTACTGATCTTTAGAGGATGATTAAAACGTCAGTGAAGTACTGTTTTTTTAAGCAGACCGATATCTACTTTAATATATTAAGATTTTTAGGTATTTTTTCTCTTTTCTCTTTCCATTCTAATATTTCGAAAAATTACTTTCTTATTATACAAGTTTTCTGCACTAATTCTTTTGTATTACGTTTAATGGGTTTAAGTTATTTATGTCTTCTTGGTGTGATTGATATTACTACAACAAGAGAAAACAAATATTAAAGACCTTTAGCTGGGGGCATCTAGAGTTTCGAAGTCAGCACACTTCTAGTCAACAACCACAATGGAAATGAGAGGCTGATATCTCTACATTTTAACTTATCAAACACAATAAATTACTATTTCTTCTTTGACTATTCATCGTACATTTGCTGCCGACAAGTGTTGCGGCTTTAAAACTACTAGATGCCCCCCAGCTTATTGATGTTTAATTTGTGTTTAATGCTTTATTTGTCTTGCTTGATTGATATCAGCAATAATGTAAAATTAACTCAAGTCTTATAAACTTATCAGTAAATATTTAAAATCACCTCATATCAAAATGTGTAAGAAATTTTAGTTTGAAAAGTCTTTTCTTCGAGGAAATATGCGATTATCCAGCTAACAATTGGAAGATTGTTGGTGATAATATCAGCAAAATGAGTGTTTTGAGAATATCTTATAAGGCCAAACATCTGGACGATCGAAATAGATCATAAACGAAAGACTACGAGTAATATCAGAAATCACTTAAAAAAATTCACAAATGACTCACATGTGACGGCGGGCTTGATTTAGTTATAATAATTCAGAGGTCCGCAATATAAAAGACTCTGCCAGAAGAAATCACCGTAGGGTACTCTCTTCTCACACCAAATCCTCATTTTCAATCGAGAGCATTAGTGACTAGTTTAAGTGCGCTGGGCAATCGAAGAAGTCTCAAATTCGGTTTAAGAATACTAGCTGGGTAACAACCTGTGAGTGTTTTAATATACAGTTGGGAGCATAGATATAGCAGCTGAACTGATACCATTTCTTGAAGGCCTTTCGGCAGGTGTATGACTAGGACAGAAAGGCAATTGACTGGCTTGGCGTCCAAAAGGGTAAGTTGTGCCAAATAGTCAGCTTAGTCATCTTAGTTTAATTTTAATGAATATCTTTGGGGATGCAAAAGGAATTTTTGCGAGACAAGCCAATGGCATACCGGCAAAATGACGTCAACATTTAGCCCTGTAACGCCTCATGTAAGGTCTATATCTCGTCGCCAAACTACAACTCTACAACTAAAAAGATTATTAATAAAGAAAATTATTTAACAAAAAAAAGTGAGTGCATAACGTCTTCTAATTTTATGCTAATGACTACCTAAGTATGTATATTCTATTAATATTTTCACTAGTTTATTCGATTTGCTAATCTTTTGCAATATTTTGTTTTCGCGATCAGAGTTGCCTTCTCACAGTTGATGTGAAAAGTTTAACAGTCTGGCCATTTGAGAGCAACTTTTTTATTTAGGACAGAGTTCTCTGCGATTTACTATCTATCATTTTCCAGTGAACTAATCGAGCATTTGCGTAGGATAGTGCATCGTGGCCTTAAAGCAGCTTTATCAAAATAAGTTTTAAAATTTTTGGCTTTGAATCTTAATTTCTAATTTCTTTATTTACTTCTGTATTCCTACATACGCACATACACATGTATGTATAAACATTTTGTTGGTTTTCCCCCCAACTTGAGCTTTTCTCACTTCCGCTATTAGCACAAAATTATATCTATTCTATTGACACACATTCTTTTTATTCGTATCCCTGTGTTTTCTTAGTATTTGTGTTATTTTTTTCAAAATAATTCGTTGCGTACAATACGAAAAAAGTGAATAAAAAAATTTTGTGGGGAAAATCTCTGTTGTTTTGCCACCAGTAATACTGACATAAAGACAAACAGATTTGAACATCTTTTAGAGCATTTACACAAGGATATTATTGATAAAACGTACATACGCATGTATGGACATATTGGAGATGGCACGTTCTGTTTAAAGTCCAGTCGTGCGTTTTTAGTGTTTTCTTAAGATAAAACAAGAACGAAAAAAACGATAAACAATATAGTATATGTATGTATGTCTGTACTATATGTAGGCATATTAGCCTGAGGCGAATTAAATAGACAAAATTTTATGGATTATGTGCTATCGATTTTTCGAGAAAAAAAAACTTCTACTACGACATACATATGAGGCAATCGAGGCAAACGATCTTAAAGATTTTTTCTTTGATATTTTTGTTTGGCATGCCCTTCAGGAAGCGTACAACGAAATCGGTGAGTTCGAAAAAAATATTGGTAAAAAAAATTATTGGAGGTTGATCACACATTTGATTCCTGTACGGGTAGCCTGGGGCAATATAGGACGTTTGTCGAAATTTACACTTTCGAGGCGTCCAAATACAGTATCTCTAATATGATTTTTTTTTTTTTGATAAGGAATTATGGAACTTTTTTTCCTTTACATACATACATACATAGGTATGTACATAAGCAAAAGCTATCGAAAAATCGGTGACACAAAATCGATTGCTAAATCGACCACCCTGCTGTATACACTTACATACATACATATATACATATGTACATACCTACTTATGTACCGGAGTGTATGCATGCATGTACTACGTGTTTATATTTGTAAGTAACCTGTCGGATATATACATACATACATACATACATACATACATACATACATACATACATACATACATACATACATACATACATACATACATACACATGTAGATACATATGTATGTAAATATGTATATTTCTGCATATACATACATATGTATGTACATAAATAGACACTACATTTGAACATATGTACACATTTTCTTACAATTTCTTTTTTCAAATTAAAAGCTGTATATTAGTCCAGTACATAAGCCGGTTGTCCAAGCATTTTTTACGTTGTTCTTATTACTATTTATTGAAAATTGTTGCTTCCATGCAATACCAAAAGCATCAATACGAAACTCTCTTTTACTCAATGTTGTAATAAAAAAAATAACTGTTACGCACTCTTTTTCTCTGTGGCTTGTAAATAAATGAAAACAGTGTGACCAAAAACTGAAATGTTAGATTACAATATGAAGTGTGCTGGTTATTGTAACTAAGTAAACAAAATATACGACAAATGACAATGAGAAAGTAAATAAAAATGTATTTTTGGGAAAGTTTTTTAAGATGGTTCTTTCTCTACCCATAGATTTGTAAAAGAAACTGTGCATATAAACAATTACTAAGAATTTTAGTAAGGACGTTAGACAACTTTCCTCTGACATTTTCTTATAACATTTGTACAACAATGCTTTGCCGTTGTAGGTAGCCAGCCAAGAAACTTTTAAATTTTCACAAGTTACTGGTTGCAGTTTGTGGTTCGACCACACAACTATTTCCTGCTGCATGTTGAACTTATTTGATCAAACGAATATAATTTTTAAATAATCAAATAGATCGCTTAATTTTTAGTTAAACATTTTCCCCCTAATTCATAAAAATTATAACAGGCTTATTTGACATATTTGTATGGAAAATCTGTCAAATAAGAGCTTTGTAAACCTGTTATAATTTTTATGTATTAGACGGTATATTTATAAAAAACGTAAAATGTCTTAAAAATCAGATTTTATATAACATTTTTAAAATACGTCACATCTTAAAGTCCTTTAAATTTTTATGAATATGCTCATACAACTTGACTTTACCTGAAAACTAATCCTCTTATTGCGTTACTAACAAAAATCTCTTGTTATTTGAACTTAAGGTACATTATAGTGTCACAGATGAAAAATGTTTAGATCTTGTATAATTATTTATTTACTTCAGTTTTCAAACAAACGTTGGTTTAAAGAACAGCAACATAAAATCGGAACTAATTAATTATATAAGAAAAATTAAATTGACGTCCTCTCACTTCGAGCGTGTTCGTGCAAGCCATCCAAAAAAAAAGACATTCAATCTACATTCGGTTAAATTCAAAAAACACAGAGTTGAAACAAGAACACGGTTGTATTTTTTAAGTGTTGTCTATTCAGCAGTTGACAATAGTTACGGCTGCATGGACCAGAGGGCTAATTGCCCTCTGTGGCCACCTGGCGTAGTGGGAAGCAAAATTTTTTGTTTCTGCTCTTTTGTACAAATTGTTTGTGTCGGCGTACCCAAAAAAAGGGTAACAAGCTAGTTGAGAGTCTTTGGTGTCTCTGGCCCATGCAGCCGTAACATTAGTAAAAATAAATAATAATTACCATTTGTTTTTATTGTCCGAAAAGTTTTCATAAATTCTTCGAATAAACAAAATTAGTAATTATTTCGTAATAATCGTCAATTGTACAAATGATCTAAGAGGAATTACAACTGTTGTGAGCGTTGGTATTACGGCTGCATGGACAAGAGATCGATTCACAGAGCCACTATCTGTCCCTAGCGTAGCGGCATCGTGCAAACTAAAAATGCGATAGTGGTAAACAAAAGTTTTGGTTGTTCTAATTTTTCTGTAATAGTCTTAAATTGTAGAAATAATCTAAGAGGATTTAAGAACTGTAATCACCGTTTTCGATCTGGTTATTTACACACTATTTTTAAAGCTTTTCTAAATTTCAGTTACGAAAAAATCTTGAGTGGGTGCACCTTTTTTTAATTTCTGGTGGTAAATTTTTTTTCAGTGTAAGAAAAATGCGTACGTGCATTCAAACACCTGTTTGAATACTATGTCATTCAGCTGTGCACTGGGATAATATTGATGCACATTAGAATTTTCGATGGACGTCAAGTCTTACGAGGACGCTGTAAAAATTAACGAATTTGAAGTATTGGCAATTATTGTAATACAATTTTTGTTATTTTTATATTCAAATGTAAAAGTTGAAAGGGGTTTCAAATTGTATGTGCTTTTAAATAAAACCTGCTTCTGTTATGTTTGTATTTTTTATGTGAAATTAATTTTTCAAAGATTTTAATTAAAAAAGAAACCACTTAGTGCTTTTTATACAAAAATACGAGTTGTTTTCTCCGTTTTGAAAATTTAAAGCTGACAACAAGGACTATTTTATATCAAATACATTCATATATATACATACATATGTACATATGTATTTTTGACTTCAAACAAAATTCTATCACTGTCACACTGTTCCATTAAAGTTTGCCACTCTTTTAATATTTTTTTGTTACCCAATAAATAACACAATATTTGAACGCATACTTGTTAATGGCTTCCCTTCTCACAACCAACCAAAACAAAGAGAGCTTAAATAGTACTCATAACACTCTTTAAATATTTCTCTCCTGTTTTATTTTCTTCTTTAGTGTCTCACAAAAGCACAAAAACAATAATCACATGTTTTTGTTTTTGCCTGGCTTTGCTTTCATGCTGCTGCCTGATTATTTGTTTGGGATTTTTTTATTATTGTGTTTGCAGTCAGTTATAGCGGCAAATTGATAACAATCACATGCATTTAATTGGAATTTTTAAGCAGCCAGTGTAATTTCTCCTCCTAAAATGTGGAATGTACGTTTTTTTTGTGTTTGTGTAAATTAAAAAAAAGTGTGGCAAAATGTCTACAAGTGCAAAATTGAAAGTAAATTAAGAGAAATGTAAGAAAATTCAATTCTAAATAAAGTGGATGTGTTTGGGTGTTAGTTGTTTGTTTAATAATATTTGATATAAAAAAAATATATGCATGTAGATACATTCATACATATGTACATACATATGTATGTATATAAGAAAGTGCGCGAAAGATTAACTTGTACAAAATAAAGATGGTGAGTATATAATAGTAATATTATTATAATGATCATTGTTTATACATTTACATATAATACACAGAGTGCTTGTATATCATCTTTACATCATTACATTAGATGCATATACATTCATACATATGTACATACATATGTATGTACATATTAATAGTATAATAAATATGTAGGTAGAGAGAGAAGTGTGGTACTTTTTTTCTAATATACATACATACATATGTACTGTTATCATCAGCACTGCCAAAAAATATAAAATATCAAGTGGTATGTAGTAGTTTTAAGACTGAATGTTCCTATTAGGAGATTATCAATTAATACAAATATTCATAAATAATATTGAAAGTGATTTACTTTGTATGTGTGTATGTAAGATAATAAAATCTGTAACCTTGCAAATCTAAGGTGCTTATAGAAAAAAAAATGGTATGCAGATATATACGAAAAACTACAAGGAAGGACAGCAGGAATATTAGGAAATCAAGCAATACAAGAGGTGTAACATTGAACAGGCACATCGCCATTTCAGAGACTATAATATGTGCGATAACGACAAATACTAATGCAAGTCGAAAGGTATAAGTAGGACTTTCGGACAGTCTATCAATACCTAAGAACCCAAACAGTTTTTTTATCTTTTAAATAGTATAAAAATGTCACAAGATTAACTTCAAATTATAAACATATTACTTTGATCCGACAGTTGGAACTTGAATTACAGACATGTAATAATATGGCAGGCATCCACATATGCAAAACAAACTGTTGTTGAGATTTTCATTACGACCATTCTTATACCGTGACTTCTACAGGGGCCTTGACAGGAGATACGATAAGGCTAAAAATTTTCGTTGCAGCAAATTATTAGAGCAATAGCACAACTCTAGAACATTCTGTGCAAACACTCTGATAAGGGTTTCATTGTACCGACTCTTTTTTTCTGGCATTATCACTAGTCTTCTAAAAGAGGAGGTAAAAAAATAGGAAATATCCATCATGGAAAGACTTTAGAACGATACTAGCTTCGACCATACAAGGGCTTTAGCTTCACTTCAGAAATGGAAAAATAGGCCTCAGAATTCTGTGGGGTTTGCTAAGGACCCAGTGTACTTATAATGACAGTTACACAAAATGGACTTTTATAACATGAATATCTGCGAACTCGGTGGTGACAGAAAGCAACATATAAGCCTTGCTAACAGTTACGTTAAAGAAGATGACTCTGTGAGATATGGCCCAAAAAATGTTCAATGTTTGAAGTGTAAATATATTTCCTGAGCCAGAACCGAGATGTTTATATAAGTGGTAGGATGGCTATACGATTCTGCTTAAAAACAGTTCACAATGGCAATGCAATTTAGCTATCATCTGTGTTGGAAACGATTTGGATGCTGACTGTTAAAACTCTTACTAAAGGAATGACGAATTTGAAGTTAGGAAGAAAATTGCCTGAAAAACAAATTTTGTTCTAAAAGTCCATTTTATTGACACCGATACAAAGATAAATTATGGATTATTTTAGGCCTAAAACAGACCTTAGTAATGTGTTGTATCTTTTTCCGCCGGCAGAGCATACACGGCTCATATAGCAAATAAATAATTAAGCGGGTCGGGTAAATGTTTAATCTAGCACGTCAGCAGATGTCCGTTTTTTAACACATTTTGCATCAGGACTTTACTTATTTCGTTCGGCGCTGCAAATTTCATCCTTCAGAGCTGTCAATTGACATCAGCAAAACGAGAAATTAGGCGATCGGTGTTTCTCTATACAAATCGATAAGGCCTAATGTATGTACATACATACATACATCCATACTTGTTGCTAATGAACCTGGCATACATTTATATATGTATCTGTTCTTAATCGATTAATGCCTATTGTATTTTGCAGCCGTATAGGCTGCCCACCTGCAGCGAAATTTTAAAATTTGTAAGGTTTTAAAATTTATTTTTGCCTGTGATAAAGTTCAATCTTGCATAATGTTAAGTGAAAAAGTCGACACCTAATAAGAAGCCAGTGTTTGAGACTTTAAAAGGTTTAACTTGAAAAAAATAATGAAAATGGCTTAAGCGGTCATCGCTTACGTCCCCAAATATATGACAGAGTGTCATTACCTTCTTCATAAGCGGCAAGTTGTGCGTTGATGACACACACTTTTAAAATTTTTAGCATGTTTTAATGTCCATAACTTTAACTTTGGCCAATTTCTGCATTATACGTAAGTATGTATATGCACACAAGTACAAACGTGTTTATGTTTTTTACATTAAACAATTTCCTTTCAATAATTTCATTTATTCATATCGCCAACATTTCCCTGCAATATACCAACTTCCTCTTTGATTGTTTAGTGATTATTAATGCAATTTGAACAATATTTTATTTTTTATATTAATTTAATTTATTTAATTTTGTTTTCTAAATAACAATTTAATAAAAATGTTAGTAATGCCAACCTTCTTTTTGTGTTATTTTGTTGTTTTTGTTGTTATTCTACTTTTTGTTTTTGCATTTTGTGGCAAATTTTCTTCCTTTTTACTGTAGTTGTATTTGTCGTTGTTGTTTCACTTGCTTGTATTTGTAATGTTTTTCTTTTGAAGAGCAATAAAAAAGCAACAAAAAAGAACCGAAAAAAACAACATTTAAATGGAAAATAAAACTATTTCTGTTTCTCTCTAACACACTATAAACAAGCGAGTGAGGTACTCTTTTAATTTCATAACAAAAACAATCGTGAAAAGCAAAATACCGAACACATGCAAAAGGAAGAAGCAAATCAAAAAAGAAGATGCAAAAAAAAAACAACAATAATATTAAAAAAGTATACTAGCATAGAATATAAACAACAAAAACACGACGACAACTACAGCAGCAACAATACTAGAACGTTTTAACTACACCAGAGCTACAAAATTTAGGGGTTCATTCACAACACCACCGTCGACCAGCAAAAACCAACAACTACGACCAATTCAAACAGCAACGAACTCGCAACGAACTGAGACGATAACGACAAACGATTAAATGAAAATTCTGTTTTCCACACACAACTACTCGCACGTACCGACTACTGGAAACTCTTCTCTCTGGAGAACGTTGTTGTTGTTTTCATTTTTGCATTTCTTCAGTTTTCGTTTTGTTTTTATTTTGTGTTTTGCCTCAAATTCTACAAGTTAGCTTGTCTGTTGTAACATGTGGTGTGTTTACTGCATGCCGAGAGTATCAGCGAATATTTTCCAACATTTTCTTTTAATGCCACAGCTCAAGCAACAAAAATATTATGGCCTCACAGCATTAGTTAGTTGTATGACTATCATGTTGTACAGTGAGTTGATAGGGGTTTGTTTGATTGTCAGCTGATTTCGCTATTGTTTTTTCTTGTTGGCGAGCAGGGATGAAAAAGCGCGTATTCGAAAAGAAATGGTGCATGTGATCTCAACACATGTTTTTGAAATACATACATAGATATGTTTGCAGAATTTTGGCGGTAAAGAAATGTCTCTGCACTTTAGCTACCCGCCTACATACACTAACACAAATATACTTAATGTATGTACATCTACACGTACACATGTACACATATGTATAATAACGCTACTTAAAGCAGGGACTATCGAACTCTGACATTTTACAACGGCCATCTAATTGAAGCTACTTCTGCCAAAATAGTTATCATTTATATAGCCTATATTGACAATTCACCGTGGATATATAATGTACATATGTATATGAATTGTATATAACATGCAAAAGCTTGTATATTAAATAAAATTGTTTTGTCAAAGTAATTATATATTTTGGGTAACGCAACTCGCGCTTCGCCCATTTTCCGATAATTCTAATCATCTTAGTGAGTAAAATAGTCACAAGGTAGTGTATGAATTTGAGTCTGGGGTGTCCATTATATTTGACCAATATAAGTGGTAATCGAAGAACCGCAAGCTCTGCTGAAAACATTGCCTCTGTCCATGAGAGTATGCAAAGCAGTCTAAGGTATTTGATTTCAGGTCGCAACAACTAAGTCTTTTGCAGTTCACAATATGATGAATTTGGTGCAGCGACTTTGGCCGGTATTGGAACCAAATTCAACTAAGCGAGGAACTGAAGATAAACGATCATTGATAACGAAATGTCTGCGTTCAATCGGCTCTGAAGTAATTGGTAATTGCAGCTAGTTTTTCCATTGACAAACGAAATTGTTGTATTCTGCACGATACCAGTCAACACTAGGCTCAAAAGTGGCTGGTGCATCTATGCGGGCTTTCAGCTGGCGGCGTAATCGATCCGCATTCCTTTGAGACCGACATAAACCATGCGATCACTCTCAAGGTTCTAGTTATCAGCTTTTCGTGGCCTAAATTTAAAGATCTGTACTGGAGTTCGAACAAAATAGCACTACGTGCAACAAAACTTGTGCCATATTTGGACTATGCACAGGCAATTTAAGATCATGGTCATCTCACTGGGTGATAATGTCAACAAGCTAACGAGACAACGTGACGTTTTCTGGTATGTCTTTTTCAAACTGCAGCTGTATGCAAATAGGCCACAAATCAGAGTGCTGGTCAAAGCTAGCATTATCGTCGCTGTGGGCCAAATTCAGCCTGGTACATGAGCCAGAGCTATTAAAAATTGGACACTGCTGCGTACAATCAGTGAAGCCTTGCCTCTCATATTTTGTTCAAACATTAGGGTGCTGTGTAATGTTTGCTGGAGGGACTACAGTCGCAAAACAAGATTTGAAGCTTATTTGATGTGCTTCTACAGTGCTGCTTTGGCTGGTTATTCATCTCTATATACTTCTTTACTCAGTAGAGCGTTGTTGCAGGGTGGATTGTATTAAATTGGCGTTATCACACTGTCAATAATTATATTTTTTATCCGACGTAATCACATTCCCCAAACCAATTTCTTCTCAAGTCATGCACCTGAAATGTCAGGGGCGTATCTTATCGACTTGGCGGGGGAATCAAGCAATACCAAAATTTAAGCGAGTCGAAGTAAGCTCTGTGTACTTTAAGAGAAAATAAAATTTTGCTAATATTTCTCTAAAAACTAAATGTGAATAAGCACGCAAATAAATAATATACCACAAAGAAAGAGAAAAAACAAATAAAATCGTAAATCTCAAAATAACTGAATCAAGAAATATTTACTTGCTTTTGCAGAGCTTTTTAAGACTAATTTTTTTTGTAAATTTTCTTGCAACCATTAACATATAAATTTTTCAATTTTATTATTATTTTTGCACGGACTTGCTCAAAATAAAAGAAAACAAAAAAGTAGTGGTCACGTTTTCTTTGAAAAACTTAAAATAATTAAATAAATCCACAACATTTTGTTCTTTAATTTAGTATGTATCCTTCATTGACAAACCAAACATCAACGTTCTTCAACAATAGTGTCTTTGGACAAGAAAGATTACGTTGATACTAGTTTATTTTAAGCCTCATTGTGGTAGTCGTGTTTTCGTCAAAAGTCGGGCATTTGTGAAAAATTATCTCTCGATTTCCAAAATATATGTACTAAACTTTTAAAGTCTGCTATAAGAAAGTCTTAAACTCAGTCATAGTTGGCGTATTGGCAACAACGAAAATTTTCGTTTTAATTACCACAAATTCAATACAGGCTAATATCTTTGATCCCCCCCCCCCACTAAAGCTCAAATAATTTGGCGTTAGTTAAAAGCAGGATTTTATTAGACTTATAAAACATTTTTCATTATTACAACTTTCCTTCGACAAAAAGTGAGCGATAAATTATTGGAACAATAATCCAACCTCTAAATTAACTGGAGGCTTAGCTTTTGCATTTACCACATTTGGTTGTGTCTTTGCTATATCAAACTGAAATGGCTAATTCACTGGAAACATTTCTCTGAAAAAAATTTATTTTTCGTGCATTTGCTTTTCTTGCAGACGTCAACTTTTCAAAAGTTTTGCCACAAAATTAACAAACAACAAAATTTTCTTACCAATAAGTTGTAATAATGCAAAATGCTTACCGGCCACTTTATCATTCACTTCCATTAAAGGTACCTTTCGCTAACGCCAACCTTAACGCCAAGTCGTAATAATGGCCCCGAGTAATTTAGCAATTTCTTTGTTCTTCTCGACAACAGTTGAGCGTGATTGACTGGTTCTATCCATCCCAAGTTTCCAAAAAAAGTCGGGTATTTATCAGAAATGAAACAATTATAATGACAGGTCTAGAAAATGTCTGGCAGTTATCTGAAATAATATAATTGCTATCGAAGCCTTGTGGCCAAACAAATCATTGCCAATTCTTGTAGATTGATTTTTATAAAAAAGTCATATTCCCACAATTGATATAATTAAGGAATAATTTGGACTCTATTAAAGTTATACCTGTAGGATAAATATATTTTACATTTTTACTTCTATTTCGCTTCTATTTATCTTCAGGTGGTAGGCAAATTTACAGAACTTTGCCATTGCTATAGTTTACAGCATGAATATCTTTGCGTTTAGTACTTTTACAACATCTCTCTCACTCAACCCCCACCCCATTTCTTAATATCTTATTTTGCGTTGTTGAAATCTTTGAGATGTTTGGAGTTCATAGCCAAAGCCAAACTGCCAACACATCCCTTTGGTGCAAGTTGCTTGCAACAGGTTCGATGGGACTTCATTTTCCATTCGTATTCGAACGGCAAACAAACGAACAACTCGTTATTTTCACTTCGTTTGTAAAACGTGCATTTTGCGAAAAAGTAATCGCTGATTTAAAGTTTTCCTCATTCGATGTTTTCATTATGGTTTAATTGTATTTACGGCTGTGACTTGTTTAAAATGCTTTTGGTTGGTAGAGGTTCGTTAGTTTGCTCGTTCGTTCGTTTGATTTTATTTTGGTTGGATTTTTGTGTTGAGTTGTGTTTGGCTTTAACTCTATATGACTGGCTGGCTGTTCTGTACTGTGCTGTGCTGCTGGCTGTGTATAACAACAACTGGACGACTGGCTTTTTTAGTGTTTTTCTTATTAGAGTTTGCCGTCCTTTTTCAGTATGAAATTGAGTTTTGTGTAGTTAAGTCAGCAAAAGTTTCCGTATTATAATTCATTCTTAAACATTTTTATCAAACGTGTGAGAACAAAATAATAATACAAATTACTATTAAAGCAAAATTTTTTTGAAAACCATAATAAAAATAAATTTATTGTAATAAAGTTATAATTAAATACATATTTATAAATAATTATTGTTTAAAATTATTGAAAAGTAAAGTATTCGTATTCACAAACCAAAACGTTTATTTGTAATTCAATTCAAACAAACAATAATTATAAAATAATAGAAAAATATAAAAGAGAAACTCAAAAACAGTTTGTAAATTAATTGAAATAGTGAAAATAATAATTAGTCATTAACAAGTGTGCGAAATTAATTCAAATATTTCAAACTAAAACCTCGAAAAATCAACCAAACAAACCATTCAAACAAATAACGGTATTTAGCTCAAACACATTTTAGCCAACATTTTCCAAATTTAAGTTTCATTACACTCAAATACTTTTCGTAAAGAAATTATTTTTATTTTCTACATTTTATTGTTTATTTATCTTAATTATAAACAAATCAATTAAAATACACACACCAGCATTCACATTTTTCTTCTTTTTTGCTCTCGAATAGGTATAAACATTATTTTTCGTTTTTCATTTCAAGTGTTTTTAAATTATTTTCGATTTCTTGAGTTTTATCATTTTACTGCTCGGCATCTCTCAATCTGAAAGAGTTTTCATGTATCTGTAACTGTATTTTGGTATCTGGCATCTTTTCATGAAAAAGTACAAGTGCAAAACTTTGTGAGTGTACAAGTGTGAGTAAATGAATGTTCATCGTACAATATTGTAGAAAAATGTGTTAAAATTTCAATTGTTTATTTTATATACAAAATAAGCAACAAAAAAAAAGTACATACATGATTTTTTCTTTGATTCTAAAATAAGAACCAAATATTAAAAAGATTTTACTGAATTTTCAACGAATTGAATATCCATTTTTTTTTTTTGTTTGTTTATAACTTGTAAATTGTTTAAAATATCTGAAACATTTAGCCTTAATTAACAAATTTTCCGTTTGCTTATACCAGAATTCTAAAGTGAACAATTTATGTTTTTGTTAATGGATTTAAAGGTAATGTTTAATTTTAAATCAAGTTTATTATAGCAGGAAATGCAGAAATTAGATGTGAGTTTTTTGCTTAGTGAAAATGGCTGCTGAAAAAATGGTAACATATGTTAGGAAAACTTCAGTTGTTATTTTGAGTTTTAAATTGAAAATTTTGCTAATCTGAAAAATAGAAATAGGTAATATGCTACAAAAATGTTTGTTCTGGAATTTAGAGTATTCCATTTTAACTAACAAAAAATTTAGAATAAATTTACAATTAAGCACTAGAAAAATTCTACAGGCTGGTAAAATGCAGCCCTTTACCCACAAAAAAAGAAACAAACAAAAATACTAAACAGAAAACTCAAGTAAATATAGTTCATATGTTGTACATACATATATGCAAGAAATGTTGAAAAAATCTTATACGACTAGCTGACATCAAATTAGAACGTTTCTTTTAACAACAAAATATATATTTTTATATCGACCTTAAAGGTCCGCAAGTAGAAAACTTTTATTAAACAAAACAAAAACCTCTTATTCAACATAAAAGAATCTCCAAAAATCTGGTAGTTGGAAAAATTGTAAAAACAACAGTTTCCATTCTTACAAAAATTGAAATAAGTTTGCAATGAATTTTACCTAAAAATTCTATACAAAATTTTCTTCAGACTCAATTGAAATAAATTTTAGTTTTTTATTAATATGCTCTTACAAATACGTATACTTTTTTTTTAGAGATGAAAGAAAATGACAGAAAACCACGTGTTTTGAAATTTTGCACAGCGTTTTTTTTTTATTTTGTTTACAGCACAAAATAAATGAAATCTCATAAAAAAAACTGTTTTTCAAATAAATTTGTTTGGCTACTATAAATATAAAAATGATTACTTTTTCTTAACATAATTTAAGAAGAAAAAAACCATCGAATGGAAAGAAACCTTTTTAATTTTTAAAGTGGATTTGATGAAATGTCCAATTTTTTGTGAAATTTCTAATTTCACTTTCTACCTTTTCAAAAATCCAAATGAGAGATTGCATACCGAAGTGATACACAAAAATGATAAAAATGATTGCCTACGTTAAGGCTTTTCAACAACTTTTAGTTAAATGTTCATACAAACGACAATAATTTTATTTCTACAAAATTACGCATCTAAATCTATAGCAAAAAAAGTCTATATTGAGTGCTATATATGCTGCTATATACATCTGTAATACTAGTTATCTTTCCTGCCAAAAAAGCAAGACCAAAAGATATCACTTAATATATGTAACTATATATTATTAGCGTTTCGCAACAAAGGCATGCAACTGGCTGCTCTATTTACTTCATCCATTTAAATTATTCGAAATGGAATAACTATTATTTGCTCTGCAGTATTTAAAAACAATTTTTTGCTGCTAGTAAATTTTTCTCAAGACTCAGCTAAAAAGACAATTTTTAAAATTTAATTAAAACTGTATTTTTATGCTTTAATAAAGGAAGTACGAAAGAAATTTAAATAAAAAAAATTATAAATTAGCTTTAAATTAAAATTTAATAGTGTGGAGTTTCGCTTTCTGGCTTATAATGGCTATTATTATACATAATGGCTATTATTATACATTATATGCGTATCAGCTGTAATACAGTTTATGTAAGTGAAATAGATAAATAAATTACCTGGCCTTCTCTAAAAATGTTCGTGTTAATTTTAGCAGAGATAACACTGACTAGTGCTGTAAATTCTTTAACGTTTAGTTTTTCATGGATATTTTTACAAAAAATAGTTATCTTCCATATAAATCCGTGCAAAAAAAATTTAAGTGCGATACTAATATTAAATGAAAGTTGGTTCAAATATATTTTGTTAAAATATATTTTTTTTTTAATATATTTTGTTAAAATATATATTGTCTGCTCTTATAAGTTTTAGCTATGCAAGAGAATTGTTATTGATATTGAAAACACGTATCAGTCTTAAAGTGCATTTTATATACCCTTAAACCTAAATTATAAAAATTATTAGAAATACAAACAGCAGCTTTGTATACGAAACAAATTTAAAAATCTGTTTGGCCCACTAGAAAAAAACTGATTTTTTTTTATTAAATTTTCTATTTTAAAAATACTAACCAATTGGATTATTTTAAGGAACCTCCACTAACTTTTTCTGTTTTTCTGCAGAAAATTATAAAATCACTTAAGTGCACTTCTTTTCCCATGTTTTTTGTACATAATTTGAGGTCTAAAAGAACCTTTGCTTTCTGTGTGGATTTTCAGCTGCCTATTTCGTTGATGCTACTCAACTCATTAGTAGACTAGTGAATGTTAAAAACTTCATAATTTTTGGTTAACTATTTATTGCTAACACGTTGTTTGCAATAGGTTTTAAAAACATATATTTTCTGTATTAAACCATAAAGTGGATTTTAGTGGAAATTTGTATAGGTTATATATTTTGTATGAAATTTTAAAGAGTCGGCATTTCTTGCCAAACTATTAAATAAAAGCGACTTTAAAGTGCAATCTTCAATTATTAATTTTTCAATAAAATTTAAGTCACTTCGTTATTTACAAGTATTTTAAATTTCTAAAAAACTTACCGAAACATTTAAATGTCAACCTTGAAAATTAGCTTGCAAGCCACACATTCTTCTAAAGTAAAAGCTCGTTTTTATCCAGCTGATGCCAAGAGATAAAAAATTTCTTTTAAGTATATTCCCAAATATTATATATTACGTTAAACTTAAAATATAATAGCGCAAAATATATGATATTCCGAAGTTACCTGTAAACTCAAAAGTGTTGCCGGCTTTTAGGCTGGCAGCTGCTAGCAGTTATATTATTTCTTCTGTTATATTTTCTATTTACTCTGATTTTATTTTGAATTAGAAAATAATGCAAATAATTTTTAAATGTCTTACTACGTTTATTCAGGTTTTTTACCATCTTTCGGCTTTGGAAAATCGTTTAATCAAGAAGATTTTCTATAAGACCACTTATTTAGCTTTGCTGTCTACATTTTAATTTACATATATTTTCTCCTAAAATATATTATTTATTTTGTAAGCTTAATGGAAGGAAATCATAACAAAAATGTAACGGAATAAAAAAATATTTTTGGGAGCGTTATAAAGCTAATAAAATTAACATAAATCTGCTTTAGATGCAGAAGATTTAAGAGTTAAAGGTTTTAATTTTTGGTCATTATATCATTAACTTTAAAAATGCCAAAGATTAAAGGTTATTAGACCAAACCATTTTTAATTTTATATGAAAAAGAAATTTATTTATAAATTTCTTTTTATATTTATTTATTTATATTTATTTATTTATATTTATTTATAAATTTCGCAGCATAAGCTTCGAAATTTCGAACGAGAAGTGCGCTTTTGAATACCAGAGAAATATAAAAAATGTCCCTTCTTAACAAGAGAAATGAAACATCTTTCTGGAATGAAACTCATTTTAAAGTCTAGGACGAAACATATCACATACATAAGTGAGTTATTTTTAAACACTTACTTTCACTACGCTATTTCCCCAAGTTTTCATTTTACCAGCATTTGAAATGGAATACACATAAATAATCCATAGAAGAATGCAATAACTTTTCAAGTTCCCAAAAGTATGCAATTTTGTGAACTTATCTGATGGTGTGACCTTATTATCAATATTTTAAACGCTTGGAAATATCGAAATCTAGAACCCCGAAATTACATTGGTGTGGAATCTAAATTGAAGAATCAAAGCCATTTCGTTTGGATAAATATATCATTCCATTTGTCTTCATATTCATACAGGTTGTTCGGATAGGTCTTGACTGCGTGGTTGTCATTCCAAAAGAATGAACTTTTTGTGCTCCAGATTCAATTAAAATTCCTATATGCTTATTCATCAATAATGAAGCACCAAAAATATTTAATCTAAACAACGTAGCATAGCTTAGGGAATTTCAAAATGTTTTGTTTTAGTTGTTATATGCCGTATTGTCTTGCCTTCACAAAAATGTTTTTCAATTGTGCAGAGAAAGATGTTACGGTAATACTAAAAACCAACTGTCTATTTGAAATTTTGATTCCGATCAACTGATTTAATTTAAATCCAATAATATTTCGTTCTCTTTCTTTTTTTTTAACAATGAATTACGAATTAGCCACCGTAATCGCACGGAATTGAAATCTGTGACTTTTAGTTCACTATTGGCTTAAATAAATATATAAAAGGGAAATAAAGCTGCATACTTTTAGAAACTCAGTACGTGTAGTTAAATAAATAAAAATTGCATGGTTGTCTATAAGATATACAAGACTTAAGACATCTGAAAATAAAAAATAAAGCTAGGAATGAAAATCATGAATTTACGAAAAACTGCTTGTTTTAAAAATGAAAAATAAAATTGTTTTCGGAGTAAAACTTATTTCAGTATCGTAAACGATAGAAATTTTTACACGCGAAAGTTATTTTTTAGCCCAACCTCTTCATTGTTTCTAATGCTTTTTATGAAGGTTTTCATATTCTTAGAGCACGAAATCAAATAAGATTTAAAAATTAGCATAAAAAATTTAATATTTTAAAATGCCCAAAAGCAAGCAACAGTATTAAAATTTAAAAAGGCTTTAATAACGATAGTATCAATTAAGCATTTTAACTGTAGAACAATCTAGACAGATTCGTATGGAATGAAAAACTTTTGAGATCGAATTCCATTTCATTCGGCTGAATATTTTATTTATTAATTTATTTTACTTGATTTGTTTGTATTTTGTTTTAGCTTTTGCTTTGTTTTATGCTGCTGTCTAACACTATTGGCACATTCGTTTTCCTTCTTAGTAATCTAATATTGAGTAAATAATATTTGGATTTTTCATTAATTTTTTTTTACTCTACTAAATCAATCAATGAAAATCATAAACTGAACATTTTTCATAAAAATTGTTTTAATTTTTTTTTTTCAATATTAATTTTTTTTTCATTTCATCTGCTTGTTCTTTCAAAGTGTAAACCAACATCAAAAGCTGCAGGCAACCAAAAATAACGCAAACCAAACAAAAGAAATCAATAATCTATAGAAAGAATAAAGAAAAATTCCATGAAATAATAGAACAAAATAATACACCGTGCAAAAATAACACTCATCATATAACAAAAAAATTATTAATTTGTGTTTGGCTAGAGATAAGATAAATCGCATGAATAGCAAACAAATATTAAATCAAAACTAAATATCAAAAATAACTTTACAAGTGTTACCAAGTCTATAAAATAAAAATCAAATGTTAATAAAATAAAATTAAATTCTAAAATAACAAAAAAAAAAAAACTTTTACAAGTGTATGAAACGAAAAGTTTAAAATCAAAAGCCAACAAATTAAAAAATAAAAATATAGATACATATTCCACTATAAAGCCATAATAATTTAAAAACCAGGCAGAAAAAATAAAAAGAAATAAAAAGTTAGTGTTTATTTTGGCAAACGTTTTACCAACAAATCATTCCATATGGTTCATATTATTGAATTGGTCGGTCAGCCGAAGGTTGAGTTTGCTCAACAAGTTACTGTGAGTATAATCTTTCATATATTTTATAGAGCAAAAAAAAAAAAGAAAAGGAAAACACAAATAATGTAATACTAAGCAGACTTTGGCATATGCAGAAACCAAAAAAAGAAATGAAAATTTAATACACAATATCTAGAGAAAAATATTATATAATAAAACCAAATAAAATATTAGCAACACATACTTATACTCCCCAGTGAAAAGCCAACACAAAAAAAAAAAAAACAAGATGCCAAGAAAAAGCTCCTTAATAAATCTTGTGTTTGTAGTCACGTAATGACAACATAATATGTGACTTTTTATCTTCCTATAATTTTGGTTTATAGAGTTAATTCGAACTGAAACTCATAAGCAAAAATGGTAAAAAAAAAGATAAAACCCAAAAGTTGTTTAATAGAGTTCTTAACAAACTACAGCAAAACATTATAATTTTTGTTTGTTTGAGGTTTTTGCAAGTGAGAAACCGGAGGCGGCACATATCACATACATGTTCATTTTATGAGTCTTTCACTTGCTTTTATGTAATTTAACTTGTGTCTCTTTTTCCTTCACCAAGGTTATTCTCGTACTATTTTTTCATGTTTGATGTTGATAATTAATCATTTCATGTTTAGATGACTTTTTTTTTTTTGGCCCAAAAGAGCTGGGGAAATGTAATCAGCCAAGCGTGACAAAAATTAAATTATTAAATTCAAATATGGTCTAATAGAAATTGATATAATTTAAATAATGTAGTTTTGAGTTTAATTTGGGAAAAATCAGGCACTAGATAGAGATAATTTTCGAAAGTTAAAAAACATAAAATTCGTCATGTTGAAATGGAATTTGGTAAACTTTTTTTAGATAGAAATTAATTGCCCTCATTGTGCGTAGCAATAGTGACCAAAATGACGACGACAGCACAGTCACTGCATAGCCGTGGCCACATATTAACAGTTGTTTACTATAACTGACAACGATTTTATATTAACGATGAAGGCATTCTTAGGACAAAATTGTCCCGAATAAACTTTTTTAATGTCGATTAAAAAGAAATGTGTTTTTTACAATCTAAAAGTTATTTTGTAAACGAAAAAATAAAATGACTTAGACTGCCGTTGATTTAAATAACAACAGCACAAAATTTGTATGATACTGCAAATTTTTAATCTAAATGATTAAAAAAAAAAAAAAAAAAAATACAAAAATAAAGTGATAAAATCAGTAATGCGCTGCTGCCTAAAAACTGTTAGCCATGACCTGGATTCGAAGCCAATTTGGATGTTGATGAGCTACAATTTGGTCATGAATCAGCCAAGTCATGTACCCCAGCCAGTAATGCTTCAACTTTACTTTTCTTGTAGTAAACAATATTAGTTAGTTTTGAATCCTAGGGAACAACTTAGCTGCTATGTAATCACCGACGGCCAACGGCATGCAAATTGCTTATGAACTCTCTCAATGTACATTGTTTTAGTCCAGCGATGCTTAGAATACTCGACCAACTTGAAATTTTTTTTTTTTGCTTTTGGTCTACCTTTAACTTATGAATTATTATTAAGCCATGTAGTAAATCTAACGGACCATCGAATTCGTTTGCATTATAGATGCAGGCCTCTATTCTCTTACTTCATTTAGAAACATTAAAACAAATTTTTAGCTGCTACCAGTGTAAATTGATTACAAGTGTTACAAAGCAAACCACTGCATACGTATAGGCGTTGTCTCCTGGGTATCGGGTCAAAATTAAAATTATCACTTTTATTTAACTTTCGTAATTTGTGATTTGAAATTCTTAATATAAAAGTCCAACAAAGCTTTAACTCGATTTTATGTCCTCAGAATTGACAAATTTTTTTTTGCGGTATAATCTAGACTTGTGTCGAACTTGTTCTTTTGTTCGTGGCAAAAACAAATAAAAAAAAAATGAGTTTGATTCAGGTCTAGTGATTGTACTGATCAATATTTGGAAAGAAGGCAGGAAAAAGGTTTAGGACACATTCGCTGGGGGACGTACCAATTGAATATAGCCATTCAGTAATGAAGAGCTCAGGTGGTAGGAGGGCCAAACACTGTTGCTTAAAAACTATATACAACTAGTTAAGACCTGGTTTTGAGGCCATTAACGTGCTGATGAGCGCCGTGTCGGATATGAAGTAGAGATGGTATAATCCTAAGTCAGTATGTCTTTGTCTTTATTATATTAATTAAAAATGTTGATAACTGCTACTCTATCACAAAAAAAAATTCTCCTTTATTCTAAGAAAGCAAAATTGAACTAAAAGTAATTAAAAATTCATTAGCGATAAAGTAATTAACAATTGCCAATCATAAAGTTCAACTATAAAGTTATATTAATAATTTTATTGCCTGACTCAAATAATTATACTATTATTTTCTAGCTTGACTTAATGTTCTAAATTTTTCCTTTAATTTTATAAAACTGTATTGATAGATCTGTTTTTTATTTGTTGTAGTTTTATCTTTACTTTATATTTCTGTTAAAATTCTACATTCATTTAAAATTCCAATAAACTTTTTCTTCCAATAAAGCCTATCATCATCAATCGATATTATACCACACTCACATACACAGACGCACACACACTTCAACATTTACTGACCCGTATTGTATTATTTAAGTTTCTATTTTTCGTTTTTTGTTTTCTCTCTTAAGGCAGTTAATGTTCAAACAAAAACTAAGTCCTATTTTTAGCCGTTCATGTTGTGAATAGTTGATTTTTAAACATGTTTTAAAATTTTCTGTTGTTCGCTTGTATGTTTTCTATTGTTAAATACCACATGATAAAATGACAATAACAAAAAGTTAAACCAAAATAGAGCCTACAAATGTTTTTTGTCAATTTGTTTCTAAATTTTTTTTTCTCTCTACTAATTTTTCTTTTTGCTCGACGTCGTGTTGTGCGTGTGTCAGCACTTTAAGTGTGTTTTTTTGTTTATCTATGTATATATTGGCGTTTTAGATTTTCCTCCACTTAATAAGGGATGTTCCACGATTTCCATAATAATAATAAAGCTTCAGTGGTGTGTATGAGGCTGACAGGCTGGCTACACTGCCTGCTAAATCGATGGCACACATTGTTGGAAATACTTTGTTGTTTTGGATGTTATCTTATTAAAAAATCCACCACTTCTCACACCGACTGGTGCCAGGTCTTTGGCTTTCTTTTTTAATTCTATGCTGGTTGTTGTTTAGAAAATTGTCTCATGGTTTCACCATTTTATTTGTATACTTGTAAAAAGAGCAAAAAAAAAAAATAAGAATCGAATTGGGTTTGTGAACTTTGGGTTGTTGTCGTCTGTTTTTTTTCCTTTTTTTTTTTTTTGTTTTTTGCAAGATTTTGAAATGTTATGTATTGTATTGTATTCTTTCTTTTTATAATTTGATACAAAGTCGTTAACATATATTAACAAGGGTTTTTAAGCATTTCTTTTTTTTTATATGACTTTGATTTGAAGACAAGTTAAGGCTTTAAGAAAAATGTTTAATGTATCTTGTTATTTTTTTTTTTGGTCTGTTGAAAAAGGATTTTTGTTTAACTTATTAAACAGGCAACATAATTTCTATATTTTCAGGCTTGAATGTAAGATACGAATTTAAAAAAAATAAAACTGAAGTAATAGCACTCAAAAGCAGCTGTTGCCATATTTACTACAAATCCAACTTCAAAATAAAATATAGGTTTATTCTTTTAATTAAACTAATTACTTGTTAGCTATTTCATGGGGCTTGAGTTCAATTATACTTTCTAAAAAATTAAATGAGTTTTTTTGTGATAAAATCAATATTTTTAAAGAAAAGTAGAGTTCTTTCACATCCACCACGACGTTCATCAGCAACCACACTGCTTCGAACCCAAGCGATGACTATTTGCATATCGTTCTTAAGCAGCAGGTTAAATATATTTTAAATATGTGCAAGGCAATTAAATATGCGCAAAAAAATTATTTCCAGCAAAATTTCTATTAATTCTTATTCATTTCACATTATGTATTGAAGTAAAGTGTGTAGGTTTGATAGTCACATTTTTATTTATTACCAAATTGCTGAGTTAACCAGAGTTAGTTAACTCATATAAGGCCCAGACTCACAGTCGTTACTTAGAAAAAAAAAAAAAACCAAATGCTTGTCAGCATCCGATTTGTAGCTATTAAGCTATTATGTATTAAGCATAATAAGCGCGTTAAGCGTTACATTTTTCAGCTATACCCAAAAATGTGCATGGACACCCGTTGTTCGGATGTGTTGGTGTGTTCTAGATAGAAAAAATAATAATAAAAATCAACAATATATAATAAATATTATAAAGTAAATAGCTGTATTGTAATGAGGCTTGGAATCAGCCAGTTGTTCCCCAGCCTAAATAACAGTTTTACTTATTATTTATTATTAAGCCGATATTGCTAGTGGTTGGGTCTTAAAACGTATAGTAATTTTAATTTTAATAACTATAAAATAAATAAAAAATAATATTATTTATATTAACACCAGTTCTAGCAATCATTTGCACTAGTAGACTGTCTATCAATCCACCAAAAATGCGTAATATGTGTGTTTCACGAAAACATTATTGGTAATAAACATGTAACAATTTTGTGAAAAGTACGTTACATCATCATACCTTAAATCCGTTTAATTATTCCATTTAGTATTAAATTTCATTCCATAAAAATATTTTATTGCAAGCTTTAACTTTTTTAAATATAAACCACAGTGTATCGTAAGTCACGCGCTACAAACGAAAATCACTTTTCAGTCGATTTTGTAACGTAGCACATCTGTAGCAGAGTCTCAGCCGGTTGGTTGTGATTTTTAAATGTTAGTTGAAAACGAATATTTTTCTTGTACTCCATATTAAACAAGGATTTAAAATGCCTTAAAATTTACACTAGTATTCAAAAAAAAAAATTAAGGTTGTTGAAACACGTTTGACAAATAATTTGTTCAAATAAAATTTGTTCTAAAATTTATTTTAAAAATATCATATATGTATGTATGTCTGATTACCTGTTTTAAAACTTCTAAATATTGACATTGCGCCAACATGCTTATTTAAAGTTGCATACTTTTGGGCATTTTAGAACTGTTTGTGTTTGACGTATGCTGCTAATTTCGATATTGTAACGAATTAAAGTGGACAGCATGGCATTGCAAAGAGAAAAATGAACTCTGTATTCGATTCGTTTTTCCATGAAACTTCAACATTTTTAATTTTTACTGAATTTTTATTGTTCTTTAAGGAAATAGATCAATGTATCCATTGAGTTTAATACAAATAGTTAATATTTCCATTTTCGCATTAATAGAATAGAAGGTTTTAACAAAACTTTAGCTAAACAAACTTGTGTAATGCAAGGGTTGCGGTTTTAGTCAAAATTTACCTAATGTGCTCTTAAAACATTTTATCCAAATGAGCATTACTTCCAAAATATAAAACTGTGTACTAGTTATATGTAAGTGCAGTCCTCAAAAGCATTTTAGATCTTTGCACCTTAGGAAAATCAGAAATGAGTGGCGCAAAATTAACTTTTTCAAGCAATGTGGTGTTTTAAAAACGGGGCTTGTTCAAGTGAGGTGATTTTTAGCACAGTTATATTTTTATGTAGCTGTGTAACAGATACGATGCTTTCTTTTATCAATAAATACACTGGGCTAATACACAAATTCCGCTATATTTTTGAAATGGTAAAAAGCGAATTTTAAATAATGCTGCATACTTTTAGGGCTATCAAGTTTAACAAATGAAGCATCGTTGGCGAACGTCGTCTAAGCTGTTGGCACGACAAATTAATTTATATTTTTATACCTCTTGATTTCGCCAATATTTGAAATAGAGTATTTTTCAGCAGTTTTTGAAAAACTACGTGCCAAAGTGAAGAGAAAACACTACTCTATTATAAGCCCGAAATATTGCCAGTTCGTTTTTCAAATTAAAATAAAATAGTTTGCTCATTATTTGACTTCTAAAGTATTACTGCAGAAAATCCTGCAGTAACCATTGTTGTTAGTCACAAATGTTTAACGTGCGCCTTAAAAAACTAGTACTTACTAAGAAAATTTTTTATGAAACATTTTAATTAATATATATTAAAAATTGGTATTAATCGTTTTGTATTAAAAATTAATAGATAACTATAATTTATTGTTAGCTATTGCTATAATTTATTAGTAATTATAATTAATCTATAAAACATACCAAATTATTTGTTACATATTCCTCCAAAGTAAAAATGTTTCCCCCAATTATTTATTCCTATTTCATTAGTATTGTTTGCGAAAATATTTCTTAAAGTATTTTACATTTGTGGGTATTTATTCGAAGCAAACATTTTTAAATATTAAATCACGAATGCTATTGCACACAGGCAAGGAAATCTCTGTTCTTAATAGCTAATAATTTTATACGTTAGTACCTTGTTTATTGCGTAACACATTCAAATGTTTGTTCCTCAAAGTATTCTGTATATAATTTATTTTTACAATCAACTAAATACACTTATTAATGATATACATATGTATTCATATAAGCCATAATATTAGCATACATATGTATACATTTATATACATACATATTTAATGAAAAGAGTATGAAAACGAAATAAGAAATAAAAGGAAGTATAGCCAGTAGTTCTTTTGTTTTCTCTGTTAGGTTAAAAACAAATGTCTAATTAGCACTTTCGGGACCAAATAAACTGTCGAAGAAAAATAATATGTTGTGGTGCTCAAGTTACCTCGTGTTATATTTATTAATAAAATAATTTTACAATTGGCAAGAAAGCTCATGGCTTTGAAAGAAGTCTCGGCAACGAGACCGCATAGATATTTAAAGAGAAAAAATTATGATCTTACAACAAGTTTAGCACAGTAAGCGGGCACATGGGATTCTTTATCGCAATTTAGCCGTTCGATCTGAACGATTCATTTATTATATATTTGAAACATATAATAAAACTCGTTAGCCACTTAAGGAAATTATTTTATAGAAATTAATATATATAAGCTCTTATCGATTTCCCCTCCTTATAACTTGATTGCACTTTTTGTTAATTTTGCAAAGAGAAAACTTAATATATACCTCTTAGGAAAGCTTCTATGAGTTTCTATTTAATTACATTTGTTTAATTAGTTCAAAACTAAAGTATCTCTCTGCTAATTATAAACAGAAGAATAATAAATGTTTCAGATTTATAACAGTCTTATTTCAGATGTTTCTTTACATACTTAGACAGATTTTTCTTTTGCTTGTCAATCGCAATACACATTGAAGAGCGCATATACATACATACATACGTTACATATATTCATGTATTCACCTGTGGTGGGCCAAAAGAAGTAATTCCGATGTTGTTTGACGTTCAGAATATCGGTAGTGGGTCGTGCAGAGTATGCCGTTGCTCCTTAGTGTTGGAACCTCATGTCCCACAGAACTAATTCGAAAAACTCGGTTAACTTGATTGCAAATATTAATTTAAATTCGTTGATGAATTGCAAATACTAAAACGAATACGTGGAAACTTTGACCTACATCTGGAACTCAATTCTTTTCTTTTCTAATATATACTTTCTTAGGCATACCTTCCCTTTCCTTACTTACACATACACGCAGAATTTACATGTTTGTTGTTGATATTTTATTAATAAATATACAATTTTTTTCCTGTTACACATTCATTTCATTGCCTTTGCAATTTATATTTAGTTTTTACTTTTGTTTTGTTCCTTCACATTTATCCTTATTGTGGTACATTACGTTTCTCCTATGCTTTTGCTTTAATGCTGCAAAAAAAAAACCCCCACACAGCTTTTTAATATGACAATGTGTTGGTGTGCGGCAAGTGTGTGCTAATGTTGGAGTATGTGATTACCATTTCAGTAGGTCTTTGTGCAAAAAAAAAGAAAAAAATATATATAACGAACGCTGTAGGCATAATATTTAAGCGGTAAATACGAGGGGTCTTATATTAGAGTTGACATTTTTATTGCGATGCTAACGGCATTTTTCCACCAGAGAAATAAAATGTTGAAAGCAGAAGAAAAAGAAACGGCAAAAACTGAAAAGAAAGAAAAATATTTTATACAATAATTGTTGTTGGCGGTATTTGGTTTTAATAACAATAATGGTAACGCTACTGTATGGTATGAGTGGAAAGATGGTGGGTGGGGCGCAGAGAGGTAAAAGCACTGTAAAAGTAAAGCTACAAAAACACCCTTAAATATTTATAATTTTTAGTAGTTTATATTTTCGTTTGTTGTGCTATGTTTTTTCATAATAAAGTAAAAAGAAAATTTAACATATTTAAACAAAGTTTGGTCTTAAAAAGAGGCTGGAAAATGTTTTTCACAAAAGGTTTTTTAAATGAACGATAAAATACATATTTTGACGTTAAATATCTTAAAATGTGAGGCAACTTATAAAACTATTGCTTCCAATCTTAATAATGAAAGAGTTCTATCTCTGCAACTTCAGACGAAAAAGTTACAAGTACATACATAATTTAACCATGGGCAGTAGCTTCAAATGCTCGCTCATGTCTTACGTTTTCCTTTCTAGGTCTCAATCTTCTTTGCTGATAAAGCCCCAATCAAATTTTAACTATTAACAGCTGTATTCATAATAAAATCTTAGGCATTTTAAAAAATTTTAGTTAAAACGATTTTATCTTTAAAAAAGCAGTTTTTCAAAAACTATCAGTTGTTTAACTAAAAACTATTTTATCGAATTTTTGCCAGTATGATTCGGCAGCACTATTATTTTTACTTGTCACTTTAGTGTTGTAATGGTGTGACACACTAACTACTTTTTTTTAACAATAACCGAATATGCAACAATGCTTATGTTACATTTAAGAAAAAAAATTTTTTTCTTAAATAATTTAAAGAATTTATTAAAACTCATGATTTAACAAAAAAAAAAAAAAAAGAACATAAAACATACTAAAAGTTAAATGGAAGTAAATTGTTCAAACCATTTTTATGAGATAAAAAAAAATTAGTCGAATAACGAGTTTTAGTTTAATTGTTTCGATTGGTTTTTGTATCACTATTGAATTTGCTACAAAAATTTTTAAGAGAATATAATTTTGAACATTAAATATAATTAAAACTGGAAAGTGCAAAGCGCAAACATTCCGAAAACTGGAATAAAGAAGATAATTAATTACAAAAGTTTTTTCAATTAGATTAAATTTGTCACAATATAAAATGTAAAAAAACAAACAATAAATAATACAAATGTCATTGTAGAATTACCTTAAACATGGGCGCCAGCAATGTTGATTTAAAAAGATGTTAAAATTGAAATTTTTGCTTAAAGTTCATTTATGAATACAGTTCTATAGAAAACTCCCTAAAATGTGTTTCAAATGCAGTAAAATTTTTTTACGAATACAGCCGTAAAAATTTAGTTGGCTCCTGCATTCACTTCATCATATTTTGCTTAAAAATTGTTTCATAAAGAAAATAAGCTCTTATATATCATTTCACCTCTCTCTGCTTAATTTGGAAAGAGGATTATTTCTATATTTACATATCCATTTATATGCGTGCAAAAATCTCTTGTCACGATGTTTGTTCTCGCCACTGTCCGAAACCATGATACAACTAATACGGTTGCCTCATCAGCTGAATCGTTAATCATCTAACTACTTAAACAAAATGCGTGTTATTTTTATTGAATTTGTTCCTATTGTAGGGAAAAAGTAACATTATTTGTTGTATTAGGTCCGAAACTACTGGATCGATTTTCCTGAAAATGTATTATATTTTATTTATACTTTTCGAAATTAAAGTCGAATTCGAATAAATAAATCGATAATAAACCATTTGTTTTAATTATTTTTGCTTTTTAAAAATTTTTTAAATGTAAAGTAAAATGCGCATAAAAAATATTTTCGATATCGACATTTATTTTCGCCAGTCATCTCTGTCAGCTGATTAACGGTTCAGCCGTTCCTGAACAGCTGCTCATACCGCACGAGTGACAATTTATTTGCAGTAGTTCTTGGCTCCCTACACAATCCCTTGATGAGGAGTTTAAGCTATCTAATCTTTGCTGCAGTTCAATTCCCTGGACGGCTACGGCTCGTAGCCCTGATGATCACGCCGTTCTTCTTTCCTACAAATCAGCGTATATTGCATCACGGTCTCACTTAGACCCTCATACATAGCCTGAAAGCTATATGATCAGTATAGTTACCAATGTTCACTTCGATGTTAAGTTATGGTAGTCACTGCCTTTCAGCCAAGAAAGGCTCCTCAACCTATGATCGGGCAGGATGATCCCTTAGCGTTATTTTGGGGCACCGAGCCTTGTACTACAGATTTGCCCTTCGATGCAGGGTATCAGCAGGCCCCTTAGGACATGACGCAGCCACTCAGAACGTGCCTAAGATTTTTGATCATCAAGATAAATGAGGTATCCTACTCCACTTCTACCGCGGTAACACAGCACAAACTGGATAGCATCAGCAAGATCATTATGTGCGACCGGAGATAGCTTGTCAGTACAATGAGAATATAAATTTTAGTTTGATATTATCTTAAAGTATTATTACAGCCACACCATCACATGGCCATGACAGCGAGTTTAAATGTAAACAAATTTTGCTTTAACAAAAGTTTTGTCAATACAGCCTTAATTATTTTTCCTACAGAACTCTTCTACTTGCAACTTTTCCGCAAGGCTTTTGTAAATTTTATGCAAATAAAAGTATAACTTATATTTTTATTTGCAAAATTCTTTGTTTTGTATTCTTTTAAATTTATTTGTTAAACATGTTCTTTATTGCTTTCTTAATATTATTAGAAATTTAAAATTTCCACTTCAATTGATTTCCAGTCATGCAAAATGTATTTTTAATATGCATTTAACAAAAGAAAGTGTTGCTCGTTTTTTCCCGGGGTCGTAAAAAGATTATTTGTTGATATGTATTTGTAAATGTTTTTTTTTCCATGTATTCACAAATACTTTTTACTGCCAGTAAATTTTATAGGCTTCCAAAAATATATTTTGTGAAATAAACTACGAAAATAATATAAAAATTTTATAAATCGTTTTTACGTTTGCATTCATACTCGTATGAATAATCATTGCAAAAACATAATTTCTTTGTTCGTATGAATTCGTATGATGAATAATTGAATAATTCAAAAAGGAATCCAGATTTTATTTGATATCTTTATTATCATAAGCAATTTATAACCATAGAAAATCTAAAGCAATCGTATTAGATTCATATACTAAACCCTTTAAGCATCTTATTAGCTACTAATAAAACTCACTACTTTGATTGATGCAAAAAATTCCCCACTACACCAAATACAAGGAAAACTGGTGAATTGAGCAAAATTGTGTGTATAAAACGAATTTCTAAAGTGCATGTTAAATACTGTCAAAAGCAAAATGTTGTCATAAAAACACTATAACAATTTCTCTTTATGACTTTATTTGCTAGTCAACAGGTTTTTTTTCTTCGTTTTTCAGCTTATAAATCATAAATTCACCTTGCCACTTCAATTAGCATTACAATGTATTTTTGTGCTCTGATTTTATTAGGCATTTACTTAAAAATCATGTAACTAAAGAACAAATATAAATTACCCTAAAATTGCTTCCAACACCTAATAATGCTTTAGAAATTCGTATAAAACCAAAAGCACTTCCGTTTCTAATCAATCAAAGCTTTCCCCCTCCCCCTCCCTCTCTTTCTCTGTCGCTCTCACTCATCTCTCTCTCTCTCTCTCTCTGCCAAAAAAAAAAAAAAATTGTTACTATACCTCTGAATTCATACCCGAAATCCTGAAATAAAGAAAAAATGTATAACTTTTTGAGAAAATGCAAACCTTATTTCCATCATAAATTTGCCAGCAAACACATTTTGTTACTAAATGTTTTATTCTCAGGCCTAGTATACACGAAATTTTCTGTATTGAGGGGATTCGAGTCAGTCAAAGGAAATCAAAATACAAGTAACACACTTACTTCCGTCACAGCCTGTAAGCATGCCATATGACAGGTAACAAATAATTCAAATTTACTTGCTCTCACACACATACTCTCTACGCCAACCACTACACTCTCTAAGAGAGCTTTGTTGTCACTCGTTTTGGTTTTAGTGTTATTGAATGGATTTTCTAGTCTAGGAAATTGCCGAAAAAACTTATTTTTCTTTATACATTGTTATGAAAAACACACAAACACACATGCACATTTTGCATGCAACACTTAATTAATAACACATTAGGGAAATAAATAAAAAGCAAACAACTTGAAAGTAATTTTTCCCCCCTCAAGTTTGGATTAAGAAGGGCAAAAATAGTTTGTAAAAAAAAAAACTTTTAATCAGGAAAAATACAATTAGGCTGTAAATAAAGTTATTGTTGCTGTCAAGTTCTTGGAGACATTTATTCATTGACAAACTGCCACCTCAGAAAAACGCAAAATAAATATTGATCTGATTCAAGTAAAATAAAGGATAAAAAACTTGATGAAACAACTCCATTTTTAATTGTTTCTGGCTCAACTTCACAACTTTCAGGTATTGTTCTGGTCCTGGTTTAACAGAATTTTTTATAACTTTACTTAAAACAAATAATGACATGTAATCTTACATATATGGTTCGAAGGACCATTATTTTTATTTAAGTAAGAATTCATTATCTTGCCAAGTGTGGGATTTTATAAAAAAGAAATGTGTACTTGCAGCACTACTAAAAGAAGATGCCATGAAACTTAAACTATATATACTATTTAGCCCATGTTGTCTTGCAGTGTTATTTTTTGTAGTATTACTGTAACCTTTGCATCGCAACCAACCGTTAAACTGTTACGCTCCTCGCATTCCGTGCAAGTTCAATACACCAAGACACAGAAGTAGCTTTTTAATTTGAGCGTTAGCAAACCCTGTTCACCCAGCATATAAGAGTCCTCTTTCTCCCTGTACCATATAGTTAAAGCCAATCTTTAACTATATAAAATCTGAAAATGTCTGTTCTGGAGAAACCCATTTGTTTGTATAGAGCATATGAGCGCTGATTGTATGGCACTGGGACAAACAAGAGACTGTGCCCTGTGGTGGCTCCCGCCAGTTTTAGGCCTTTTCTTGTCGCTCCAAGATTAAGCTACTTCCTTCTGGCATCAAAGTTTAGAATTTTTTTTGAAAGCTCCAAACCACTAATGTCGTTCCATTATGAAGGCTGCTGTCTATTTTTCTTTTAAAGTTATTTTTATTGAAGTCAAACGACAGAGTGAATCCAATAAAAGGCCTCTCAGCTGCCTGTTTGTATAGATGTCGTCCATCTTATTACCACTATGCCTCTTGTTTCGTACCAACCAAACCAAAATTATCTGATTTTGTGTTTCGAGTCCATTGAGCGCAATGTCTTATTACAGCACTAAACTTTATGTAAAATTACACCTGCTTAGGGTCTTGAAAATGGCTTGGCTATAAAGCCAAATTGAAACTTGAGCGGGGCTACAACTGTCTATTTCGAAATCGTCATGTTTGTCATCTGTAACCACTTTGGTCATAAGCTTAAATGATTATACTTTCAAAAGTTAATTTTTCTATACAATCAAACTATCAAATCCTCAAAATTTAAAGCGAGTTTCATTAATCCACATTTTTAAAGACAAGAAAAGTAAAGTTAAACCTTAAACATGTCTAATACCATACGAAGCATGGCGGTACAGAAACAACTAATATAGCTCAGGCCGTAAACGTTCAAAGCAAAACAAATCTCTTGTAAACACTGAAAATTTTTTACCAAAATTACTTTTTTTTTGCTGAAGAGACCATTTTTGCAATGTCAATTTCAATATATCTCTCTGATACTTTTAAGAAAATTACTCAAATGCCAATTTATTTGAATGATTTAAAATATTCTGTTCTTACTTTCCTCCAAATTAAAAACATTTCTCTTTAAAATTGTTTTTGCCATGTAATCAATAAAGTATTGACAAAATCATTGAAGCAAAACCACATTTGAAAAAAGAGGAAAAGAAAAATACACCACCTTTCTTTCCCAACGAGTGAAAAGTGTCAATAACTGTGGTAAGAAGAAAAAAATCTATACACACAACACTTCCAAATTCCCATTAAAACATTGAACTTCTCTGCTAACTGCCAGCTTAAAAAATTGACGAAAAATATAAAACCTTTTTTTTCCAGGTTAGAAGAAGCAGAAGAAAAAAAAAGTACGCTGTTCATGTTTTTATAAACAAAAGACACGCGCGCTTCTGGTCTATTTTAGACAACACTAAAAAAGGACTTTGAAAATTCCTCACACAGAAACAGACAGACTGATAGACAAAGTACACCACCTTGTTTGCTTAAGCATGCCGAACTCCAACACCTGGTTTTCGGTATAAAAATATACTGTCATTCTTCAAACATTAGCACAATATATTTTCCGCACACACAAACACACACATACACAAGTTATGTGTGTGTTACCTCTTACCTCCTTTGCCTATACATTTCTCTGAATGACATTGTCAATGACATTATTGAGTCAACACGCTGGAAATTGTATTCAAAGGCATTGGTGTTGGCTTGATTAAATATTTAAGAATACAAAGAGCGTTCTCATGTTATTGTTCAGCAATCAAAAGAGAAATTGACAAAAAGAAAAAAAAAATCAACGAAAGTTTAGATTTGAGGAAAACTTTTTAACACATTTTATATTAATATAAAGTTGATGTGGCAGGAGTTACATTTTCTGGAAGCAATACTAAACGAAGGGTAAACTATTTTAACTTATTGTAAGAAAAAATTAAAAAAATAGGTACGAAATACCTAACATATTTTTAGGCAGTTCTCAGAACAGCGATGTGATGTTTATAACAGAAAAAAATAATAATTTTTCAATATTATTGTTCCGAAGAAGAAATCCGAAGGAGAGCGAAAAAACCTATAAAAAAATGTGTGTACTAAAAAAGACCTTGACTTGAAGAAAATAATATATATTATATAAAAGAAATTTTTACAACAAAGTTGATAAGCCAGTATTACGAGATGTCATCGTAACACTGATTTATCCACATTGTTTTTAAAATTTATATTATCCACCACACGTTACTGTCCCAATGTCAATATTTGGCAGGAGTTCGCACTTAAAAAAGTATGTATTAAATTAAAAAACCTGCCAAATGTCAGCATACCTCAAGCTTAATGTCTTTTTATTTAGTGGCAAATTCAGAACTACTTTAGTAAGTTGGAAATGGGTAGTGGCATAAAATATGTGCTCCTGGCGGGGTTCTACATATTGGTCATTTAAGGCAGGTTCTTTCAGTGTTATGATATATAAAGCTATAGTTTTTACAAAATGCCACCAGGCGCAGCCAACAATATATTTAATTTGCTCCCTGAAAAAGTCCTACTAAAAGTGGAAGTTGTGTGGAACACAATATAAATGCTTACTAGCTAAGGCTACATTTAGGTAATTTAGAAGAAATATGCCTTATCTACTCGTATATTATGGTGGGGCAAAAGACAAGTGCTACTACAAACACAAAAGTTCTATCAAATTGTTCATGGGCAATGGTTTAATAAATTGTGGAATTTGAGTGGCACATAAAATATGTGCACAGCAGCAAATCTCATTATACTGTAGTATATCTAATTAAAACTGTAAATGAGCGCCACTTGAAGGGAAAAACATTATATTAAATTGTTTACAGATGACTAACTTACAACTGGTGTATTTTAAAGATTCGTTTCAGTATTTTTTTTTCTTTTGAATTCTTAAACTTTATGAAAATAGTAGAATAAGAAGTAAATCAACGCAATGTCATCAGACAGATAGAAATCAAGACAGAAACAGTTAAAAGGATTTTTTTAGACATAAAATAATTTGTACTTAATTTTTAAATCGCCAAATCCACATTTTATTTTATCTTTTGCACAGAAAATGATGACATTTATTTACTTTGAGCGAAAAATATTGACCTTGGACTTGTTTTTTCTTCGCTAGGTGCTACGAATTATTATTAATATCAATTGAAGTATGTTTGAATATATACAAGATAGTTGAGGCAATTTAATACAAAACTTTTGCATCAAACTATATGATTTATAATTGTCAATAATTTATTTCTGTATTAGTTTATCTGAGTTTAAGTTATTAAATAAATCATTCGTTTTTCTTTTAATTTTTTATAAGTTAAAAGATTTCAAGCTCGAATAGTTTATTTCATAATATTATCAATAAATTTTATAGGGGTCAAGTTCGATTTTTTCCTCAATATTGAGAACGATTAGTTTGTGATAAAACTGGAGTGATCAACATTTTGCAAAGAGGACAACAAAAGTAAAGTTGAAGTCCTAATGGCTGTGGGCACATACCACAGCTGTTTCACGACTACCACTTTGCAAATCAACATCCAAATTGGTCCAAGCCGAGACCATGATTGTATGGGTGCATGGACATTGTACCACCTGAGCTGTTTTTTTACTGACTGTCTATATGTATATGATATTATTGATCAACTTTTCATTTTATCACGGTGTTTTTCTATTAATTGGAATATATTTAATTTGTATTCTCTCACCAACATTAAAGTGATTTCGAATTAATTAGTTTTGTATCCTTAATGTTATAAAGAGCATTTGAGGGTTAATTTTCGATTTGGTTTCTGAAATGAAAGCCTGGCTTAATTTGTTTTCACACTAATTTTGTGTCCTTGTATTGGATTATTTTTTCCATATCTTCGTTATTAATAATTGAAATTCCTACAACATCTTCCTGATTGCTTTTAATAAAATTTTCAAACTGTTTTTGCCATAATTTTAAATTATGACTTGAAAATAAAACACATAAATTTACAATTTTATATGAGTTTATATTTCGGATATAAAACTTTATTTCAACATATGTGTGCAAATATAACACATGCATACATACACTCACGACACTGCAACACCATATGGAACTTTAGTTTTATTATGCTTTAGATCAATAGGGAAAAATATTTTGTACAATTTTATTTCTAGCTCACAAAATGTATGGATGGCAAAAATAAATAGTAAATAAATATATAGTAGTAAAAAAAAAAGAACGAAAAAACAAAATGTGCAAATATTCATTCTTTGAATTTGTGAGAACAGAAATGGAAGCACTATGAAATTCTCTCTGCAGTCGTGATAGATTAGAAATTTATAAAGCAGTAAAAACAGTGGCAATAAATGTATTAATTTCTTAGCGAAACTTACGATTGCGTTTCTTATAATGGAATTTTGTTGGCGGCCCACTGTTAAGTGTCAATATACTTTGGAAAAACGTAAACATGCAACTGCATTGCAAAATGTTTATTTATGCATTTATTTCCATACACACACACACAAGATCGTAACATTTATTTCGTAATGCCATTTGTCTCACTGTATTTGTATGTAAATTTGTGCGTTTCATTGAGTCATTGCTTCTCCATAAATATGTACACATGTACATGCGTACATACATACATACGTAAGTGTTCGTTTTTTAGTGTTCAAATATGCAAAATATTTTGTCGGGTATTTATTTGTTTTTTATGTGCAGAATATTTGTTTGCCATAATATTTGTCTATAAAGCGCACCAAACGAAAGTAGAAAAAAATTAAACGAATTTTCAAAATACTTGAACACTCCAGCATCTAAACTCTCCCGCACGCACACACCTTTTGCCCATTTTTCATAGAAATACGTATCAACACGCAGCAACAGCAGCTCCAACAAAATAAATATTTTCCTTTTGTGCCAGGAAACAAATACATTTTGATGTATATTTTTCATATTTTTCCCGTGTCAAAGTGTTTTTTTTTTTTGCAAATATGCAATAGCTTAATGCGTTCTGTTGTGCACCCGTTTCTCTGAAATTTATATGAACAGCCCGGCAAAAAGTGTTGAAACAAATACGAGTTGCTATAAAATGAAAATAAAGTAAAATTGAGTAAAACATTTTAGTAACGTATGATGCTGAACATACAATCAAAGCAATTGTAATTGGCAAATTTTGCCCGAAAAGTCATTAGTTAAATTGAGATTTGAATTATAAATGGAAGATTAAATAAATATATAAATAAAATAAAAAATCGAACTCAATATTGAGGAAGTAAAAATCGAACTCGAGCTCGTTAAAATTATAAACAATTGTAAACCATATATTTTAACTACTCCGCAAGAAATTTCGTTCATTATTCTAACGAAAATATATCATCAATATTTATTCATTGAAACAATGAAGGTTTTTATCCTTGGCAAGAAATAATGCATAGATACAGTGAAACGTGTCATTGACGGAATAAAATAATTCATTGGCATAATGAATCCCGCCGTGGGCTGGCAATTAACGAAATAACTCGTTAAATATCAGCCAATATATTTTTTTTTTTCAGTATATAAAAGTTAAAATTAATGCCTGAAAATGCCACTGGGTTTGGCGAAAAGTTTAAAACCCCTGTTATCTATACCTATACAATAAAAGCAAACACAAAAATCAATTGAATGTTGGTGAGAGAATATAAAATATACATATATCCCAATCAATAGAAAAATACAGTGATAAAGTGGAAAGTTGATCAATATGATTAAATATAGAAAGTGAGTAATGAAGAGCTCACATGGTAGAATGACTTTGTGCTGCTGCTTAAAAACAGTATACAAGTAAACATGGCCTGGCTTCTAAGTTAATCTGGGTGCTCATGAGTGAAGTGGTGGTCTTGAAACAGCCATGGTTTCTACCCCAGACAGTAAGTCTGCAACTCTGCTTTTCTTGTCTTCTTTAGAAGTGTTGATCACTCCAATTTCACAATCACAAACATTCTTCCTCAATATTAAGGAAGCAGACTCGAAGTCAAGCCCGATAAAATTGTTAGAAATAAATATGAGCTTCTAAATGCTAGATCTGTGATATCATGCATTTCCAGTCTTCTGATTTCTGTTGTGTGATCGAGTAAAGCAATAGCAACAATAGCAATAGGTTGGTGTCTTGACTTTCAAAATACCTTCCACTGAATCTACAAATAGTTTATAAAAAAACTTAAGCAAACAAATTGTTATTTATTTTTCAATTATTTAATGAGCTTCCCGTTCAATTCTTAAATTACTGATGTGAACTATAAATCTTGTAGAGGACAAGAAAATTAAAAATTACTAGTTCGTCCTTTATTCTGCTAAGATAAATATTTTAATTATTTTAGGTCAGTTTATTTATTGGTTTGCCGCTTCTTGGTTCATTTAAATAAAACCTCGTTGGTTTCTCCTTTTTTTCAAAAAATTGTTTCGATCTGTATATTTTAAACCTCATCGGTTGCTCTGCAGTTTCTAGTTGCTTATAAGTGGCGTTGATAAAAAATATTTTGTAACTTTCAACTTTGCTGTTGTTGTCTTTTTCAAAAAAGGTTAGTTAATACAATTTTACTACAAGGAAAAAGCTTTATCAATTCTGAGGAAGTAAAAATTGAAATATAAACCCATAAAGTAATCAAGATTATGCAATAGTCTAAGAAACATAAAAGGATTTTTGCTAAAAATTATTCGAATAACTTCAAATTGTCCACAGTGTTTGTTTGGACACCTGATTCATAAAAGTCTTTTGATAAAACAAAATACCTAGGAAAATTCTGAAACTGCAAGAGATCAGATTGAGTTGTGGTTTGCATAAAATCAATCTCTTGTTATTCGAATACAGAATTTATTATCGTTTTAATGTTTGTGATTAATTTTGTCCAAAATCTTTTATTAGAATAAAATTTTTAAGCTGAAAACCTTAAAGAGATTAACAAATATTTTGGCAGTCATAAAACTAGTTTTAAATATTGTGCAAAATATTATTCGATTAAATTCAAACCGATTAACTTGAATTCCGATGCATATTATTCATAAGTCTCTTATTTTGCTGAGAAACTTAGGAGCTGAAAGACATCAGAAAATAATTGAAAAGCTTTATAGTTTTTTAATTATCTTTCTGATCCATTTTAATTGTATTGAACAAGATTATTCGAATATTTTATAAACAAATAAATTGTATTCTAACAATGTTTAATTGAATAAATGTTATGAGAGCTTTTTAACCTTTCATTTGAATAACATTTACAAAGCATTTTAAGCCAAAAGATACTAGGAAATATATAAAACATTTTTAAAACCGTAATGAATAATTGTTGCGAAACTCCCTTTTAAGTTTTATAAAAAAGTCCGCAAAAAAATTACTAAAAAAAAGTCTTTAAAGAAATGTTATTCAATTCGGGAAATGCTGACTGCTCCTTATTTTTATTTTTATTTTTATTTTTATTCAAAATTAAATGCTTTCAAAATGTTTTATTAAAACTGTCTAAGGTCCAATAGTTTCGTTTTCAACGTGCAGTACATTTTTCTTTAGTAGATTTTTCTGTTTAATCTTCAGTTTTGAAAAATGTTTTATAGGAAAATAATAAAATTACAAATGTTAATTAGTAGTTGCATAACCTACTTTCCTATGCTTTGTTTTATTCGGCTTAGCTTATTCTTTACATGAATGAAGTCTATTTTGATTCAGGCAGCGCTATTTATTCATTTGCCAACCTGAAAATTGTGAATTCATTTTAAGTCATTGCTTTTCAAAAGGCCACATTATATTGGTTTAGAAAATTTCTAATCACCCATACAAGAAATATTTATATAAACGCAATATTTTTGTTTACTAAAAAATATTAAAAAATACATAATAAATAATTTTTTTTTTTAATTTTATAATCATTTTCCTGAAGATGCTAACAAATTGTTTGCGAAATATTGAGAATTAATAAATATAATTGTTTCCAATTATTATTGTTTAAAAGAAGATCTTAAGCTGGAGTAATTTATTTAAAAATAATTAAAAGTAATCAAAAATTAATGCAATTACTTTCAAAGCTTAGATCTGATTCTTTTCGATTCTTTGAGCTAAATAAGTGCAGAGATATATCTTTCTTTTCTTTAAACAAAGTTTTTATTTGCTTGTTTTTGAATAATCTTGCGTAATTATTACAATTTTGAAATTGCTTGTAGTAGTATTTAATTACTTATTTTGGCATATGAAAGTAATCACGATGTAATCTGTAATTTAAAATTGTTTTGTTTTTCATTTTAATCTACCAATTTTTGTGTGCGGTAAAATTTCTTTAGCACTCTGTTATTTTATACTATATTAGCATTGCGAATTGGTGTTGCAAATTATAAAACTTCTATAAATGAAATGTGCAAATTAAAGGAACTCGCAAAAGTTTTTTCAAACTGCTAACTACTTTAGGGCCCAGTTTGTTTTTGGTATACAAGGTCCAAACACTCAATTGCATTTAACCAGGTAGCTTTCTTGCTTGTTATTCTCCAGCTTATTTGCTGTTAATGCTTCAAAAATTTTAAATAAACACATTCACTTTTGAGGATCAAAATTAATATTAATTTTTTATTTTAACAAAAAAAAAAAAAAAAATATTTCGCAAAAACAATAAAGGCAAAAAATAAAAATACTTCCCTCCCTCGACAAAAATTTCACTGCAATTCATCGAATGCTCCATATATATTTATAATACAAAAAAGAGGAGGAGCGGCTTTGAAAAAGCCATACTAGAACGTTAATAAAAACAAAACTGAATAAAAAACACACACTCAGAAAAGTGGGAGTCTGGGGTTTTTTGCACTCATTATTATATAGTTTAGTTTTTGTATACAGAATTGTAGTTTGTGTTTGTGTTTGTTGTTTTTTTTTTTTTTTGATTTTTGCCACAACTAAAAGCAAAACTATATTTCATGCGCATACTTTTCTTCTTAAGGGTAAGAGAAAGAGAGTTGGTTGCAAAAAGTGTCTATGAATAAAACTACCACCAGTATTACTTCTGTCAAGTAGCAGCAACTATTACAATTTCTACTAAAACTTAAACAAGTTTTTTACACAATTTTTCATACACACACATATATTTTAAATTGCATTAGTGGTGGTAAATGTTGTTACTAAAATAATTGTTGACGCTGCAGCATCCCTATTTGCATGCCTGCTTTATTTGTTTTTAATTTTAATGTTTTCGCTTAGCCTTAAAGTAGACCATACAAATTTGCTTTTCTTCATTTGTAGGCTTTTTAATTTATATAATTTTTTCTTTTCTATTTTTTAAGTGAACTCTTTCTTGTTTCTCTTAATTTTTATGAGCCAACAGCAATTGTAGCATCATTGTAGATTGCAAATGTATGTTTCCACTGATACGTTGTTGCTGTTTTTATTTTTTTTTTTTTTTTGTACACATATAGTACACAGTATATGGCTGTATTTTTCTTTACATTCCAACACGCCTTTTGTATATATAGAATGACAGGGCGTTAAATGTATGCAGAAAATTGTGCTCATACAAAGCAAATTTGTAGGTGCTTGTGTTGGTGAACAACATGGTTGGTGTGCATGTAATTCACACCTTGTTCACACTTTTTTTGTTATAACTACTTGTATGTACAAGCTGCTATTGCAACAGGTTTAAATGATTCTTCATATAAAATCTTTATACACAAGCTTAAAAATGCCCACATGGTTTAAAGTTAAAACTAACTAAATTATAAAACAGGAAATAGTTATACTACATCATCTAATTGGTTTATCAGCAGAATATTTTACCAACTACATATATTTATTAACAATAGTTTTCACTAATACTACAGGTTTTTATCAACAAAACTTTTCATTAAACAGCATAATTAATCAACAAACTTTTTCATTACCACAATAACCAATTAAATATTTTCTTCACAAATTTTCTAGCAACAAATTGTTTTACAATTATTAACTTCTTATTGGGCTATAATGCGGTCTTACTGTCTTAAATGTTAAGAAAGACTTTGTATATGGTATAGTTTCATTAGGCGAATCGTTTTATCAAAAAAAAAAAAAAAAAAAAAAAATATTTTTAACCAAACAAAAGATTAAAGAACATGGACTGCAAAAAGTAAATGAAATATCAGAAGAGTAAAGTATGTTGTGTATTGATATGCATATAAAGATATTTCTTGCTGTTCTACATGATCAAACGGTGAACGATTTTTTGGACAAATATTACACTGTAAAAGAAAATAGTTCGGAAAAGAGTCATATTAAAAATTAAATTGAATCATTCAGAAAAGCAAAAACTAGTGACAGCTGCGCTAGTGCGAAGTGTCTGCTGCTGATAATCCACTTTTTGAGCAATTATCAGAAGAAATTATAAACATTGCAACACATTCCGTTGCACTGCAATCAGCGAAGATGTTTTCCGATGTCAAGGCGGATACTGAAAGGAAAGCAAAGTCGCGTATTTTTTCGCTGTTTGCCTAACTGCACGATATGTCTGTCTGTGATCACAAGTGATAACATAATGAGCCGACTTAAAGCGAAATTTGATTATATATGCTATAATATTCCACTCACAGAAATTCATAGCTATGTGAAGTCTCCATATCTCTAACGAAGCTTGTTAAAATAAATACAAACAAAACAGGATGGATTTGCCACTTGCCATAAGGGCTAAAGTGTCCTAAAACACATACTTTTATTAAACCCTATATCAATTCTTCAATATTATAATCCTTAATTTAATTTAAAACCCCCTTCTAAATTGTCCCTGTGATATTTTCAAAGAAATTGCCCAACACTAAAAACATGGCATTCTCGAAACTATGTTTTAGACTTAGAGTGCTATTGCTTCTGAATTTTTTACGCTTCTATTTGTTTTTAACACCAACGTGATTGGCCATGAGAACTCCTCTCGTTTTTCGTGCGTGAAAATGAGTGATTGAAAATATTTTGTTCGTGAGCCTGCGTGACGTGAGGCTCAAAAAAATTATAGTGCGTGAAAGTACGTAGGAAAATTCTTCTGATCGTGAGCGTGTGTAACGTGAGCCAAAAAACACTCACGCTTACACCTCTAGTTCTCACCAAGCAAAATGTTTCAACAGTAAAATTTTTCACCAAAATTTTTCTGCTACTCCAAAAGAGGCAATTTTTATTAAAAATTTGCTGTCCAAATTTTGATTTAAGCAAGATGAGCCTTTAGCATTGTATAGCGACAATCTTAGTGTTCAATGCTTAGTAAAAAATGTAACGTATCAAGCAAGGAGCCAGCACATTGATCTGTAGTGATGACAATTATTAAAACAGACAAGTAAAGCACAACACTTATCAGCTGCTTAACCTACTATAGCTGTTTCACGTCCGCCACAACAATCAGCAGTGCTCAAATTGCTTGGATCGCAGGTCATAAGAATTTGGATAGTGTTTATTTAAGCAGCAGCGCTTAAAACTTTTACTGATAACATATTTCTACAACAATATTTTTCAGCAATAAAATTTGTCACCAAGAAAATTTTTATACATATACACATATGTATATATGCCTACATAACTAAATTCTTCTAATATTCATCTATTTAGGCAGGACAGTTGCTAAGTTTTCTAGAGGAAAAATTATTTTTTTATTATTAAGATTTATTCTTAAGTCCCTAAAGAATTTCTATAATTACCAACAAATGACTAACAAACTAAAAGAGGTCTTATCAAATTTGTCGCAACACATGTTAGTCAATATGGTTAAAGGTTTTGTTCGTTTCCGGCCACTAACACTACTTTAACTTTTGAGAAGAGCTAAAAAACACAAGTTGTAAAAATGACTTGCTGCATACTTGCCGGCGTGAATAGGACTGTAAGGCAGTTTATAAGTTTGCGTGCGAGTGTAAGATCTGAAGAAGTAGAAACAGCTTATACACACAGTATTTGCTAAGAATTGACAACTACAACAAATGTAAAGAAAAATTTACTCACCAGAAAAGTTTTTAATGATGAACAACTACCCCAGTGTTCAAACCAACAGCAAAAAAAAAAATACTTTAGCAAACTCTTGCACAAAACACATATAAAAAGTTTGGTTTCGTTTTTTTTTTCTTCTTGTTTGTGTCTTTTAAACTGATGTTATTTAACAATAAACTCCATGTAACTTGGAAAAGAAAGAAAAAAAAATTGGTGTATAAAACTTAAAAAAGAACCAGCTAAATGGGTCTAACAATCAGCAAAGATTCAAAACATATTTTTGTTTACTTAGCAATGTTTTTTTCTTGTCTACTTCTCCCTCTGGTTTTTCTTTTCATGCGCCTGGTTTGACAAGTTTTGCTCAGGGTTTATTTAAAATGGCAACATTTTCCAAGAATTTTGTTAAAAGAAAAAAATAAATGAAAAAACAGTTTCTTTTGGTTTGAGTTTAAAACCAGAACTTAAATAAAGAACTTAAATTCAAATATACAAATTGAAATTTTTTTTCCAAAAATTTTAAGACGCCTTTTTTTTGCTCGTTAAATATTTATGAATTAAATTTCCATAAAATTGTTTTTAATATACGTCTTTATAAACTGGAATCCGTCTTTCGCTATTTTTCTGAGCAGTTTATAGGTATGCGCATAAATCACCCGTTTTCAGCCTCCTTTATATATGCAACATTTTTATATGCATGATTAGTTTATTTGACAATAAAAACAAAGAAAATTTATTACAACTCAGCACATAATTACAGCATCTGAAAAGATGTAAAGAGAAAAGGGCACCACTTTGTTTTTCTCCGATAACATGCCATAAAATGAACTTTTAATATTTTTTATAGCATACTTAAAGGGTGCCTAATAAATACAATGATCAAATGTAAAGGCAATAAATAAAGAAAACGAACGAAATAAACAACTTTATAATGTAGGTGTATAAATGTTTACTGAACTTATGAAATCAATCATTTTCGAAGAGTCCTTATGCGAAGTGTAAGGCTTTTACAACCGATATTAACATTCATATCTAAATGGGAGTACTGAATGCTGCTTTAAGTTCCACCTCGTGTCAACTCTAAGTTGGCGTAACTAGAGGAAAAAAGGCAATTTCTTTAAAACTAAAGTCAGTTATTATAGTTATAGTTATGAAATACATCATTTTGAAATGGTATTAGTTTTTAACAAAACTAAGCAAGACACAAGTTTCTTCAGCTAACTTTGCTTTCGAAAGCACTATCGAAATCGACTTTTTCATCGCTTCACATTGAAAACGTTTGTAGAAGTTAGGAACTCGAAAATAACAACGTCTCTTATTAAAGCTTAAAAGAATTATAATTTATTTATTTCGAATAAAAATTATTGAAACATAAAATTTGGTAAACTGATTAAACAAAAATAAATATTAACAAGTAACTTCAAATGAAATTTAACAAGTGAACATTTAATGAAATTTGAAATAAAATGTACTTGTGTACGTTGTTCACGTTCTAATTTTTTTTTTTATGGAGCTAGAAAACGTTTGCCCCAAAATTGCATACTGATGGATTATTGTAAGTTTTCGCATTACCAACAGGGATGATCTGTTTATTATACCTGATTTACTATTTCGTAGATATTACCTTATAAGTTAGAAAAAAGAATTCCAGTATCGTGAAATTATTTTCATAGAAAGTGACACATTTAATGTAATCCAATGTGTATCGTAATCTTAAATGATAGTTTTATGGCACCAAGTAAGCTCAAAATTAAACCACGTCACTGACTTATTTGGTTATATTTATTCCAGGCTCGTAATAAAATTATACAGTCATTGTAAATTTTAAGTGATATTTTTCTATTGGTAACGTAACCCCAATTTTAAACCACTATTAAATTCACCATTTGACTGAAAATTGTAGCGTGTGCTTGAAGAGAAGTTCTTGAAAAGGAAGATCAGGCTTTTCTCTGATTATAAACTATAGAGAACATCTTTAATTTAAGCTGTTCTAAAGGTTGCATTTAAGTTACTTTGTAGTGATTGCAATAATTTAAACTTATTTTTGCTACATTCAACTTAGAAAACATTTGCCGTTAAATCAATTTGGAATTCTTCAGTTCTTTTTCGCTTTAAAAAGCAAACTTTCCACGAAAGTCTATCTCCCTTAATGTGTTTTTAAATTGTCATGAACTTTTTTTTGTCAGGATTTCTATGTATGAACATATTTATGTGTATATTTTTGCTATATTGATGCAATAAACCAAAATAAATGTTGCTGTTTTGTCTCCCGCCCTTCCATCGTTTTGAAAAGAAACCAGCAAAAGTTTCCTATACAGTATTCTCTTCTTTTTTTCATTTAACCGGCTTTGAACATCTTACCGTCAATGTATTGTCAAAGATTTAAGTGAAATTGTTGCCTGTTCTTCCCCACATTTTTTTTATTCACTTTTTGTTCTCCAAAAGTTTTTAACCTGCCAATGCAATTCACAATTGTATTCTTGTTACAATAAATTGTTCAAAAGAATAAACTCAAAACGAAACGAGTTTGACGAAAAAGTCGAATAAAGTTCTCCATTAACGGGAGGAAGTCTTTTTTCAGTTTTTTTTATTTATTTATTTATTTTTTTTTTTTTTTTTTTTTTTGGAAAGGACTTAAATACAAAAGAAATCTTTTAAGGTAAACAGAGGCCGCTTTAAAGTGCAAGCGCTGTGGCCGTTTGATTGTCGAAGAGAAACGTATTTTGCCATTTGGTTTACTATTAAATTTTTTAAATTAGTATTTGAACTCTACCAAGTACTAAAAATTGGGAAAACGTCATTCAGTTATGTTAAAAAAGGAAAAAATTAATGAATATTATTTTTTTACAATACAATTTAAAAATGGTTCACTTTTGCAAATAGGAAGCTAACAAAATATAGTGACTTCTTAAGTTTTTAGTTTTGTGCCCAAAATGTTTGTCACTCGTTACCAGTTCTCAGACATTATACGGCAATATTTTTGCTGCACGCCTAAAATTGATTAAGAGATTATAAGCAATAGTCTTTCTTTCATATATATATATATATATATATATATATATATATATATATATATATATATATATATATATATATATATATATATATATATATATATATATATATATATATATATATATATATATATATATATATATATATATATTTCATACAGAAAAGATTTTTAATATCTTGATGTACAGCTTGACAAAATAACATGCCCCCTAAAGTATGCTTTAAACTCAAAACATATCTTAATAGAAAATAAATCATTTAGGCTATTTTGATTCTTTAATACCCTGAAGTAAAAAAAAATAGTTTGGTTTTCAAGAAATCTTCTATTGAAATGACTTTAAGGGCTTCTTCATTTTACAAAATATAAACTTTTTTAAAAATATTTTTCTTGCCTACTTTAAGGCTGTTTAATATTTTCCCCTCCTCTCAGGCTGTCGTGTATTGTCGAAAGCACACAACTCTCATACTCTGCAAGCCTTCCTTTAAAAACTTATTTAACACAGCAGTATTTACAATCTTTGCCCTTTGAATTGCTTCACTTTGAATTTAATTGTTTTTAATTACACATTTCATAGCATACTTTTCGTGAGGTTTTTGTGGTTTATAACAAAATTTTCAAATTGTTTTGTGGTTTTGGCAGCAGCAGCATCAGCATCAGCACAAAAACAACTTGAGGAGATTTTCCATAAATTGTAGGCATCTATTTTGTTGATTTTTGGTTTTATCTATAAATTTTAATGATTTTTCAATAATATTTTGTGGTTTTCGAAAAGGGTTTTTGGTTAAGTAGGAAATTGTAAAATATCTGAACAAAAAAACTACTGGTAAAATTCAAAGCTTGTTACTTTTTCTTAGTTTATGTAAAAATAAAATATTTTCCTTTTTACTACGTTATTAAACTTGAGTTTTTTGCGTGAAATATCCTTTTTGTATAACTTTAAGCATAAAAACACTTTTAATATTACAACAATTCACACTTCCCATATTATAATTACAAATTGTTGTTAAGGGTTTTTGGCAAACTTTTAAGTTCTTTTCTATTGAAACTTTTTTTCTGCGTTTTGCTTTTTTTGCATTTCTCCAACAATACAAAACTTTATTTGAAGTAACAAGAAAAAATTATAAAAAAATACGTGCAGTTTTTTTTTGTACCCAGTACTGGCTTTGCACTTTATCATTGTTTTCTAACGCATGGCTGACTGCATTTTCAATTGTATTCCTCTAAAGTTTCACACAATTTTGCCACTTGCCGCTTTTATAGACGTCGTTGATGTTTTTGCTATTGGTATTTTCAAACAGGAAGAACGACTTATAACAACTGCAACAAAAGTGCAAAGAACAGCAGCAGGAGAGAAACAAAAAAAAAACCAGAAACTTTTTCATTAATAACGATTTTCCATTAAGTATCGATTGATTTTGTTAGCACACTATAAACTCACTTTACACAACGAAGTATTAAACACTTCTAACAATACAAAATAACTGCAACAACAACAGCCACTTTAAATTGAGAGACTTCAGCTTTGAAGGGGGTCTATGGCAACAACTACAGCTACAACAACAACAACAAGTGGAAAAGTTAAAACTGAAATTGCAAGTTCTTTTTTTGTAAAATAAAAATAAAAAAACAAAGCAGCAGCGAAAAGTTATCGACAAACGTTTAACTCCTAATAACTGAAATATTGATGAAGAAAAACAAGAACCTAATGGTTTTTTTTTTTTTTTTTGTAATTCGCAACATAAAAGTTTCAGCACTTAAGAAATATTGTTTAATGTGGGAAAAAAGACTTTGTTTTTGACTTAAATTTTAATGAAAAACTTTTGCAATAATTGTAAAAACAGGGGTTTTAATAAACATTAACCACCAGATAAGCTTCCTAAAAGTATGCTTTTGATTGCGAGGTTATGCTTTTTTTTCTTTAACTCTTCTATTCTATTCCTGATTTATTTTTTCGTCTCTGGTTTTAATACACATAAACTAGATAAGCTACCTAAAATTGTGCCAGCTAAACGTATTGATTGCGAGGTTATGCTTGTTTTTTTCTACTCTTCTATTCTCTTTTTATTTATTTTTTGCTTTTGAAATCACTTCAAAAACTCTTAAGCTTAGAGTTGTGAAGTGATAACTAAGAAAGATCGCTTTATTTATTGTAAACGCCTAACATTATTCAGCACTTTGTACACTGTATTGTAAACAAACTTGAGAAAAACTTGACCACGTACAGCTTTTTATCTTTTGAAAATTGTTGACTTACAATGTTTCACTAGAAGTTCTTCAATTCTACAGAGGGCGGGCTTACTCTCATATAGCGTAGCAGATTTGCTACGCTGAAAAAAAATGAGCAAAATACATTTCTTCCAACAAATTTGTGAATGCTTTCTTTGCTGCCTTCGATAAATTATGCATTATGTTTTCTTCTTGACCTCAAAAGTATGTTTATTTTATTATTTTTTTAATACAATTTTATGCATATTAAAATTTATACATACGTATCTAAAAAGTGAAATATATTCGAATAATCCCGAAAGTACATTTTTGCCTTTTTATACATTTTATACTCCAAAATTTTATTGGTTTGCCTCCCTCAGCTTTCTGAGGCCTTTAATCTATGGATGTAGAGAAAAGAAATATATTATGCATATAACTTTGGCCATAAAAATAAATGCAACATTGTTCGGAAAGTGTTAGAATGATTTAAGACCTAAATGTAGTGCTTTACTTCCTGCTAAAAACCATTGTTATACATTTCTTTTTTTTTATTCCAGACGCCACCCAAACGCACTCACACAGAGTCAGTTTTCTTTTATCACGAAAGCGTAGCAAAATATTTTATGATGCCATAAAAATTAACAATTTCCTTAGTCCTTTCTAACACCTAAACAAAAAAAAAAAAAAATTGTACGAAATTAAAAAAAGCACACACACACACAAAACATTTTTTCAATTGCTTTTGAGGTGTTGAAATGGTTATTTAAAGCAATGTTTAGGCTTAAACAAAGTTTTTAAATGTAATCGCAGAGTTGGATAGAAATAAATGCTTTTGTTTTTATAACAGTTAATAAAAACAAACTTATCGTTTTTTCCTGCCATAAAGTATGCAATAGCTTTTGATTTTCATCACGCATTTTTGGAATAATTTTACTTTATTAAAATCTTTTAATATGTGCTTAAAATTAATTTGTATAATAGTAGCTTTGGGGGCTTGTTTTTATTAATTTCATAAAATGGCATTTTAATTATAACAAAACCAAAGTTTTATCATCCTAAAAGCACACAACAAATATCCATAAACTTTAGCTTTTAGATTATCTACATTACTTTTTAAAATTTATCTTATTTATAACTAAACATTAAACCACCTTAACTTTAGCATTCATATCTGATGGGGTTGTTAGGCTATTGTAGGATCTAAAGATTTGGAAAAATTTCGTATAAATAATATTTTCCTAATAAAATATTTTTTTTTCTTTTTCATAAAATATAAATTTTTTTTTTTTTCAAGTAATCACACTTGCCTAATTACAGTTTAATGGCTGTAGTCGCAATAAACGATTAAAAATTACAAGTAGCATAGATTTTAACGCCAAGTTACTTGGCATGCAAAATTTGTCGTCGAAGTAAATGCTAAACCTTGATCACACATTGTGGACATGGCCGTAAATCAAGCTTCCATTTTTTATAGCCTGTAAAAAATATTAAAATTTAATATAATCAAAATAAATTTGACTATATCAAAATGAAGTGCTATCGATTGTTCGATAGCTTCTGGCCTCAATACGACACATCAAAACAATTAATTTCGAGGCGTCGGACTTAAAATTTCTTTTTCGTATTGTTGGCTCCTGGCAGAGGCATGATACGAGGTCGGTGTGTTGAAAAAGATATTGATAAAAAGAAATCATTGGGTCTGGGGCATACCTTTCATTCCTCTACGTGCATGTCGGGGCAAGTAAGCATGATGTTAAATTTTAATGTCAAAAAATTTTGTCTGGAGCATGATATATCAACACACACTAGTACATCATTCCTTATACAGTCCTAGAAAAACCTTCTAGTCACTGCTTTTTATAATTTCTTCAGTACTACTGTCTGGTGGCGATGTCAATAGCCAGCATAGGTTTTAAAAAAAAATTTTCTTACAAAATTTTATCTAAAATATACTTCAATAAGATGTCAATTTTTATGAATATCGGTGTTACTTCTTAATCCATTTAAAAATAAAAAAATTATGGAACTGTTTTCTTATCCATTTTGTTTACTGGCCTTAAATCAAATTAGCTACACATTTTGTAGGTAGTTGCGGACATTAATATTCAAAAAAGAAAGTAAAATTAAACATTGAAGGTTTGTTAGCTGGGGAACATTTTAAAGTTGCTAAATATCTAGCTAGCTGGCTGTCCCCCAGCTAAAAAAATCTTTAAACTTTACTTTTGTTGTTCACTTTAAATACTAACCTCTAAATTCCTTTACGTAATTTAGACTTAATTTAAGATAGACGTGCATACAGCTTTTCTTGTGGTTTGAGTCTGCATAGGGTATTGTAAAATTTAGCAATATTTCCTTTAAAAATCCACCTGCAAAAGAAATTTTCTAAACAGGCATAAATTGAAACAAAAACTTTTGTTTGTTTTAGTATTCAAAAATGATCTTGAATATTTGCTAAAAAAGCCAAATGAAATGTATTATTTTAGGTCTAAAAGAAGTCCTTAGCCACCGACATTTCGTTGATGCTACTCAACTCATCAAGGGACTCGAAAGATCTTACAAGAATGTTTGAAACCCAACTACATATTCCATCATACCCATGAACAAGCGGAGAATCAGAAATGTTACATTTCTGTTGGGCTTCAAACATTCTTGTAAGAGTTCTCGAGTCTGAAGAAAACGGAAAACATTAGTAAGGTCTATTTTTAGATCTAAAATAATACAATTCGTTTTTGGTTTCATTTAGTTGCTTCTGCAGTAATAAGTAGTAAGTTTTTAAGGAATCTGCGTGCGTTGATGATATTTTTCTGACTCAAACGAATCAATATTATCATAAAATACTTTTTCTGCTTCTCGTTTCGTGTTCTATTTTGATAACTATATCAGAGACAATTTGATAATTATTCATTACTAATGCAAACCTTTTTCTTTTTTGTTTTGTATTTTTTTTTTTTTTTTTTTTTTGGTTTCTTTTGCTTTAGTCCTTTTGCCCAACTATAATTTATTCAAATTGATTTAAGTCATAGTATTTTCGTATTGACCCACATACAAACAAACGAGCAAAGTTAATAAAACATATTTATGTATGTATGAGGTGTATATCCTGCTTTTTAAAACCCCTGTTTACTATCCCTTTTACTAAATTTATTAAAATTTATTTCTTCTTCTTTACTTTGGGGACAATATATCTTGTTCAATGTTAAACAAAAAAAAAAGTTAAAGAAAAAACTGCGTGTGGTTTATTTTACATAAAAACTCAATAAAAATAATGATGAGTGTTGTTGTTGGCCAACAGTAGTAACACGCCAACAACATCAACTCCATCAACTATAAGGACTGTAGTAATAAAAGTAGTATTAAAAAAAAGGACTCAAGGAAACGAAAATACAAAAATAAACAGGTTAATGGACATAAAGAGTCCACCATGTCTGGCCAAAAAGAGCTGAGTAAAATTATCGTAAATATCAACAAGATAGCTTATTTTTAAGGCAAAACAACAGCAACAGCAACAAAAACAAAAACAACGACATTAAAAACTGATATAAAATAGTAATTTTTATAGAGAAAACTTCAGTTTGGCGTAGACAAGGAAGTAGTATATGTGAACTCAATAACTTTATGTTAAAGTATTGGTTTTCAATGCTTCTTTTTCTCTATCAACACTAAAGTTTTTTCCAGTTATTTTTTGCTTTTTATTAGTGTCATGTATTTTTATAGTTCAAAGGACATTTGAGTGATTGAATGAGCGCATGATTTCATCCCTTTTGGGTTGAAGTAATTTCTGAACTTTTTTCTGTAAAGTTTCTTGGTTCGGTTTTGTTTTGGCCCGGTTGTTATTTTTTTAACATGTTAGTGTGGTTTTTGTAAAATTTCATGTTTTCCAGTCATGACAATATATCAAATTACTCGGCCCATTCTACATTTAGCCACAATTCACTGCTGGTAACGTTTGTGTCTGCGTTTGTGAAAATGTAGCAATTTATGTGCAGTATCTTGCACTGTCGTTTCTTCTAGTTACTGCCTTAAACAAAAGCAACTTGTGCTTATTTAAAGCATTTTAACCCACGATTAAGAATGTGTTTATTACACTCTTTGCAAATATTTTCTGCAAATGCTTGCTTTGCTGGCAACACTCACGTTGCTATAATCAGGTTACTCACGTAGTAATTTTGTTTACGATGACTGCGCTGCTGGCAAAAATGATGATAATGTTTATGTTTTTTTTTTGCTGCAGCATTATCCGGAATATAAAAAAATCAATATTTATTAAATTGTTTTATAATCATTTTATTTTATGCACATATACATACATATATTTTTTGTACGCTTTTAATGTTAACTGATTTCATTACCTTTCTTTTTTTTCTCTTTTTAGGTAAGTCTTTGTGCATAATTTTTTTTTTGAATTTGTAAGTACATAGCAAAAAAATGTTTAAATTTGAAAAAAAAAAATATTTTTAGTATCGAAATTTTCTCAAGAAATCTGTACTGGATCATCTCATCTCTCAGTTTAATTTAAAAAGAGATCACTTTCGCTTGAGACGAGGAACCTGCGACGAACTAAAAATTGTTCTTTTTAAATTCATGAACGGCTTTGAACTCAGGGGCTCATGTTTCTAAAGCGACAACCATGCCACTCTCACCCGGTAAATATGCAATGAGAAATATAGACGAATAATAATAGAAATGAATGGTGTGTTTGATATGATTAAAAATTTAGACAGAAAATATACAACAACTTAGGTGGCTGAGTGGCATGGTTGTCGCTTTAGAAACATGAGCCCCTGAGTTCAAAGACGGGTGCTGACGAGAAAGTGTGGCGGCTTCGAAATAACTAGTTGTCCACCCTGCTAAATGTCTTTGATGTTTTCTTTGTCTAATTTAATTAATATCAATCACAAAGATAATATAGAAAGAACTTTAGCCTGATAAACTTAATACCGAAATAAGTTTATAAATTGTATTTATAAATTGAGTTTGAACATTCCAACTTCTGCGCTCATAGGTGGCTTAAATGTCAACGGTTTTACAGCATTGCTAGCTTAAACATATTTTAAATCTAAAAAAAATTACTATCTGCCAATAATTTCTTGGAATACAGATTTTTAGAAAGCAGATTCTGTAAGAAAATTTACGAAAGAATTAATTTTTCAAGTTATTTCTTTCAATAAAAATATTTTTTAAAGAAAGTCTTTCTAATCGATTATTCTCTTCGAAAGATACTTTTTAAAAATAAGCATAAACTTTAAAACAGCTAAATTTCACCCTCGCAAAATAAAAGCTCCTATTACACTGTGGAACAAATGCAAGTTAGCAAAAGTTAGGTGGATTCTAAGAGTGAGGGTGAAAACGACAACGAATTTTTTGTGCTGATGAGCGACGTAGTGGTAGTGAAACAGCAATGGTATATACCCCATTCAATAAACCGTTAACTTTGCTCTTCCTGTCTTCTTCAAAAACAATGATCATTCCAACTTTAACACAAAAAAACTCTGTCTCAATTTTGCGGAAGTAAAATCGAACTGAAGAATGATAAAATTATTTACATTTGTAAAGCATATAGTTCGACTATAAAATGAAATTAATGAATATATTATTTATTTACATATGTATATATTATTTTAAATATTTTTTCTTAAAGAGTTGAATTTTTATTGATTGTTTTGGAAAAAAACTTTTTTTGGTTTATCAAAATTAAAGAGTTCATTTTCAAACAATTTGAACCTTAAACGATTCCTGGCGGTTTTTATTTACATACATTTAATAGCATATATTGCCTCATTTTTTTTTTAATATAATTTTTGATGTATTTGCTGTTGCTGTTATTTGGGTTGGGTTCCCGTATTTGTTTATGGCAAAAAGTTATAATTTTTGTTTCATAAAAATTCCAGCAGTGTAAATAATTTGCATAATTTTCAGCTGCTGTATTAAAACTCCCTAAAACACACACCCACACACACGCGCACATGAGATACACAAAAATTTATTTGCACATGTTAAAATAATGAAAATCATATACGAAAAACAGCATCTCCTTGGCCGTATGCAAACTTTAACACAAGCTTAACCTCTAGCAATATTTCCATCACTCGAGTGCTTTCATTCATATACTGTAACAATAAATGTTGTTCGTCTTTTTTGCGTCTGTATTTTTTTTTTTTTACTGAAATTGTTGTTAACGGCTCTTTGCCCTTGTCCTCCCACAGAATGTGATGTGTGTGTGTGTGTTTTTTTTTATATAAAAAAATTCTTTTTGGGGAAAAACATTTAAAAAAAAACCAAAGTTCTGTTGAACTGTGTTTGTTAAGGAAAACTATTTGTATTTTTTTTTTTTTTGCAAAAATTGCAAGTGTATATGTTTATCATTATATGAAGATAGAACCTGAAATAAGCGGGCCTTGGTTAAATTTAACAAATTTTTTCTTCTTCATTTTACAATAACAATTCTGTTGCGGTTGTATGTGTTTATTATTGTTGCTGGCATTTTGTTGTTGAGTTTTTCTGGTATGTGTACATGTGGTAAAGTGTAGTTTATTTAGCGGCAGAAAATTAACTTGCCATCATCATTATCAGCATCAACGTCGTCATTATTACGTGAAGAGAAGGAAAAACAAAACGAGTGAAATTGCATACACCAACAGCATCAGCAAAAATCATCAGCAGACATCATCAGCATTATCAGGGGCAACAGTGCATATGTTTTGAAAATACTCTACGAAATCAACAGATAGGTGAAAGAGTGCAGGCATGCCGGCTTTAAATATCGTTGAACCAAAAAAAGTTATTTAAGTTATCTGCCAAAAGTTGTAAGAGCAAAAGTAGTTAACCAAAGAATTGCTAAAGCTGTATTTTTTCTTCTTCGAAAAACTAATTAAATTATGTTACGAATGCATATAAACTTTCTGCTCAAAAATATTTAAACAAAAAATTATTTGTTTTTTAATACTTTTGGTAAAGAACTGTTAAACATATTTTTAGAAAATCTTTCTTTAAAAAAGAATTTAGGCGTGGATGTGTGCTGGGGCTGGTCGATTTGTAAGGATGCAAATTTTTCGTTAATATTCCAACGATTTTCTGGTAGCTCTTGGTGGGAGGAAAAAACCTCAGTATGACATATTCAAAAATTTTTAATTCAGGCGCCTAAATTTAGTCTACTGATGAATTGATTAGCATCAACAAAATGTTGGCGGCAGATAGACTGCTGAAAAATAGAGAAGGTATTAATAAGGTTTATTTTTAGACCTGGAATAATGTATAGTTTATATTTTGTAAAAATCTAATGCAATCAATCATATTCAGCCCCATTGCAAATGTTGTTGTCGACGTCATCATCAATTTTTGGCCGCATTCAAATTTGTTAGACGCAGACGTCAAGTCGACGCTCATCATCTCCATATAATTTGACATTTAATAATTTTGCTTTCTAAATTGTTTAATCCTTAATTTTGTGAAAAAATGTTTTTTATGTTTGAATCAAGTGAAAGCAGTGATGAAGAAAATAAAGAAATGCTTAGGATTCATAGAAGAGTATTGACACAAAAATCAGACATTTTTATTTTGCCGGACATTACGTAAATAAAACGTAAACTTTTTTTCTGTGTCAGTTTTGTTGAATATTTTAGGTTAAATAAATCAGCATTCAAATTTGTACTAAAAAAATTGAGCCTTTAATGAGGAACGCCATTCGTTCATCATCAATTTCGACCACGTTAAAGTTAGCTACATCTCTGCGGTTCTTGGCTCAAGAGTCATCTGCCCTCTTTTTATTAAATCTGAAATAACTGAGGAAGAGAAGGCAGAATGTAAGTTGTATTTTTTTTGAGAAGAACCGATTGCCTGGCATTATAGGCTGCATAGACGCTACGCATATAAAGATTCAGGCTCCTAACAAGGACGATCACAACATGTACTGTAACAGAAAGGGGTTTTTTAGTTTAAATGCCATGTTTGTAAGATACAGAAATAAGTTAATTTATAACACTTTATAATTTATAAAGCTCTCTTTTTGTTCATAAATTTGTTTTTTCAAGCTCAGCTACAAGGGTCTCGAATTGCTGTAAAGTTATGATTTTTAATTTTTTTCCATGGCACCAACTGAAATTTTTGAAACACAAATGTCGACGCTAAAAATTTTTGTTGACAGAAACAAAGTCAGGTCCGGGCAACAACGGCATAATATTGACTTCTCTAATACAAACTTGTCGACTATAACTCTCTCATATTTAACGGCTCTCAATATTAACGGCAGCAGTACAATGACTGTGCCGACGACATTACTTGTAATGACCTCGGCATTCGCAATAAGGATAATTTTTTCTCCCTATCGGCTCCTTCCTTCCTAGTCTTAATTAGTAGTGAAAAGAAGATCCCCATTAATTCCCTAATAATCTTGTGTGCCTCTGATTTCTCTTGCTCTATCTCACCTAAAAATATTTCGTTTAAGCAACAAATTTATACAAGCATATAATAATAACAAATTGAAAAGAAAAAAGAAAGAAAATATGGAACATTTCTAAATTGTTTATTCTCTCAACATTTAACCAAACGACCTTTATCGTTTTTTATTTCTTTTGATTTTCGTATTTAAAATAAGTTAAAAAAACACTTGAGCATAAATATGGTCATTCAGGTGGTATTGAAAGAGCCAGGGGGGAGAATGAAACGAATTTTGAGTTATACCTTGTCAAGAAGGTGAAGTATAAGCAGTAGACAAATGAAATCACAAATAAAAAATTCCAAAAAAATAACCTTAATGCAGGAGAAAAAAAGGAAAATTTCTGTTTATAAATTCATATAAAATTGCCTAAAGAGACGGACAAGACAATTATGGCAGTGCCAGCTCATTTATATGTAAATTTTGAACACTCTAAAAGGTTTTGTTTTCCCACTTAAACTTCTTATTATATACACAAAAAAGTTTAAACGATGTGAAAAAAACAGCCATACACTTTTATTTAAACTTTTGATTGCTTTTGGTGGCAAAATAAAAAATAAACTATAAACTTGATAATATAAAATACAATTCTATGCAGAGGCTGATATTTAAATTTACTAAAAACACGGAAAAAAAAATCTGGCATAAGCTTTAACAAACTCATTTCCAAAATGCCATGTAGGAGACGGACTGTTGGCATTTTTGTATTTCTTCTACGCGTCTTCTACCTCAGGTTACCAGAAAAAGTAATTGTTTATTTCAGTTGCATACTTATTTTTTAGCAGAAAACAAAATTTGCGTTTTAAGCAATCAAAAGAACCACACAACCATGCTGGACATAGAGAACATGCTGGACATGGTGAGAATAATTTAAGGTGATGGCTAAAACGTAAATTCCTTTTACTTGTTTTTCGTCATTTAATTGTCAGTTTTTTTTAATGGTTTAAAGCAAACTCGATTAATTGAATTCAAATTTTCTCTGCCTCCAAAAATATGCAGAAATTCAATTAAGAAATCTGTCCTTATGAAAAGAAAGGAACTCTTATGAAAAGCAATATAAGGCCAAACATCACGAACTTATAATCAAATGCAATTAATTTAAAAACATAAAAAAACCTTATAGCCTCATGTCCTGCTTTCAAATAATAAGCTGAAAATGAGTTTTGTCTACTACGCAAATTAGGTGAGATTACAATGGTAATAAAATTAATTTCATTTTAAAACATTGAAGTCATAGCAGTAGTTTTATCAATTTTCTCAGAATTCATAGTTCGTTATTTATAGTTCGAGACCTGTCATCATAAAAAAAGCTATAGAAAAAATTAAAAATTAAAGCCCGATAAATATTTCTGGTTGAAACAAGTTGCAATTACAATTTTTTATTTAATTTGACATCAATTCATGCTTGTTTTTATAATTACATCAAGTATTTTAATCATTTCTGATTTTACTTCCCAAAGCATTCTGTCATCTTTCCACTGCCAACAACAACAACTGCTTTCTCCCACAGTTTAATATTTATTGTTAAGGAATTTTTGTCTCATTTTTTTTTAATAAGTAAATTAAAAATACTTGTCCTAATATCACATCCCGTTTTCCTTTAAATGCTACCAGTGTTTTTTTCATTTTTCAATCCATTTCAAGCAGTATGTGCACTAACACACACACACACACACACACACGCACAACCAGTTATATGTGTATGTGTGCTAAAAAGTATATCCTTCCGTTATTGTTAAGCTGTTGTTGTATTTGCTAATATTTTACTGTTCTGCCCGACTCTCTCGCTCGCTCGCTGTTTTACTCCCAGTCCCAGTTTGCACTCGAATATGCTTGACTATATTTCATCGTTTGTCATCTTATAAAGATGATGCCACTTCTAAAATATAAAATATTGTAATGTTTGTGACTTGCCTTTGCCACATTTTTTTTTTATTATTTTTCTCCTACTCTCAATGATTTGCTTTGCTTTTGTTCATGCTGTAACTTGTACTTTTGTTCTGGTTTTGTAACCTTCCACAGTAAATTATAATGAAACGTATAATTCTCTGAATTATTTCTTTTGAAATGTTTCATAATGCGAGGGGAAGGGGTCTCAGAAAATATTTTACAATATTTATTTATGATATTCTTTTTTCTTTCTGCCATTCTTTTCTCTTTACTTGTTGTTGGAATTTAAAAGATGTATTTCATAAACATAAAAATACTGCAAATAAAATGATGAAATTTATGCACATACTTCATTTGCAAATACTTCGAAGTACTTGAGAGAGTTACTTACAGCATTACGCTAAAGTGCCGCCATATGAAAAGGAAAACATGCACTCATAATAGTGTGTGTGTGTGACAAATATGACGACCGGAAGTTTTTTTTTTTTTTTTTTTTTTGTAAACCATACTAGGGTGAAATGTCTAGAGAAGTAATCTACAAAAAACTGTGTAGAATAATTTTTGCTAGTTGTATAAAAATGTTTGCAAAAGTTTAAGGCAAAAAATTTACAAAATAAATAATAATTAGAAACGAAAATTAATTAGAAATTTGAAGTGATTGATAAATTAAATATAGTATGAAAGAAAATTACAAGCCCAATTGGTCAATTAATCGCAGCAAAAAAACAATGCGTCTTAAATGCCGTGATACAGTATCCCGGGGAATGATCGTACGCTTGATTCCCTGAAACTCCTATCTAGATCTTATAAAATTCTGTCCTAAATAATCAAAACGGCCACAGTATTTTACTTTTGCAAACAACTTCGAGGGGCAACTTTGATCGCATAGAAAAAGATAATTTTTGAAAATTTGCATAAGATTAGCAAATCGGGCAGACTTGTCAAAAAGCCTTTCACACTTGTAGTTCACTATATGATATTTTTTGGGTAGTTTTTGAAGATTTGCAAAATATTAGTAAATCAGGCAGACTTATTAAAAAGTCTTTCACACTTGGAGTATCACACTTTTTGGACGCACATTTAATTTTTAACAGATCGTACGGTTCAGTAGGATAATGAGTCATGGCCTTTACTAGAGTGCTTCAGCCCCAACACAAGAAAAACGAATTTAAGCGAATTACGATCTAAATGTACAGATCCAAAAAAAAAGGAATACAAAATTTATTTCATATTTTTACAACACAAAATTAAAGCTGTAATCTTGCCATCCCTGAGCTATAAAAACTTAAAGAAAAATGCCTTAATTTCAAGACTTTTTTGTTGAGAAAATAAAATAGTACTAAGAATAAGATAAAATAATAATAAGAATATCTATTCAAAAATTAACTTATTTATTTGCTTTGAGAGCCAATTCCTAATTTCTGAGTTAAAGAATATCTGTTAATAAACAAAAAAGATACAAAACTTAAAAAAAAATCAAAGCTCATAAACAATGAAATCAAAAGGTGACATACGGCAATTTTTTTCCAAATTTAATTTTCCTATCGAACTCAAACTAAATATGAACTCTGAATTTTTTAAAAACTTTGCGACGAACTTTGTTTAGAGATAAAAAATAAATATGTAATGCTTTTAAGCAAAAGTTTTCTGGTAGTGTCATGCGGCTTTTAGTACAAATAGTTGTAATTTCGTTGAGCGGTAAGCAGGGATGGGAATGTCACAATTTATATTTGACGTCAGAGGAAAAAATCATACGAAAGTTAATGAGCATAAGACAAGAAAATATATATATTGTTCTTGGAATCTCCTTAACTAATGCTTGATCCTAGGGTATAGGTTGCTTTATTTTTCTTTGAATCACCCCAGCGTTTACCATGAGCAGAGTTCGCAGCTAATGCGCGTGTTGATCAGTGTACTAAAGCTGCAAAAAGCCAGATGTCTCCCAGAAGTCAGCAATGTTTAGTTTTCTCTTTGTCTTCGAAGCTGTTAGTCAACTGTAATTACTTATTTTTTAATTTGAAGTTACAGCCCATGTAACTAATAACTATAAATTATAATTAATTAATATTTTTTACTCGCACTTTTTCTTGTAAAATTTTGTCATTAATTTTTTTTGCAAATTTTCAGCGAAAAATTTAAATAAAAAACATGGGTTTATTTCTTGAAATCAAAATATAGAGAGATATTTTACAACAGCTTCAGTAGTTAAGTGTCGCTTCCGAAACTATTGCTTATTTATTCAATTACATTCGCTGAGGAGAAGTGTGGCGGCTTTGAAACATTTAGTTGTCCCCAGCCAAAAGAGTTTTAAGTTGTTGTGTCATTTTCAATAAAAGAGTTAACCTAACTCGATTGAAGTTTTTACAAAATGTAATTATTTTGTGAGACTAGACAAACATTTTAATTATAATTTATAATTATTATGTATAAAATCCAAGTTTATGTAAACATTTATATACATTTTTTTTTTAATTTTTTATAGAAGTTTGGCATTTTAGCAAAAATGTTGTTGGGAGTAATATGCTGTAGAGCTTAATTTTGTTAAAAATTTTTCAATTACCAAGATGGTAATGTTCCTCCAAATGTTTTTGAAACTAAAGCAACCAAAGAAGCAACACTTTCGACAGTGTAAAATACCACTGTAGACAACTAACAACTTTTAACTTTCAAATACTTGTAACTGCTACTAGAGTCAAGGAGGTGAGAAATACACATTTCGTAAGCTCTTGAGTTATATACAAATATGAGCTTAATTATTTATTTGCTTTAAGAGCCAATTGAAATGTATTCATTTAGGTCCAAAAATTAATCTTCTTAAAAAAGACAGCAAATATTTTTTAAAAGGGTTCATTTTTGGACCTAAGTTAATATTAAGTTATATATCTATCACTGTTTTTTAAATTATTTTCAATGAGCTTCATCGATTCGGCGAAGGCTGACAACCATGAGTTTATGGGGTTAATTGCATTCTTGACAAAACACCAACATTTTTGTGCTTAATTATGCCAAAGCATACATATATATATCTCTGCACTTTAGCATGCATAAGTCACTGTCGCCTTGAAGGCCAGCACTGTAAACTTAGAAATGGGAACATGACAAGAACTCAAGTTAATAAGAATAAAAGAAGTCCGTTAGAAGCACAACTTCTCAATATCTGCTACTGCTGCTAACAATTTGCCTTAGTTTTATTGAAAACCGATGTTTAGAGACTTCATGCGCTTGTTCATATACACATGTATATATATTTAACGTAATACTGTGCCAATGCTACTTGGGGATTTTTACACAAAACTTTTCCCAATCATATCCTTGTTGCTGGAAAAACAACCATCATGTTAATAAATATACATTTCTTATATTCTTAAGATAAATATGCACTTGTTTGCGTATCTGTCCGTCTGCCCGTCCGTCCGTCCGTCTGTCCGTCTGTCTGCCTGTCTTTCTGTCCCCTTTTTGTATATCTTTAATATTTTTCTTCTCTTTTATTTATTCTGTTCAGCTCTCATATCTTGTGAAACATGTTATTTGTAACCTTCTGCATTTGTTCAGCTCATATATCAAAGTTCTAAATGAAAAGCGACAGCATGGAATGCAATTTTTAAATTACATTCATTTTTAGCCCCAACCCTAAAAAAAAAAGATAAAGGGAATGGTTGTTCGCTCAGGACAGACATAACCATTCCTTTACACGGTGTTGCTGCCACTTTTGCGCTTTTCTTCACTTTATTTTATTACATTTTTAAATAAGTAAGTGTGCAAGGCAAATATAAGTGTTGTATAAAGAGAAGAAAACAACAACTTGCGAATTACGCAAAATATGTTATTGTTTAAGTAGAAATTCGAGTTAACTTGAGGAAATAAATAAAAAAATTTATAAGCTTTTATTATGCCATTTGCGTGTGTGCGCTTTTGTGTTCATACAACAGCCAACAAATAGTACGTTCCTTAAATCGCTTGCAAGTCCTTAGAGTTATGGGGCTCTTTTTTATTTTAAATTAAAAGCTTAACGTTTTTGATTACAAGCGGTAACAGATAAAAGGTTAAAGGTGTTAGAAAACAATGTTTTAGGTAATTCGATATGAACTTGTTAAAAAAATATTTGTAATAAATTATGTTTTCTACACTAAAGGATTTTGTTCATCAATTCAATGAATTCCGACATTAATTTAATGAAAAAATTCAATAATTTTCAACTCACGTTGAGGTTCAATGAATTTTGATTCGTTGAATTTATATTAATGATCGTTTCGTTAAATATAAGAATTTTAATCATTAAGCTAATGAATTATTTTATTGGCTTAATAACAAAAAATCACTAACTAAACAAAACGATGCATTAAATATAGAAACTTGTACATTGATCTAATGAAAATAGAACATAATTTTTGTGACGTATATTATTATAATTATCGATAATCTTATTATTCAAAGAAATTCGAAAAAATTGCCGGTTTATTTGTGGGGCCAGTTTGTAGGTGTTGATCGCAGTAGACTGCAAAACTTTGCGAAATATTAAAATATGTTACCATATATTCAAATGTCTTTACAAATCACATGAGAATTGAAACCTCAATGAACGAATACATTGATTTGTGGAAATTGTTTATTGAATTTAATGATATTTGTCAAAAATTTAATATGATATTTTTAACGAAATTCTAAAAACTATTAAACAGGTTTTAATGAAATTTATTCACTAGAGCTGTGAAAATTCATTGCCGTAATGAACATTTTCATTGGATTAATAAAAAAAAAAATATTAATAAAATGTATTAATGCAGGTCCAAAAATAGACTATATAGATAGCTGAAGAGACAGAGAACATTTGAAAAGGTATATTTTTGGCTCTTGAAGCAAATAAATAATTAAGTTCATTTTTGAATATTAATAACATAAATTCGTTAGAACTATGAACAGAAATTCTTTCAGTGTATGCCAAAGGATTGTTGTAAAAGCTTTACAGGTACAAAACAAAAATATATGCAACATCACAATATAAAAATGTTGATAACCCAAGGTCACCTGTTGTAAGGAAGTGCTATAAAAAAGTAAAGGTGTTGCAAAACGTAAAATGCTTTCTGTATAAAAAGTTTGTTTGAGCATTTCTGATTCTCATTTTGTTCATGAGAATTTTGGAAAAAGTAGTTGGGCTTCAAACATTCTTTTTAGATTTTTCAAGTCTACTGATGAGTTGTTGGTTGATCGCCATGGTATTTCGCTCGAACAACATGTATTCAGATATGTAGTTTGAAAATGAAGTATGTCAGCTTTAATAATATTAATAAATAAAATTATTGAAAGCAAGTGTAAACCCTACCACCCCCGCCTTGCTAATGACCTATTCTCTTAAATTTCACCTCATTAAGGTAATAATCATTTATTATTTACAAAAGAATGTGAAAAAGGCAAAACAAAGGTATTTCCTTTACCATGTGCCAATGTTGTGTAGCCTTTCTGTATTCAAACCATATAAACGTTTACAGTCAAATCTTAAAATCTCTCTTAGCGCACATTTTCATGTATGAATTATTAACGAAAATTTAAGCAATATTAACTGAAAATACTAACAATAAGAAAAAGAAAACGCAAATGTGGAAACCATCACGTAAACAAAAGAAAACCGCACATAAACATTTGGCTTAGCATACTTTTGGGAGTATAATAAGAACAACTAATATTGCTGCCTTTTCACTTAGCACAAGTCATTTTAAAACAAAATTTGTTTAATTTTTTTTCAATAAAATGTGCATTAGCAACGAAATAAAAAACAAAGTAATCCACTAGCCGTTTAAAAAAGCGTTCATGTTTTTTAAGAAAGAGTACCTTAAAACAAAGTACATTTTGTGATAAATTATATAAAGTTAAAGAGTGATTTAACTGATACGTGCTCTTAATTCAGTTTTAATAAATTTATGTTTTTCTGTTCTTTTATTTTTCCGTGTTTTTTTTTTTCTTGCCAAACTGCTACCTTTTGTGTTTCAAACAAGGACACAACTGTTGGTTTGTTAATATTTACTAGCATCTCCCTCAGAGATTTTTATCTAAGTATTATAATTTATGTGACATGTCTTGCTTTACGTGTATCTTGTTCTAAACAATCACCAAACCCAAAACCCTGCTCAGGATTATAGCTCCACATCACTTCACGAAAACTCACTGAAGTCATTAATAAATAAAACGACTTAAGATGTTTTTTTGTTATCTGTGTGTAATTGCGTATATGAAATTTAATTTACGAAACGTCTCCACATTTAGCATGAAGTAGAGCACAAGGTATTTCAACAAATTGAGATAGAACTTTTTTTTGTTCTTTGCTATATATACAGTAAATTTATACACACAACGACAAAAGGGAATTTCTAAAAATAAAACAATAAAATAAATAAATTTATTATAATATGTCTACCTATGTTTACACATGTACTACTTTTGTACAGAACATTCGTAGTGCTTAAAAATTAAGCGCACATTTTTTTTATTAAACGATTCTCCCCTGAAAAATAAATTAAATCACAATCTTATGTGTTTCCTGTAAATGTATAAAATAAAAGATTTTGTCAGTCATTAAATTTAAAAAAAAAAAAATGTTTAAGGAAGTATTCCCTCAACGGAACTCTTTTGAGTTTGTTTCTGAAAAGTAATTCTCAAGAGTAATTTTTAAAGGTTAAACTTTCTAAAAAGTACATTCTTAAAAATATTTTTTTACAGAATTTCTTAAGCAATAAATTCTTAATTGTCATTAAATTTCAGAGATTATTTTTTTCTAACAGCACTTTCTTAATGGTACTTCTTTAATTATTTGAGAATTAAAAATATATCTTATTAAAGGCTTTCTCTCTTTTACAGCCGCCAACATTTCTCAACTCGTCAGTAGACTCGAAAAAATTAAGAAGAATGTTGGGAAGCTGACTACATATTCTATTGTACTCATGAACCCCATGAGAATGAGGAATGTTCGAACAAAGTATTATTACAGCAAACAATTTTCTTGTTTCGCAACACTTTCTGTCAGTTACTACGATTTTTAACTTTAAAAGTAACAAAAATACCAAAATTCTCATTGTGTTCATGCAAATTATAGAATGTGTAGTCAAGTTTAAAACATTCTTTCAAGTTTTTTCGAGTCTATTGGCGAGGTGAGTAGTATGAACTCGCAGAAGCTATTTTGAAAAGTTAGTTTTTTCAGATCCTTTTTCTAAAAGCACCTTTTTGTTCAAAGTTAGAAATTTTAAAAAGTACTTTTTTATATGGTATTTATCTTGAAATTTATTTGTTTAAAAGTTGTCTTTAAAGATATTTGAAAAGAATTTTTCTGTGAGAGATTTTTTTCATAGATAATGTTTCAGAAGTTTTTTGCTAAGTTCCTTTTTAGAGTTCTTTCATTTGAAAGCATTTGCAAAAAAGGCGATTTATTGAAAAACACTTTTTGAAAGTCTGTTTTTTCTTAATTATTCATATTAAATTGTACTTTCTCTGAAAATATACTTCTTTTATGAGAATCCTTTATACAATTTATTTATTTTTCTTTGATTGGCTACTTTTTCCTTTGGCACAGCGTTACCTTTCTAGGACCCAGATGGGCCTGTCTCCTGAACGGCAGCTCGTGCTTTTAAAAGGTGCTTTTTCTTAAAGTTAGTTTGCATTAGTGGGTAGCTTTTAAAAGAGGTTCTTACAAAAATGGATTACAAAAGGGTTGGTTCTTTTTTTTTGTATTTTACTGTTGGAAAACTCTTAGGAAATGCTCTTGTTAAATTTTAAATCTTTTACAAGGACTCTTTTGAAAGTTTCTGTTTTAAAAGATAATTACATATTTCGATGCAAAATTTTTGAAAACGATGTCCATTTTTGAAGGTCCTTTTTTAAAAATACTCTCTTTTGAGGATAATGTGAAAGTCACAAGCGAAGTCAACCTTAATATTTTTTTTGAAGGGCATTAAAAATAAATTTTTGAGTTTTTATTTTATGTCACAATGTATCCCTTTAAAAAGCAAATTTGTTTTTTAAATCGATGGTACTAGAATTTTTGTTTGAATGGGATTTATTTTTAAAAATCAGGTTTATGAAAGTAAAATTTAATGGTCCTGCCTTTTTCAGAAATGTCGTTTGGCTGCCGTTCTTTATTTGAAACCATCCTTTGGTCAAATTGAGTGTGCTTTTGTTAAACCCTCACATTTACATACGTTAACAAAAAAATTAATAGTGTAATGAGGTCGTAGAAATGTTTCATTATTTGTTCATTTCAAAAATGTCAATAACATAAATTCTTTAGCCTTAAACTTGTTTCAGGTCAACTAAACTTTTAACATGTAAACTTCCTGAAATCAGAGAATTTTTCGTTTTCAACCCTTTGCTTACTAATAACATTCCAAATGAAGTTACATATATTAAATTATAGAGTGGAAAACTCTACTTACCAATTTACTTATGAACAAAATAAAGTAAAAATCAACCCTTTTTTCCTTCAATGCTCTACTCAATTTTTGAAAAGGTCCTTTTGGTGTTATAATTGCTTAAAATAGAAACATGAAAAAACCAGAAATGCAAATTGAAACTGAAATAGAGTTGTGTGATAACAAGAAGTAAATTTTATTTCTTTTTTAATAAAATCTGCAACAACACGCACACGTGCCACTGGAAAAATTATATGCCTAAGAAACTCAAAGGGAAGTTGGGTTACTCTTTTTTTTCTTTTTTAATTAGAACACTTTTGCCTCGAAAACAATTCCGATTAAATATGTATAAAAGCAAAAAAGCGAGAATCCTTATGTAGCAAACCACCCCCAACATAATTATATGCATATGAGCTTTTACTCATATGAAAAGGTTTTATTAAGTAAGTCATAAAAAAACCAGAGAGACAGAAATAAATCTTAGCAAGAAAATATTGCAAAGTATAGCCCGAGGAAACATGAGTAAAGTTTATTACACGCAACCACAAAATATGAGTTGAGCTCTCTGAAGGAATGTTGAGTATTATTTATTTCATTATCTGTTAACTAAGTGTCAATGAGCGCAATCAATATGCAGCCTAAAGATGTGTTATGCTGCTACATCTCAAGAAGCTATACTTTATTGCTCAAATCATTTCAAGCCTAAAGATCTCCGAAAAGACATACATATGTATTCTATCAACAAGGGCACGTGCTATCATTTAGCATGTTACCCTTATTTTTTATTTTTATATTAATATACGCGTAATGTTGCGTCGAGCCGACATTTACTGTCTATTGTTCTAAACACATTAGATGCCAACGTTCTTATGCTTAATTATAGTATTAAAATATTTTATGCTTATGGCTTTAATTAAATGGAAAGTATACAAAAAAAAAAAAGACAATGAAAACATTGGTACAATTTTTGGCTGAAAAATGGGGTTGGAAAAAAGGAAGAGCATGAAAGTATTCCTTGTGTATCAAGTAAATGTCAAGCGACGTATGACCGCAGGCAAATCACGAAACAGAACACTGTAATTAATAATACAGAATTGCACTCATGTATGGGACTCAAGACTTGAGTGGATTTGCTAATAATAGTATTTTTTTAGATGATTTATAAGTTAATGGTCATATTTCCAGCAAATATTGCCCCAAAATAAATGCTCACCAGCACCGTTGAAAGTCGTATAGTGTTCGAATAATTTCTTAAACATTAGCCCACAAACAATATGACCACTAATAAAACAGTAGTCGGCTTTCCTTAAACCAAATAAATGGGGACATATAACTAAAACTAGATGGCCATACAGTATAGCTAAAGGTACGCTGACATATGAATAACCTTTACCAAAAAAAAAAAAAAGAAAAAACGTGACCACTACTTTTTTGTTGAACATTACTTTGGAAATATGCATTCTTATAAACAACTAGCAACAAAAATCAATGAATGAAACAACAGAAAAATCAAATATCATATCTAGTAAATACGTAGTATATTCTAAGATTGGACAGAATTTGCCCGTACAAAGGCTGTGCAAGAACAAATACAAATTTGCTTTAAATATTGTATATGCATACATAACCTTAAAATATGCTCTTGCGGAATTTAGTGTTTTTATTTTTCTTTCTGCAGCTTCGTATTATATACATGTGAATGCTGTTGAGCTACTAGTTATTTATAAGAATATATTTTGGCGAAAAATATAAGCTCGAAAGTAGTGGTCACGTTTTTTTAAATGGTTTTCACGCGTAGTATGCTTGTAAATCTTGTTTCTATATATACATTTGTATAAAATAACGAAGAACAGAAAGTGGTGGTCACATTTTTTTTTTATTGGGAAAATATTTGTTTGCACATACTGTGAGCTGGCTAAATTGAGACCAGCTGTTCCTGCGCTTTCTATATAGTTCAGAGGAAAATTTAAATTTACTATATATAGACAAAAGAATTTATTATTTTTCATTAAAAAGCTTGATTAGCTTTTCAGCTTTATATATGCCGTATTGTTGAACAGCATAAACGAAATGTGAGCGGCCTAAAAATGGCTGAAAAGCCAAACAATTGAAGAGGTAGTTTTCTCCTTAAAAATATTTTCATATATATCAATTGATCTTAAGGCATTTAAGAAGTTTGTTTTTGATTATTTGAAAATTGTGTTTTTAATACTTTTAAAAATGAAAATCGTTGTTTGTAATGTCTGAAAGTAGGTAGAAAAAAGTAGCACAAGTATCAATATAAAAATTTATTTTTCTATATTGAAAATTTATATTAACATTCCTAAAATTATTTTCTCAACAACCAAATTATAAGACTCAAAATATTTTGAGTGACTATTTTAAATGAATGAGTGATTTGGGTTGAATTTCTCGGCATTAGGGAAGTGTCAAGTAGATGGCGGAAATTTTTGAAGGAAATTTCACAGTTTTTTCAGGCTGGCGCCTGATTTAAGAGTGAAAACTTTTTGCTCAGAATTACCTTGAAATAAATAAAAAGTTACTAAAACAAACATTAATTTTAGCCTCCAGCTCTGAAAATGGTTCACAGTGCTCAACATCCTAAGCTCAAGTTTTTACTTAGGTCGTTCTTGTGTGAGAGCTAATTTGTCAAGAGTTTTGCCTGCCAAAAAGTAATAAAAAATCAGTGATGCTCACAGTCATATACATATATTTTGAGCCTTTCCTGCTTTAAAACTTTATGCCCCCTTTAATGCAAATTTACCGAGATAATAAAATTGATTTCATATACATGTAATAATATAAAGCGTGCTGCATTGTTACGATGATTTTGTATGTGATACATTAACCTTTTCCTCAGTTTATTTTACAGCCTTGAAGCAGGCTATAATTTTTAAATGTTACTGTTTCACTAAAATGAACGAGTTATCACTCATATTTGTTATATTAAACAGTTTTATGAATTTTTTATCGTGTGCTTCATATTTTAAAAATTTTTATAGCAAAAATTTTACAGCATATTTTTAGTACGTTGATGTGTTATTTTATCATAAAAATATTTACAGCTCCGGAATTAAGCCAAAACTGTACTGCACTTTAATACTTATTTTTATTATGCTGTTTTTTTTTTTATTTAAACACAATTTTGTGACTCGAAACAAACAAAAATAGTTTAAGAAAAATCGTTTCAAATCTCTTTAACAAACATAATAAACTGCTGTTTTCATACTCAACGTGCATTTTATTTTAGTACTTTAAAATAATTTAGCATACATATTTAGACAGTTTATGAAAGTAGTTTAAAATTCAAATTGAAATTTTTTTGTTAAAAAAACACACACACACACAAACAAATGGAAATAAAAGCAAAACTAAATCACTTTGTGCTACGGAATATGTTTATAGAAATCAAGCTTTCCTTTTTTAGTTTTCTGTTTCCTAAGAAAAAGGGTGTCCCTGATTAAGGAAAATTATTTGTTTTAGGTTTTATTATTATAAGTAAGCATTTTTGTTTTGCAAACATATAAAATATGATTTTCTTTTTGTTTAAAAACACCTTTAGGTTTTTATCATTAGAATTCCGGTACAGTGGTCACCCTACAGATGCATGGACTACAAGTTTATTGCTAGTAACTTTTTATATGATTTTATTGGTCTTTGTTGTTGCCGTTTGTTTCTTCCACATGCATACGTTAGTACTTATTTATATAGCAAACAAAAATGTTTAAGTTTGTACGAATGTATTTGTATTTGTTGAATTTTCAAAAACATTCAAGTACACAAGCAGGCAAGCAAGCTTATGTTTTTACACATGACTACATGCATAGAATGAAAGCACATCCAAATAAAGAAAATCGTTTTTAGAATTTCAAATGTTATGAATTTTCAAAACGTAAATGTCACTTGCATACAAACACATGCACGCATTTCAAAAAACATACACTTGAAAAGGATATAGAAAAACAACAATTTTAACAGCATTAGCAGCAGCAACAACTGAAATGGAATATAAAACTTTTCTTTTTATATGAATGCCTCAAATGTATGCTAAGATTTTTGTAAACTTTTTTCTCACATTTTAAATTAAAGTGTATTGCTTTTGTGCTCACATATTTCAATGGTATGAGTGTGATATTTGAACTTCAATTAATTAGTTGGAAATTTTGTTGCAATCGAAAAAGGAGAAAAATTTACTCTTAAGAAGAAGCCTTGAAATAGGCTATGATTCTGGCACAAACATATTCCATTTAAATTGCTTTGAGAAAACAGTTCTTATTAAGCTACGGCATATTCGTTTCTGAGAAAAGTTATTCATATACTTTGCACTTTCTTCGTAAAGGCAGCAATTAAATGGCTTAGTGAGTTTAATATCAACAAAACATATCGTAGTAACTGAGTCCAACTGAAAAAAAGTAATCATCACCTGCAATTCTGGTTTATAAATTATTATTAAAAATTGTTCACCTACTTTGAAAAAGCAATTCAAACCATTTGTACTTAGAGCAATCCCAAGCGGTGCCAGAAGTTCAGTAAGTACAGATTTTCTTAATTTGAGCATGGATTATTGAAGTACTAAATACTTAAGTTAATCCATATTCAATCTCACTGCTGGACTGATTTTAGTCATATTCAATCCTGATTTGGGATTGAATAAAGCCAAAATTTGTACTTAAAATAAATGTGTGTGAAGATAAATATACCGAGTTAAATATGCTTGACGTAACAGAATAACGTAACGACATATTTAGGTGTGAAGTTAAATATGTTTTTCGTAAGCGTACATTGTACCAACATAATTACCTGTGAAAGTAAAAATGTCCTTAAACATACATATATAAGTAACTTGTTATAAAATAAAAAAATATTTAAAAATATTAATCAGAACCTCCAGAATTTTAAAATTGGGAAAACTAAAAAAAAATTTAACAGCGGCATCATGAAGAATCGATGGTCTCTAAAAGGATTTCGACTTACTATATGAGCACATTTTGGGAGTGTATTTCAACTGAATCACATGGAAAAGGAAGCCAGCAATGTGGTCTATTCTTCAGTTTAACTGCCAATTGTATTTGAGAACTGTTTAAGAAATTTTTGAAATTTTTACTAACACTTTCTTACTGATTTTGAGCCATAACAGTATTGATTCTCCATAATAATCTCTATTTGGCTTGTTTTAAGTACTCGTGAGTACTATGCACACATTTTGCATAATTTTGCCAAACTTTTCAAGCTAAAGTTATTCTTTATCAACACTAAATTTACTATTTAAATACAAAGAAAGTATAGAACTTTAAGATTTAAAAAAATAAAAAAGCAACTGTCTAAACGATTTGTAGCGGCAGAGTTAAAAAGAGTTTTGAAAACTCAATTAACAATTAACGCAAAAAGAAATAAATTAGTTCTTGAGTATTTTAGTTTTTAATATTCACGGAAGAACAACTCTTAGTAAATAACGATTGATCGTTATTTACTAAGTTAAGAAGGTTAAAAGTTGTTGTGTGAAAGTGGTTAATTAGACTGTGTAGAAACACAAATAAATTTCTTTCTGTATTGAAAATTTGTTTGAACATTTTCTGAATTTGAACCCCACTCACCTTCCGGTGGTTGGTTTAATGGTCCTTTATTTACGCGCTTCTTGTCGTTTGTGAACTTTTGATGAGAGCAGATATTTTTATTTGTGATGTGTAGTCGTAATAGGTGAACACGTGCATTTTTTATTGGCTTATTAAAAAAAGTACTCCAGGTTTATTAAACGTTAATTGGGAAAATATGTAAAGATATTTGCCAAATGTGAGCTTAATAAACGTGATATATTTTTAAAAATAAGTTTGTAAAAGTGTGCATTCGTAATAGATTTTTTCGGGGTTATTGTGTCATCTGTATGTTCTGTATAGTCAACGTTTTGTAATACTGAAGAGGTTTTTATTAAATGTTGTATCCAAGGTATACATTTTGGACACTGAAGAGACAAATTAGCAACAGTTCATCCTGACTTAATAAGCTTTGCAACAACAAGGGAATTAAAATTCGAGTTCAAAATTAAATTCTAAGTAGAATTTTTATTTAACTCTAGCAGATTTTTGCTACATAAAAATATGGAACGAGGCTCAAGAAAATTTCTGGTCACATGCAATTGCAAATTAATGTTGCAATTATTCTTGCACAATTTGTACACAAAACGCTCAATTTAGAAAGCCAACAGGTTCTATAACTAGTCACAAGGTATGTGGCTTCTATAGGTTAGTAAAAAAAAACAAATATATGTATATGTGTATATACCTTTTTTCATTTTTGGTTATCAACTTTGCATGCTCTCACAAACCATAAGTTTGTCAATAATGTGTGGAAATTTTATTTTATACATACTTACTAAATTTTAAATGGAATGCAATTAAATTTTAGTTTAAAAATTTCATATACAATTTTCTTAAAACTCATTTCCAATAAATTTTTTTGAAAGAATATGCCTCTCATAGAATCAAGAAAAACGAAATGACTTAAATTGAACTTCTTGTTAAACGTCCTTAATTTATCCTTTAACGTATTTTTTTCGTTTTGTAAAATTGAGTTTCTCATATTTTTGGTTTTTTTTTTCTTTTTTTGCAAAAGAAACAAGAACTCAAGAGCTTTAATAATTCAATTGTGAATTTGTTAGCAATTTCTGTTGATCCAATTTTTTTTTTCAAATACACGATTTTTTCATCTATTTCAATCGTTGAGTTTTTATTTCTTGTCGTTTTGTTTTTCGTTTTTCGTTTTGCGATTTTTTTTTTTTTTGTGAGTAACAATTTAATGCTTAACTGAATTTGCTAGCATACTTTACAGCATATCGAGCTAAATAGATTTTCGTGATTTTCCATCATATGGCTATAATATGAAAAGGGAAGAAGGAGCACGATGATGAGCACAAAAAAAAAATAAAAATAAATTTTTTTGTGTTGTTCTAGTTGTGTGTAAGTGAGTATATTTGCTTTCAAACTCCTCACGATTTTCCAATTGAACTCACATGTGTGTACATAGAGTAAACACAGATACCAGCAACATAAGCTAGTATCAAGAACATTTACACGCTTATACATATGAATGTGCATATGCACACACACACACACTTAAATGTATATACATACAAACATCATGTTCAAGTATAATCATGCACATTCGTGCATGCAATCGATACGTCGTCGTACTCATCATTATCATCAGAGTTAAAAATTGAGTCCGTACTATGATTTCAATAATATTGGGTGAACATCATCATATTAAATGAACACACATCTACTATTTTTGCTACAACAAATATACTCGTACTACTGCTGCTTGCTACCAACCACCAGCATACATTATTAAGTGCCACGTTTGCAAGACATCAAAAAACATCATTTCGTTTTTGTTGAATATGGCGTTCTTTTTTTAATTTCTTTGCTTTAAAAATAGCAAATATAACGAAAATTGTTTTAATGCGATATGTGTAGCATACTTTTAGGTTTCTGTTGAAGTAAATTCTATTGCCTCGCTGTGTCTGTATTGATGCCGTAGTGATGATTGGTTTGCTTGATATCAATTAAAATACGTGCTGTGCATAAACAATCGAAAAATAAACATTAAAACAACTAAGGATTTTATTGGATTTATTTTGAGAAAAAATAGCAGTTCAATATTTTTTAATGCCAAAACAATAGTAAAATTTTTTAGTTAACATAGAAAATTTTTTAGAGCAAGTCTTAAAGTATTTGATATTTGAGTCATTTAGAATTTATTATTTTAAATTTTAAAATGATTTTTTTAATTGCTGTCAGTCCAGTCTTTTCGGCCAACATATTATTGGCGGCGAGCAACTCGTTACTAGATTCGAAAAACTGTTTACATCACCAACTCCTTATTCCATCATATTAAGTAATATTATGAGTACAAACAAAAATATTTTGAGCAAATTTTCAATACAAAAAATCTTCAGCAGAACAAGAGCGCATTATCAATCATTTTGATATCTTTTTTTATATTTATTATACTTAAAATTACTATAAATCTTAAGCGTAAAGCACCAGCAACAGTGGCTATCCGCTTAGTATTTGTTAATTAGGCGTAATTTTAAAAATATAGTTCCAAAATATGATACTAATAAATAGGAATTCATAGTGTCACTAGATTATTTTTTCTTTTGCCATCGTATATAGCGTTAGACAGCGAACCTGGTCATGTCATTGTAAGCGAAAAAATATTTTGTCAAATTAATGTTAAACTCTTTATTTTATTTTTTGCTTTAAAAGGCGATCAAACATATTTTATTACACAGTCCCATTTTCCATATGAAAAAGTTTGATCTAACATCACATTTAAAATTTTTTGTCATTTTGTTGTATTACGTTTTAAGGACTACACTTATTATAACATTTTTATATGTGTACTCATAAATTTGTTTTTGCTTTTTCAAGATCTCAATCTTCAGCAGGCAATCAGTATTATTAAATTTTGCGATATAATTCAGCCAGCATTACCACTGCTGCTAAATTCCCTGTATACTTCTTAAAAACGTGCTGAGTTTTTTTTTTTTGTTTGAACATGAAATATACATATATTTTTTTCTTGCTATTTTCAAATCCTAACAGGACACCTTTGCCTATTTCGTTGCCAATCAAATATCAAAAGCAGATACTCAATAAACACACTTATCAAAATTTATGCAACTACATTTTTTTTTTTTCATTTTTGATTTGCCTCTCTACTGGGGCTGCCATACAAAAGAAGGATACCTGTATTAAAAAGAAAGAAAGAAAAAAAAAGCATTATAAAATATCAATAAAATTGTGGAATACATAGCAAATATAACAAAAATGTCAAAATGTAATAACATAAGAGAGAGACAGGGAGGTAAAAGGAAAATATATTTGTGTATAAAATAAATACATCAACTACCACTTCAAGCAGGACATCACTTTGCACTCCCACATTCGCACGCACACAACCCTCATATAAACATCGACCGGTTTTCGTATACATACTAGCATGGAAATGGATCCTTTTTATTTCTTGCTTCATTTTAACTTGATGGCACAAATATGAAGGACTATTATAAAGATGAAGAGCAGTAATTTATATGCATATATATAGTATATTTATATCCCTTAGCACATACATATATGTTTACAAGTATTGGTGTATCATCCTTACAGATACATTTGTATATCTTTGTAGCTGTATTTTACAAAACATAAAATTAAGTCAAGAAAGACCCCTTATATGTTTGAGGAATGTACCTTAGGCCAGGTCGATTTGTGAGGACAAGAATTTGTGCTTGGCCACTGCCACATTATATTCGAGGGGGTCGTCTTTAAATCTGTTATTTTTGTATGGGAGGGCTGCTTCTAAGAGAGGGCTTAGAATAAAAAAATATTAAGGAGAAAAAAATTACTGGTGACTGATCATACATAATCTGCTCTGCGGGAATCACAAAGTATTCAAAGATGAAAGGCAGCCAAAAAGAGACAGCAAATCAGTGTAAGCTCTGCTCATCTCGCTTTCGGAAATGTCCCAAAATTCATATCAAAAGCATGAAACAACTAAATGGTAGCCTTGTTAGCTAAATCTTTAATTATCTGACTTCGCGAAAGTGTCATAAGAACACAGGTATTAAAGGCAGCCAAAACGAGGTAGCGAACCAGCATAACCTCTAATTTATCTTACACATCTCTTCTGTAATTGCTGTAAAATTTGTAGCTGTAGAGTATTTTTGACAGTTTTCGAAAGTTGTACAAAATTAGAATGCATGTTGTTTTTCTTGAAGTTGCTCTTATTATTAGGTGTGCCATGTCAAAAACAAGAGAAAAAACGTTTCTTTTTTATAACGCAAGAAAGAGTATACAATTCTATCAACTGATTTGGGAGATTTTCAAAAGTCAGTTTTTCTACCTCTACGTAAAGGAAACATTGGTTGAGTTAACCTTAGTCGAAGATAAACATACTGTTGCTGAAGTACATGTCTACATGCCAACAATATTAATTTTTAAATAAAACATACACCTTGTTATTAGTTCCACTTTCAGTGATTATATTATTGTGGCCACTAACTATATTACTGATATATTCATTCATAATCAAGTCATGTGCCACCATACTATTCTGGCTTTCAACAATATTGTTGTGGCATACAACATTACTATTGTCATTTCCTACCTTACTGCTGTCCCACCCAAACATACTTTTGTCAATTCTAATCCCACGTTTGCAATTTCCAATCATATCAGAAAACGTAAAAGGAGCTCTGCATATGTTCCATAATATTTATTGTACAATTGTCTTATTTCGGTGTCGATGACTGCTGTTTTTGGCTTGATTTATTATTCATTGTTTCTTTTAAATAAAAGAAAATGTTCCTTAATATGCACACAAATGTTCAGATATAAAAAATTGGAGAAAAATTAGCTGTCAACAGCAAACACAAAATATTTGGTAAAAACAAAAATAATTTTTTTATTATTTGATTACCATTTAAAAGATCGAAAACACTATGCTTGTTACAAATAAAGCTTGTTCAAATGTTCATTATAAAATGGTTATAGATTATAACCACACTTCAATTTTAATGGATGGTGACAACAAAATAATCATACTGTAACAAAAACTGTGTTTACGGTAACCTGTTTAAATAAAAATATCTCACTTACCACAACGCTTCGCATCGTTATAGACTTATGTAATATTGTTGTCGCAACCATATACTAAAATGTTTTTTTCTTTGCGTGTAGATGCAAAAGTTGGACGGGTTCCTTAGACTGTTTAGTCCGTAGATGCCCTATTTATATTTTTACTCCCTACTTTTTTAAGCACTTTGACCTCCTGCCACGCCTCCTTATGAAGCTTTTCTTACAAAAATATATGAAATTGAAATTTGATCCACCTCGAAAATTATTATTTGGATATGTCGAACACTAATTCATGCCAAGAGCATCGATTACTAATCCGACCTCCCCTAATGTATGTACTGCCTTATATACATATGTATGTACTTGTATTGCCTTGGTATCTTTTGCAAAGAATTCTTTGTTAGAAGTGTGTGCACATGATATGTTATTAGTTTTTTTTTTGTCATTTATTTTTTTTTTTTTCTAACCGTAACTTGATGTATACCTGTATGCACGCGTATTATTATAAACTTATACCCACACCCTTATACAATATTATGTATGACAAGCATATTGGTTGTCATTTCACTTTAACTAATAACATGTTGATGATAAAAGTTAAAGATGGCAACTAAATGGAAGAACGTAAGAAGATGAAGAAGAATAAAGCAGCAGGTTTTAGAAAAATCTTTGGCAAGTAGGAAAAGCATGTAAGAGAAACTCATCGAAATGAAAGCTTCTTTGTACTCCGTCATCAATACAATTATTGAAAGGTTACCTAGCAACTTATCATAGAAACTGATATACGTTATACTTTATTAGATGAATATTAGAAAGTGCGGTAACAAAAGAATCTCTGTGAGAAAACAAATTTAATATAGTTTTCCATAAAGTTGTACTTTATAACACTCTTCTTTGCTTTTTGTACGCCTAACAAAAGTAATTCACAATAGCAATTCATCAGACAGCCTTTAAGGAAGCGTTGTAGAAAAAGCAACAGTTAGTTAAGCTAAAGGGCTCTTAAAATATGTGATGAACTTTAAAACATAAATTTTTCTTTTTGTTCTTACTGTTGCTTCAAAGAGTAAGCTAGCAAAAAGAAACGCATTAGTCTAAAATCCATTTGCTGTAAAATATTATTTTGTTTTAATGATTTTACCAAACTAATTTCTTTCGTTCTTTGTTTTAAAAGCCAAATGCTTAAACAACCCAAAATTAGTTGCAGCCATAAAAGTATAAATTTTTAAATATGGTTTCATGCTACGCAAATAGAAGTCCACTGGCAAATGGCCCAATGATAAAATACAACAATCGACCGCTAAATAAACTCATGAAACAGTTAAAAATTTTAAATAATAATAATAATAAGCTTGTGCGTACAGATATCTAAATATAGTTTGAAAAATTAATGAAGTAGTAATTAAGTTAATTTAGCTGCAATTTAAAATTCAGAAATAAAAAAGTGCCATACCAAGAGCAAAAATTAAAAAAAAAAAAAAAAGAGAAACTGCTACTAAACTTAATATGACATCAAATACAAAATTAGCCAGCTCGTTCTTGCTATAAAATATGTATTTATTTTCACACAAATTATTTATTGCAATTAAAAAGGCGTGAATAAACACTAATGGGCGAGAAATTACAGCTTTTTAAGGTAATTACAAACAAATTTTAAAATATTATATGTTATAAAACACTTTGAAGGAAAAGCATCAGAAAAGTACTCTAAAATAATAGAAGTATGTGTCGCTAGACATGGGCAAAAATATCCCAACAATCAACCTTAATTAACCATCTTGTTGGCATGAAAATCACTACAACATAAGGTTTTAATATTTTATAAAACAATAATTGGTCTCAAGCCTGCTAACATTATCGCTTAAGACAAAAACTACTTGGAAATGTAGCTATTTATAATAAAGTTGGAGTTATATGTATATGTCATATGCGGGAATTGTTAGCTCCAGAAAATAGATGAATGGAATTATATGGTTGCCATACCAGCCATGTCTTCTTTCTGTGTGTTACGTCTTGAGTCTTGCTTCTTTAACCAAGCAGTGTAATTTTAGGCAGCTTAATATAATTCAAATTATTTTTTTTTTAACCTAATCAATAAACTTTCAATATTTCTAGTTTTTTTCAATACCAACATATCAGACGATTATGATTTACATGATAAAATAAAAAAAAATGGTTAATAGCTTGTTTTTTAATTTTTTTTTTCATTTGAAGGTTAATTTATTTTATACGCCTGTAATTATTTTCTTTACTTTATGACAAATTTTAGTAGTATTAGTGGAAATTTCGTGGTCTTATAGAAGCAAACAAACAAATTATATACCATTAAGGCTAATTGTTGACAAACAACTATGACTTTTTTTACTGTATGTAAAAAAATACATTACGCTGTTAGATTTGCTAGTTTAAGGAAAACTAAAACGTAAAATATCGTACGCTCCTCTTATGTTTTTGTTTTTATGCTCAACCAACAATTTTGATATGAAGTCTTTTTAAAAAGCGCTAAAGCTGCTGACGTCGAAAAGAAATAATTGCCTAGACTAGCAGTCAATATCTTGCGTCATCGGCTTCATTTAAGCATTAACCATTTCAATTAAAGCAGATATTAACAAACCTACAACTTTAGTGTTCTATTTATTAAAAAAATTTTTTGGTGAGGAAAAAGTATTGCATTGTTATAGGAGTACATATGGTAGGAATAATAATTGCCTACTTATGGCTGTGGATAAATAAGGAAAAAGTGATTCGTGGCCATTAAGTAGAAAAATTACCAGCACTTCTGATAACGAACGTTTATGCTCTACTTTAAACAAAACTTTAAACATTTTTTCATACTTTCCCGCCTAAACCGGATAATAAAATGTAATTTAACCTGATTATCTCCTTAAATAAAACTTAGTCTAATGCTTGGAAAAAAAAAAAATTTTCATAAGTTAAGCTTAATTGTTTTCCTTTCTTTTTTAGGTCTATAAATATTTATTTTTTATTTATTTATCAGGTACTTAGCCTATAATTACAAATCATAAGCTAAATTATTCTTATGAGCAATAGCAACGCAGGTCTTCAGCTCATAGTGTATTAACTAGGTTATGTGGAAGGTATTAAATTCTATTGAAGAGATTTGACATTTTCAAGAAATTTATAATTAGTGTAATGTTGTTGGGTAAGGGATGTGATAAAAGGTATATTGGGTTCTGATTTTGAAAAATTGTTCTGCGTGCTATGAGGGTAGTTGGACATTCGCTAAGGATATGAAATGGAGATATTACAACTGCAAGGAATTGGACTATTGTTATCAAAGAGTATCGCTCAAGCTTAATGGCATTTTGTCTGCTTACTTCTGCATTTCTGATAAAATTATGAATACTGTTCATGTTGTAATTAATTCATTTCTACCAGTCTGATGTTTGATCGAAAGATGTAGGTAGGTATTTTTCATAGAGGTCTCTTTCAATGGCTCTAATAAAGTATTTCCGATTAAAATTTTCTGTCATAAGAAGTGGTTGATTCAAGGCATTCCTTGCAGCAAGATCTGCAAATTCATTTCCTATAATTCCGCAATGCCCAGGTCCCCACACAATTGAGAATTTAAAGGGAGTAGATATTAGCAAATTTCTTATTTTGTCTTCGTAGTATCCATTATTTGTCATGTTTTGTAAGGCTTCATTATATGAGAGGGAGTCGGAAACAATAACAAATTTTCCGGGCTTTGAGTTGCCATAAAGTAAAGCTTGATGTATTGCTATCATTTCAGCGGAGAGTACGCAGCTATTTGGGGGTAAGTTGGAGACTAGAATGACTTCGTTTTCTGTTGTAATGCTTATAGGTTACTGCATTACTATTTTTTGAGCCATCAGTATATATGAATTTCGACGCTTTGTGTTTATTCTTTATTAAGGCAAACAACTGTTTAAACTGATGGGATGCTGTGTTTTGTTTTAGCTGGTCGTGTTATGAAGTATCCAGTGAAAGCGGATTTAGTTTCCAGGGGGGAGCAACATTATTGATTTTGGGTGTTTTTAAGGGAATATCATGATGCCTGCATTTTTGTATTATTTTATGTTTTCTGTTTTTTTTTTCAGACGTCTATATGCCGCCGACATTTTGCTGATGATAATCAACTCATCAGTAGATTCAAAAAATTTAAAAAGAATGTTGAAATTCAAAAATTTTTTGAATATTTTACTTTCTCGTCTTAAAAAATTTTCATGCTTTGAGCATGTTCGATTTCATTTCCGCTTACTAACTGGAAGCCAAATACTATATATCCAATACAGAAAAGCCTTCATTAATTGGTACATTATTAATGGTCCTTTATTAATTGGTACATCAATTATATAGAAATATGCAAAAAAAACTGATATTAAAAAAATTATGAGCTTGGACTCACCACTTTGTGAACAGAAAGAGAGTTTATAACTTATACAGATTTAAATGCTTCAAACTTAAAAGTAAATTTGTTCATAATGTTTTTTTGACATCGCTAAATTTGTGAAAAGTATTTAGTATTTTTTACGGCTCTCTTATATCAATTTTAAAGTGCTGGTTTTTACATAAACTTATGTCTAAATTTTCATTTTTAAAATTTCGAAACTCTGTACATTCAGCCACATAAATAAGAGTTTTTAAAAGCTTGTAGATAGCAAAAACTAAGGTATACCCTTAGGCTGTCGATGCAAGAATAAATGTACTATTTTATCTACTTTTTTTACTTGCCATATAAAAAACTCACTTTATGAAACTCTTAGGAAACTTTAGCAAGTCAATAACATAACAATATTTTTTTCTTCAGTTCTCCCTAAACTAAACTCAGCAACATAACACAACTTTTCTTCAATAATAATGATGGTGCTGCTGTTGTTGATAAGGTTGTTGTTGTGTTTATTAAGCAATGTGTGCTTTAGCTAATGGTAGGGGGGGAAGCACCAAGAAAAACTAGCAAAACTTCCACATATGTGATTGAATAATGCAGTCTGTCTGATGAAGGATGCTGGCGTTTCTACTATATATGATGATGCTGATGACGATGTACTCGTATTGTTGATCAAATGCAGCTGGTGCTTTCAACAAAAATCGAAAGAAAAAAAAAATGAAATCTTTTTCGTCCATAAACTGTCCGCACAAAACTTTCACTTAACTTTTGATTAAGCAGCATTTATCCATGTCATACTCAATACAATTTGTTAAGGATTTCAATATTTCTGCTTTTTCTCTGTATGAAATTTGTTCTCTTTTTTTTTGGTTTTTTTTTTTTTTTTGTATACATGTTCAAGATTTTTTTCCCTTGGCGCGTTACAATCTATTGTTTTGGCCGTACAACTGCAGCAAATGATGTTGCCTTTGGTAACATAAAATCATGTTAAGTGAAACTTTTTTCATTTAGCTTCACTTCACTCTTTACGAGTAACAAAAAGAAAACTTTTTTCTTTTTATTGAAAAATAATAATAAAAATATTATAGATTTTTGGACAAAAAAGAAGATAAAAAGTAACAACAATCAGGGCATGTTGTGTGCTCGCAGAGGAGTTTCACTAACTTTTGAAACAAGAAAAATCAAGGGAAAATAACTAAACTATTTCAGATTATTGTTGTGCATTATTTTGGTAGTGGCAACATTTATAGTGCGTTTAAATTCGTTGAGAGATTTATGCAATTTATTAATCACCAAGTTTTGGAAAAACTTTATGTGGATTTTTCTAAACTTTTTGGCAGCGAACACCTAACAGAGTCTAGCTAATCTGAATTAGTATCCTGTTTATTGGAGCAATCATTTTGATGTTCCAACCAACAAAGTTCAATGCCGTTTTCGTTTCTATACAAAGCTACGCATTTAGGTTGCACTCTTTAACTAAAGTGCCACAAGATCTTAGTAAAACTAAATTCAAAGGAAAATGTCACCATCAATAATTAAAAAAAAATTTTAATAAAGCAAAGCCCTTCAGAATTTTGGTTCATGTACAATTTTCAAAATGCTACTCTTTGCTATGGAAACGAAAACGGTATAAGTGTATTGCATTTGCTAGCCTTCACTTTAACTGTATAAATTTGAAAACTTCTTTGTCACAGAAGTGTTGCATAAATTCAATTCAATTCAATTCAATTGTACTTGCAAAGCAATAATAGATTGACATTTTTGTATGGAATATTGAGCTCAGTAAAGTAATTTATTTTAATTATTACAATTGAAGGTTGTACCTGAATACGCTGTGATACAGTATTGTAATGATGAAATATAAATTTTAAATTATTCTAGTAAATGTTAAATTTATATTTGACTAACACTAGATTTTAAAGAATATTAATATTAGTGATGTGTCTTAAAACTTTCTAAGCGCCTAACGATCTCAATATAACATATTCGAGCTTAAATCAGATCGGTACGTTCCATAAAGAGCAAGATGTGCATTAAAGTATCATTCTTAAAGTTTTGTATGATATGTATTGTTTTAGGTCTAAAAATATATCGTATTATTGTTTTCTGTCTTTTTCAGCCGTCTATATGCCGCCGATATTTAGTTGATGCTAATCAACTCTTCAGTGGACGCAGAAGGTATTTTTCAGCATAAAGACGGCTGAAAGAGGCAGAACACATTAATAGGGTATATTTTTAGAGCTAAAATAATACATTCCAATGGGCTCTGAAAGCAAATGAATAATTAAGTTCAATTTTATATGATACTTATTTAACAAGTGGTACTAGTGAAGGCTTACAATAATAGTCTTACATACATGCAGAACTCAAATTTAACAATATTTTTTCTTTACTCAGATACGAAGAGTAAATTTGGAGACTTCTGAGCTGGGGTACTACCGTGACTGTTGCACATTCAGTTTATTGCCAGTTTTTTGTTGACAGCTGCTGAATAGTCCGAGAAACCTCTGGCACAGTAACACAACATATATTTAGTTCTGGCTTAGAAACCACGACCTTAAAACTCTTCTCATTTTTGCAAAGGCATAACAATACTATGCTTGTAGTCTACATTGTCTTCTTGATAAACTTATAGTAGCTCTAAATTCAGTAATGATGTGGCTCAAAACCATGCGGTTTCTAAAGTTATATATAAAATATATTTACAGCTTTATTGTAATCACTTAAATTTCCCGAACTTTAAACCCATCTGCTTTTTATCAGATTGATTTTTTTTTTCTTATTTTACAAAGAGAAAAATTTTGAAGAAATATTCACTATGAAGGTTTTGTTAAACTATCAACAATAACATATGTAAAAGTTCCATTAAAGCACTGCAATGCAGAGCGTATTGTGTTATCGCACGATGTAAACCTGATGCCAGGGTTTAGTTGCTTAAATTTAACATATGTACAAGCGTTTATACATACACAACTTATCAGGTGAATCCTTTACACCTCTCTAAGCATCCAATTTTTTATTTTGGTTTTTAGACGAAGCAATTTTTATTTTAACAATGAAAAACACTTTTTACAGCTTTCTATAATAGCATTGCAATACAGAGAGAGAGCAAAAAAAAAAAAAAAAACAGAAAAGAACACAGAAATTGCATATGGACTGTGTTCAACTAAGAAAAAATTGAAAATCAAAAAAACAAAACAAAATAATAGCAACTACTCAACACATACTCGATATTTTCAGTTGGCAACCGCCAGCCAGTACAAACAAGCAAACAATACGGAAAGATAGAAAAAAAAAACGCATAACATAATATCAAGCAAAAAATTTATATTCTCCATACCAGCACATATGTACACATTTCTGGGTGCACGTATGCTCAGTATGACTACATTTGGTTTCTATTCACAACGTAACAATAACAAAGCCATAAAACGTATTTTTAATTGCATTTTCGTTTTGCCATTTTATGTAGTTAAAATTAAATGCGAGAGCAGAAAAAAAACTAAATAAGGAAGAAAAAAAAATACCATATAATAGAAACACTAAAACAGAACAACACCAAACACAATAAATATATGTTAGAAGAAAGAAAACAGAGAAATGAAATCAACAAAACAATCTTATTGTTTAAGAGCAAAACAATAGAAAATTTACTAGAAAATAGTTGAAATAATAAAAACAACAGAAAACGAAGATGGAAAATAGTTTGCAAAATAAACAACTTAATAAAAAATATTTCATAAAATCATATAACAAAAACAATGGAAAATTTAAACAATAAGCAAAAGAACAGGTTAAATATTAAATTGTGTCCTGAACGTGTAATTTAAATTATAGTTTTTACAAATGCAATGCAAACAAATCTAAGTTAGAAATGTGATATTAACCTGGTGTGATTTAGTGTCCAAATAATACCACTGTTGTTATAAAGTTATTATTATATTTATTTTTAAGTTTATTATATTCAGATTTAAGTTTATTATATTTAGGTTTAAGTTTATTGTATTTAGTTTTAAGTTTATTATAGCTAGTCTTAGGTTTATTTTGAAATATTTTTAATGAAATATTTTGTGTATTTAAGTGGTCGTTTCTTATTCAATTTACAATTTATGTTTTATCCCACTTTTGAAAAATATACTTGGTTACGGCACAACTACTCTACGCGGACAACTCTTCTCTTTGAAATCTCGACACCAACTCTGCTCATTCATTTCTATTGCTGTCTATATAAAGCAAACTACTTCTGCTCAATCTCTCTTAGGTATGAGTGCATAGGTGTTGGTGCGTCTGTCGTGTTTTCTTCTTTGTCTTTGTCTTCAGTACTTTCTGTCTTGTCTGTTGGGTCAACCTGACACAACGTATACCCTACAATCGGCCATCCTGCCGGCAATACGGCTCGGATTGCCATCGTTTCATATACTCTGCAACTGTTCTTGTCCTATGCGGACCGTCGTGATCACCGACCTTCTCTACCCCGTATCGCCCGTGGTGGTGTTTTGAAACTACCCTATACGGGCCCAAATATTTACCCTTTAACTTGAGTCCCGCTCCAAATTGAGTGCGCTTAATGGCGACTAACTCATTTAGTTCATAAGTTTCTTCCGGTTTCCTCTTCCTATTGAAAGACTTAATATTCTCTGCTTGCATCTTTGCTATGTTCTCTTTGGCTTCTGCACGGATTTCGTTCCTACTCTCGTCAAACTCTCTGATTACTTCCTCCTCCAGCACCTCGCGAAGATCTGGGCACTCTGGTAGTCTCATTTCCAATCCTGTTAACAACTTAAATGGGGAAACCCTTGTACTCCGTGTAGCTGAGGAATTTATCAGCATCTGCACTTTGCGAACATGCTTATACCACTTCCCCGGATCTTCGTTGCATAATTTCGCCAACATTGGTACCACTATCCTGTGCATTCTCTCCACCTGCCCGTTCCCACGCGGCACGCCTGTGGCGATCAACAGGTGGTGTATGTTCTCGCTAGTACAATAATCGGAAAATGCTTGAGAAGTAAACGCTGTACCTCTATCGGTTATAATCCTGACGGGATTTCCGAAAACTGATGACTGCCTCTCCAGACATTCGATTACAGACTTTGAATCAGTAGATTTTGTTGGATAAAGCCAAACAAATTTACTAAAAGCATCCACGACAACGAAAATGTAATTATACGCCTTCTTTGTTAACTCCATAGGACCAACATGGTCAACATGATATGTCATCAGTGGACGATCATCCTTGTCAATAGGGTTCAAAAATCCCTCCTTCTTCCCTCCCTTAGCCTCGGTGATAATGCAATCGATGCAACTGCGGACACATTTCTGTACCTTAGCTACCAAATCCAGAATATAGAACTGCTTCTCAATGATTTCCCTCGTTTTCGTTGTGCTAAAATGACCTTGTCGGTGTGCCAATCGGATTATCTCCTCCTCCAACTGAAGCGGTACCACAATAAGTTCCTTCGCTGGATCCTTCCGTAGTACTCCGTTGTCCAGATAGAAGTCCTCATAAGCCCCATAATCTAATACTGATATAATGGCCCTCGTTCGCTCATCGGTCCTCTGTGCTTCCCTTAGCCTATGAATCAAACTACTCTCCACCATCAGACATGTCATCCTGCTTAAGGCATCTACATGTTTCATCCTAGTCCCTGCCCTGTGCTCTATCTCATAAGAAAATTCCTGCAGAAACATCGCCCAACGTGAAATCCGGGCTGGCACATCCTGCTTATTCATGGTCATTCTAAAAGCGCTGCAATCTGTGACTATCTTAAATTGCATACCCAAGAGATAGACTCTCCATTTCTTAAGTGCTTCCACAATCGCTAAAACTTCCAGCTCGTAGGAGTGGTACTTCTCCTCATATGGCTTAGTACGCCGACTCATGAACTGCACGGGATGAAACTGCTGATCATCAATTCCCCTTTGCAGCAACACCGCCCCGTAACCAAACTTGCTCGCATCCGCGTGTACCTCTGTAGCAGCAACTGGATTGTACAACCTCAAAACTGGTGCCGTTGTTAAAGACTCCTTCAGCTGCTGACAAGCAATCAAAACCTCGTCGGTTAACTTAAATTGCGCGTCTTTCCTAAGCAAGTCCGTTAACGGCTTGGCCTTAATGGCATAATTCTCGATAAATCTTCTAAAATAAGAGGTTAACCCCAAAAACCTCTGAACTGTTTTCCTATCGGTCGGAACCGGGTAACCCTTAACAGCACTAATTTTCTCTTCAGATGGTTTTATCGAACTACCTGCTATAACATAACCGAGAAAATTTACCCTCTTGCGTAAAATCTGGCATTTTTCCCATTTTATATGTAATCCGTTGGATGCTGCTCGCATCAATACCCTTTCCAACTTTGCGATCCCCTCATTAACATCCCTGGAGGGAATGATAATATCATCCATATACACAATTATGGTATTATCCTGAATCAAATCACGCAACACAACTGATATAAACCTAGTAAATACGGCCGGAGAATTACTTATTCCAAAAGGCACGAACAAGAACTCGTACTGCCCACTGTGCGTTACGAATGATGTAAACTTTCGTGATGATTCTTCGACTGGCACATGGAAAAATCCATTTTTAAGATCTAGAGTAGTATATACATTACCCTTCTGCAATTTATCCAAAACCTCATCGATTAACGGCATAGGAAAATGGTCCCTAATAATTTTTTGGTTTAACTTCCGGTAATCGCAGCACAACCGCTTTGTGCCATCTTTCTTCGAAGCTAGAACAATGGGAGATGCGTACTCCGATGAGCTTGGCCGAATTATTCCATCCCTCAACCACTCGCCAACTTGTTTGTCAACCACCGCCTGTTCTGACCACGGTAAACGTCTTGGACGCTGATAAATGGGTATATCATCCCGCAAAACTATCTTCATCTCAACCGGACTGTTCAAGTTCCTGACCGGTGCGTAATTATTTATCAACCTGGCAACTTTCCTACCTTTTTCTCCACTCAAATGATTCAACTCTATCTCTCTCTCGGACTCACACGCCTCCGCGTTCATACACAAATTCCCGAACTCCTCCAATAATATATTTCCATCACTAGGCCGTCTAAAACAAACCTGGCCCTGTTTGATGGTTACCTCAGCCTCCCTGAGCAAGCTATTCCCTATCATAATGGAATGAAGAATATCCCACTCATGTACCACGTGAAACACAACCTCAAACATCAACCCGTCTATCTCCACAAGAGCGTTAAAATACCCAATGGTCCATATCTCGCTGGCACCTATACCCTGTAATTTTATCCTCTCTGGAACTAAGTCCACTCTTCCCAAACCCACAAGTGTATTCATCCTCATGAGGCATACGTCACATCCAGTATCGATCAAAGCTGTCCGGTTCTTACCCTGAATCGAAATATCCTTGAAAATCAACCCTGGGCCTTTCTTCACCATATTTGCTTGGTCCCTTTCTATTTTAACAATAGGTTTGCTCCGATTATTCGAGGGGCATTCAAACGACCGGTGGCCAAATTCCTGACACTTAAAACATTTGATCTGTCTCTCCGTACAGTCTTTAGCCATATGATTTTTACCACCACATTTAAAACACTTCCTCTCCCTAACGTCCTTAGTAGTATCCGTTTTCCGATCCACTGAAAAATTGTCGTTGCCCTGTTTTGCCGAACGAGGGCCCAATCTTACCTTTTCATATATCTTGACCTGCTTTTTTAATTCGCTAATGGATTCCGCTTGGTATAATAATGATTTATTATACCTTGAATCTGGTATGCCCTCTATAAAGTATTCAATAATACTTTTCTCATCTAATTTGATCTGTTTCGCTATTTCCATTAAACCATACAAGTATTCGATCAGTGGTTCGTCCCGACCTAACTTGCGGTTCCGTATCTGACGAACTACCTCCACCGTAGAAACCCCACTACCAAATTCCTCCACGAGCAGATCCTTCAAAATCTCCCAGCTGCTTACACCACTCTGGCTTCGTATAAAAAGCTTCGCAGCCCCTACCAACAATTGTTTTGCATAGACTAATCTCTGCAAGGAAGTCCAATTTACTATTTCGGCCATCTCTTCGAATTCCACTAACCACTGATTGATGTCAGGTGATTTAGTGCCCGAAAAAGTTGTTAAACTGTCGCTTACGTCCTTCAAGGTGTACATGCTTCTTCGGAGAGCATGATCCCGATCACCACCTACACTGCCCGTTTCAGAGTGGTCAATTGAAACTCCGTCCAAGTTATCGTTTGCGTCCACAAAGTCCATGTCAAAATGCTCTAGCAGTCTTTTCTGTAAGTCTTTTTTAAGTCCCTGTGAGCCTAAACCGAGCTCACCCAATTTCGCTCTCAACTCCACAACACTCATACCTAGAATTTCTACTCTCTCCATCTTGAGTTGTACACGCAGTTACAATATTGGTGTATAAATAAATCTATCAATATTTATCAAAACACTGGTTTAATGTCAAATAAAAATCGAACCTCAACAGTTACACTCACATTCAATATTACGTTAGAGGTAATTAAAATTTGACACCAAATCCAGATCAAGTTACGAAATCAAATTGTTATAATAAAGCAAGTTATATATAGAAAAAAGTATTACAATTCAATTAAATATACATTCAAACTTATCTTATTATAAAAATAGCATTCGGTCTTCTCAGCTCTCCTGCTTCACTTCTTAAGTTTCCGGCGTAAACTTATGGTAATCTTCCTTCTACGTTGTCTTCTTTCATTTAGCTTTTGGTTCTGTTTTATAATTCTGATGATTCATTTATTGTAGTATTTTTTTTTTTTCTTTTTTGTATTTACAGGTTTCAATTAAGTTTTGTATAACTGTACTTTTTTTTTTTTTCTTTAGGTTATTCTATGTAGGTATGTGTATTTGAAATTCTCCTTATTTGTTCTATAGGATTTTTTCACGTACTGTACTTTTCGGTATTTTTGTTTTATATATTTTAAAATTTTCTTACTAAAACTTTCTTTTGTTTTCTCTCGTATTGTTTTTCGTTTACTTTGTATTTAATTAGATTTCTGTTTTTTTTTTTTTTTTTTTTAACTATTTATTTTACTGTTTGCTTATATGTGCATATATTTGTTTTATTGTTTAGTACTTTGTATATTTTTTACTGCTTTAACCACTGTAAATACTCTTTCTTTTTTTGAATTCACATTAGTTTTTGCTTTCTTTTCCTTACTGTACTTTTCATTCGTTTGTAATTTTTCTGTACTCTAATGTGCAAATATGTGCGTATATAACTTTTAAGTATTGCCTTCAATTTTTGTAAAACTTTTCTATTCTATCATAACTGTACCTTTTTTCTTTCAACGTATGTATTTTAAGTTTGTCCGCCTTCTCTTTATTTATACAGAGTATTTGCAGAAATACACACAAATGTTTCTTTTACAGCTTTATGCTCATGTATATGGATATATACATATGTATATTTCTTCTTTTTTTTCGTCTGCTTCTTCGGTATAAACCGATTTTACTTATTCAATTGCAAAACTGTACCGTTCATCTCTTTCACGTCTACGTATGTAAAAACATATCTGCTTATATGTATGCTGGCTTAACTGTCTGTTATTTTATTTTTTATCAATGCATACATAACATTAAGTTCTATGATTCTTTAACTCTTTGTTATGACGCCTTCTCTTGTTGTTGTTTTTTTTTTCAATCGACTGTTCTGCTAGCGTACATGCGTGAATAATTCAAAACACAACGCCACACACACAAAATTCTTTTCAGCTTGATGCGCACAGACACATCACTTATTTTTTTTTCATACACTTTGCTTCTTTTCTCTGTCACCGCTTTGTATTTTCTTAAACTCTGCACAGTTCCCTCTATTATTTTTTCTGTTGATTCTTCACTCAGTTTATTTGCCTTTAGCGACACTCAGTCAACTTTATTTTCAGCCAATCTGTTTTTCTCTCATGGACACTCAGTCTCCTATATCTCTTATTATTTTCTCTCAGCGGCACTCAGCCAAATTTTCAAAAACTCTGTTTTTTTTTTTTTCAGCTAATACACTCAGTCAGCTTGCGTACAAAAACACATTTTATTTTAAAACACTCAGTTTTAGCTTTTTCTGTTTGGCGACACTCAGTCAACTTTACATTTTTTTTTTTTTTCTCTGCTCACAACTATTCTGTGCAGAAATAAGGGTGGGTTTTGTTCATTTAACAAACTTGAATTGTTTGATAAAGCAAACGATCAAGAAACTTTTCGTCTGTAGCAAATATTAAAATGTGCTGTTTGCTTTCTATTTTCTTGTGTTTTTTTTTTTTATTATATTAAAAATCGAATACACTCTGCTGCGTTTCTATTTATCAGCACTGTACATTTGTCTGTACATACATACATACATCTCTATGTATGTGCACCGTCTGTTTCTTCTAGAAACTTCTTTTTGCTACCAACGCGTTGATTTATTCATAAAAAAAAATTACAAAGGCAATTTTGGATTTAAAAAAAAAATTTTTTAATGTTTCTTTTTTTTCTCACTGGCTCTTATTCAGGTCGAGCCCCCATTAATTTGTGATATTAACCTGGTGTGATTTAGTGTCCAAATAATACCACTGTTGTTATAAAGTTATTATTATATTTATTTTTAAGTTTATTATATTCAGATTTAAGTTTATTATATTTAGGTTTAAGTTTATTGTATTTAGTTTTAAGTTTATTATAGCTAGTCTTAGGTTTATTTTGAAATATTTTTAATGAAATATTTTGTGTATTTAAGTGGTCGTTTCTTATTCAATTTACAATTTATGTTTTATCCCACTTTTGAAAAATATACTTGGTTACGGCACAACTACTCTACGCGGACAACTCTTCTCTTTGAAATCTCGACACCAACTCTGCTCATTCATTTCTATTGCTGTCTATATAAAGCAAACTACTTCTGCTCAATCTCTCTTAGGTATGAGTGCATAGGTGTTGGTGCGTCTGTCGTGTTTTCTTCTTTGTCTTTGTCTTCAGTACTTTCTGTCTTGTCTGTTGGGTCAACCTGACACAACGTATACCCTACAGAAATATTATCAGCAATTAAATATATAGATAATTAAGTTTGTTAGCTATTTAGTTTCTTTGATCATTACTTATTTTGTATATTGTTTTACAAATTTGACCGATAGACCTTTCTTAGATTATTGTATTTTCAACATCTTTGCCAATGTAAGCGAATATTCTTTCAACAAATTTTTAAGCACAATTCAGTTAATAATATGCTATAAATAATGCTAAAATACAGATAAGGACGCTAAAAGCTAATATAAAAAACAAATAGCCCTCCGAGCAAACAATAAACTAATTTTCAATAATTAAAAACTGTAGCATACTTAGAGGAGTAGTTGACATGATTTCTTAGGTATAGGATTTAGGGGCATGCGACTTCAGAAGTCCAATAGGACCTGCTAAAAAACTAAGTCAAACTTGTTAATATAATAAATCCGTTTAAGTAGATCGATAACGATTAGATTTATGGCCCTACTATTAGCAACTAGATCGTAGGTTCGACTCCCGCCAAACGCAGAAAGTAAAGAGTTTCAAAGTTTTATATTTGTTAAAGAAAACATGTTAGACTACTTTTCGAAAACAAATTTTAAATAATAATGTTTTAATTAATGTCTTTAGCTTAATTTCAACTATAATTTATAATCAAAAATACATCCAGCCACAAGCAAAATTGCTTTTGATAATCAAAAGTACAATTTGATGTGTTATCATCACCTGATCACAATTGTTAGTAGTACTTTAAATGCTATCGAAAATTTTCTTAGAATTATTTATGTTAAAGCTTTAATTATCTTGTCTTCTTAAAAAAAATGTTGATCACTACAACTTCATCACAAAATAAAATCTTTCTCAATTTCTGGGAAGTAAAATCCAACTCAAGACTCATAAAATAGTTCCACTATATAGTAAAAATTAATGTTTATAAATTTATTTCAAGTAAATATTATGTGCCTGTTGCTGCTTTTTCCCAATAGAATCCATTGTGTGGCGCAATTCTTCTTTTTGCTTGAAAATATTAATGCTAAAATTAAACTTTCCTGCTTTAAGTTTTTTTCATTTTGAATTTCAGTTAATGCCTGCTAATTAAATGTTAATTTCTAAGTCATCCTTTTGCTAAATGAATTTTAAGTTCTTCGCGTTCTCATTTTTTGTGGCGCTTTTTTCTCACCATTTGTTATAGTCATGAATACTCCATAGATTTGCATGCACATTTAGAAGTCATTATAACCCTAAAAGTATGCAAATCTGATTTTGCCTGTATGCGTGTATTTTTTTTAATGCAAATTTTTGTAGCTGGCAAAAGTTCTATGTGCGCTGCAAAAAACAACTACATTTCATTTTCTGGTTAAAGCTTAGATGGGTTTATGCCAACGAAAATATAGTATTGGGCTTAACCAACATTGGCAAAATGTACGAAGTATAAATATTCCTATTGCAAAGCAAACGCGAGAATCCCAACAAGTATAATAAAAATTAAAATGTTGTTCAAGTGTTAATTTGTATTCAGCTCTCTGGCTGGCTGGTTGCACAGAATAACACTAAATATTAATTACATGAAATTTATAATTATGGCTGAACAAATTTGAAAGAAACTTAACTAGCTGCAAATGTAGCTGGATCCCCAACAGCATTAAAGTCAAAGAAATTTGATCACATTTAATTTAAACCTAACCTCCAGCTTTAATATTTAATAGAAATAATTACGCTGCCATTATGAATTGCAATATCATGGAAATAAATGCCCCTAAAATTATACTTCTATATAATTCTAAAATATGTTAAAACATTTTGTCATGCTGCTGCTGTGGCTGCTGCGCCCAACTTTTAATTTAAAATCAATACTAATGCATTAAATTTTCACTGTGCTACTACAAAATTGCATTATTTCAAAAGTAAGTTTTCCTTTTTTGTTTTGTTTTTTGTCTATTTCGAGACTTTCCTGCACTTAAATTCGTTTCATACCCTTCACTGTAAATTTAGCCCTGTTAGTCGTAAATACCATATCGTTGTTTATTGAACATACTTACAACTGTGCATAAACGTTAAATAACATTATACAACAACACACTGTAACAAGTACAAGCAGGCAAAAATGCTTTTAAACTAAATGTAATCAAGCGTTTAAGTGCAATAATACAAAACAAAATTTTCCAATTTATTGAACGCTAACAGCAACTCGTACCCAGAAAGAATGCCTGCCAATACATGTTCACTGGCAACAAACCACTACACACACGCAACATTTTTAGACAACCAATGAACGACATTTTTTTTTTTTTTTTTACTTTTTTCTTTAGCAGTTGTATGTTTGCTCTATTAAAACACGCACACATTTATACCTACCAAATATCAATCATTTGAAAACCCAAAATACGAGACTCACAGCATGTTAAACATGAACAGAATAAAGTTGATGAAAAGAAACAAATTTTACACATGTTTTTATTAATGATTGAAGTCTACTTAAAATTCCAGTTGTGCGAATTATAATTGTTCCGGTGTTTAAAATTTTAGTGATAGCATGTTACATTTAGTGCTGGTAATTTGCCTGGAAGTTATTTTAAATAATTTGAATTTTACTCATTCGTAGCAAATTGAAGGTTTGATTTGGCCAAGAGCATATTAAAATTTTCCTGCTGAAATGCTGCAAGTTATTGGCACTTTAGCACAAATTGAGAGGACTACTAATGTGGGTTTCGTTTTTAAACTTTGTGAGAATCTAGTAAGTAATATAGTAAGGGCTAAAATTGTGATAATTGCATTTTCTTTAATAATGCAATTTATCGCACAAAACTAATTTATGCCTGTTTGCCGGCAGCGGCAAGATGCGGGGTATATAAAAATAAAGCTGATTAATCAAACTCTCGAAAACCAAGAGAGTTTATAAAATTTAAAATTTAAAATTCAACGAACTTGAGTTTAGCAAGTGCTGAAAGTCCTTAAGGGCCCAGGACACGCTTAATAAACTTGTCACCTAGTTTTAATAATTTTCCATCGATATACATTAAAAGAACATCATAACTTTTATGACTTTGCAGCGTTTGTTTCTGTTGTGTCATCGGGTGGTGAGTTATTTTGCCTTGCGCTCTATAGTGTTCAGTAAATCGTAAAATGAATTCTTTTTTCATCAGCTCACTTTTTGATTTTTTAGACAATTGCATACCTATCGAATTACTTCTTTTTTCGTCATGAAGGCTTCAAATAAAAAAAATTTGCAATTTTTTTCTCGCTTACGATTGATTTTGTGTCCTGAAATTTATTTTTCTATGTTCGTCTACACTTTTAACAATTAAGTTCACCTGCAGCAAACTGAAGAAATGCATCATTGAAATGCAGCAGGAGGTCACCTCTTTTATATTACATTGTAACGAAATACTCACGAATCAAAAACTCCGTATTTTTATTGTTTGTGAACTTTTGATTAAAGCGAACGTATAGTCATAATAAGTAAAGGTGTGCTTTTTTTATTGCCTCATTTGAAAAAAATATTCCATGTGTATCAAACGGTTAAATATTTGCCAAATGAGATCTTAATAAACCTGATAGATTTTTAAAAATAAGTGCGTCAAAGTATATATACTTAATAGGTCATATCGTGGTTGTTGTGTCGTCTTAGTGTTCTGCATAGTCCAAATTTTGCAATACTGAAGAGGTCTTGTTAAATCTTGTTAAATGTATAGTGTCGAAGGTACATATATACACTGAGGTACATATATATGTATATACTGACTTCCTCAGCTTTGCACAAATTACAACTTGCAAAAATAATTGTTCCATTTTTATGTTATAATATTTTTTTTTGCCTAAGCAAACGGCCACAAACACTTCCTTTTCTCAATTTTTCATCAACATATCCCTCTTTAATATTTTTCTAGTTCCAGTACAATGCAATGCATGTACCCCCTCATAACTAACCCTAACCATGAGGGTTACCCCCTCATAACTAATCCGGATCTATAAAAACTGGAAAAAAAATTAAGTATATTGCTTCTGTGTTTTCATCCACATTTTGGTATCTATTCACCACTAAATTTCAAACCAAACAAGGTATTTTCTGTCACGCAATAATGGAGATGTGGGGAGAAAATTGCCTAACAAAAATATCAACAATTATTCATTTTCCTTCAAATACAGCCGATCGCATGTACATGTAACCGAACTAGCACGACCGCAGGCACACAGTCAAACCGGGTGACTTGGGCACTTTACACGTGGTGTGGACACACGTTGCTCCAGCTGCCACAATAGTTTTAAATAATGTTGAAATGTATATTCTGTTGTACAATTTCCAACCAAAACCCAAGCAATAGAATCCAATGCTTCGTTTCTTGTCATGCGATCAAATAATTTTTACGCTTAATATCGCTAGTGTCAGCACCTGGATCAAGAAGAGTGACAACCATGAAAAAACTTCAATGGAAAATTAACATGGAAAATTTTGAATTACAACTTGTGTTGAATTTGCTCAAGGACAATAATACAATTCAAACGGAAAAAAACTCTAACACCGGTATTCATCAAAAATAAAACATTGTTGAAACACATTTTACAACAAGTTTTTCACATAAAAATTTTTCTAAAATGTATTTGAGCAACGTTTTATTTTTCATGAATACCGGTGCTAATGTCTATAAGGGAAAAATCTAAAAAAAACTCGCAAAATCGAATAAATCCAGCAATATGATGACAATGCGTACAACCAAAGAATCGGAGAAAGTGTTTTCATTGCGAGAAAACCATAACAATATGTTTTTACCTTCCCTGTTAGTATCCAAGCATGTTCCGGTCATGCTTTTTTTTTAATGACAGTCGGGATCATGTTGTGAAACTTTTTAATAACTAGCCTGCTTTTAAAAGGATTTTATCAAAAATTTTGTTTCGTTCAACTCCATGCATTTTTTAATGCATTTTTCACAACAGTTTTTCTGCTTAATTTACTTGGTGTCATACACGCTTTGTTCGAACGGACTATTCAATATGCATTTATGTACATTTACATTTCCCTTTAGCTGTTATTTGATCATAAGTTGCAAACAATTTTTATTTTCAATTAAATTTTAATCAATGTCAGGGCAATGTCATTTTGCCACATAATGTGCTGTGTGCTATTTTTTTTTTCTTTAATTTTTTCGCATTTCATAGCCTTTGCTCGTTTATGCTGCATACACATACTTGTGTATGTATATGTTTTGCTGACTTTGTAATATTTTTTTTCGTGTCGTCCTGCAGTAACCGATGACTGACTGCAAAAGTTTTTGGTAAGAAAAACTGAAAAAAAGTCAAGCAGAGCATCATCAGCTATAATGGCCTTAGCTGAATCGTAGTACAATACAACAAGCATATAATAGTGGTGGCTTGACTCGTTGACTGTTTGGTTGACGGAGAGGTAAAATCTATCGTGGTTGTCGTTATGGTGATGGTACAGCATATCTGTGTACATACCCACACACTTGCACAAGTGCACACAAACAAACAAACAAACAAACAAGCAAACAAATATAGCTAAAGAACATTATGAGTACTTATTCATTATGCATTAAATGTAAATACGTTAAATGTTGTCCAATCATTAACATAATTGAATTACAAACATGACAGAGTCATATCGAAATTATGTATATAAATGCATGTGTATACACGTATGTATGTATGTAGGTAAGTATGTGCTCGTATATGTTTGTTTATATTCCTATATGAAGCAACAGCCACCAACACTACACAACACAGCTCGTAGCTAAAGTTGCTGGTAAGAGCGTCATTAAAATTTGTTGCTGGCTGATATGATGGTGCTGCTTATGCTTTTTTGCTGATGCAGTTTACTGATGCTGCTGCTGTTGTTGTTGTTGTTGTTGTTGCTGGCTGCTTTTCACAGTGCATGTTGTTGCTTGCTGCAATATTGGTTCTTTGGTCGTTCGTTTGGTTAAGCTGTTGGGCTCGTTGATGATTAGTGTTTGTATATATATGTATATATAAAATTGGTTTGCGAGAAATTGTTGTTGACGTTAGTGTTGATGCTTTAGTGCCTCATGTTTGGTCTCCCATTGGTAAATATTACTCTTCATTGATTATTATTGAAATGTTGTAAACATGTTCGCCTACTCATTCTCCTCTCTCTTTCTCTCTTGCTCACCCTCTCTCTCGCCGCCTCGCACTTCCACCAGCCAAATATTTCTCTGTATGCTTGCACATCTATTGTATAACAACAAGAAGCTTTCGCTAAAACTCTCACCCATTTTCTGCCTCATTTTGTTGCCTGGGAGTATAGTGATATGGCAATATATTGTTTTATGATCATGTGCTTGTGTGTGTGTGTATTTGATTTTAATGGTTTTTCAGTTTTAATTACTTTAAAATATAAAGCTAAAGATATGGCGCAACAACGATATTTGAAAAATGTTTGCCACAGTTTATGATTACTAAATATGGAAAATGACACATGGTTTAAGGGTGTAATAAAGAAATTGATTTAAATTGCTTCTGCTGCGAATGTCAGCAATATGAAATTTAAAAGCAATGCTTTGTAAGCTGAAGTAATGGTGTAGTTAAAATTTATTGAACACGTAAAGAAATACAATTTTAAATGTGAACGTATTTGAAAATATGACTCACGAAAGGAACTTATTACATCAAAGGTTATAAACATCAAAATTGTGAATATATTTGAAATGAGTTTTAAGAATATTTCATGATAAACCAGCTGGCCGTAGCTGTAGCTCTTTTAAATTTTTAAACTACCTTAAGCTAAAGTTTATTCTTTACTATAACTCCAAACACGAACTATAGATTTTTCTTGCCTTCTTTGAAAATATGTTGATCACTGCAATTTTTTCACAAAAAAAAAACATATTTCTTAATTTTGAGGAAGTAAAATCGATCTCAAGTTCCATAAAATAATTAACAGTTCCTAAAATTTATATTTAAAAAAAATAATTTTCCCTTTTTGTATTAAGTTTATCAGGCTCAAGTTCTTTCTTTATAATATTTATGATTGATATTAAATAAATGAGACAAAGAAGACATCAAGGAGGGGTGCGAGGCAAGCTAGTTAAGAATCCTTCACATAAAACATACCAAACCGCTATTTATTCCAATTAAATGCAGTGTCTGTAGTCTCGGCAGCGTTTGGATTCTTTCTATAATTGCTTTTATAGTTATTTTTATCTCTCTCAAATCAGAAATGCCCCTTGTCCAAATTAAGATAACACAAGGGAACAAGGTATTTGTTGCTTAAGAACTGAATGTTGTCTTAAAGGTACTTTGGGACGCTGAATCCAAATCTGCACTTGGTTTTTTTGTATCAGCTCGACTTTTTGAGATATACCGTTATGTCTACAATTATGGCGCTTCCAGTACAGATATTTAAATAACTTGAAAACGGTTCACCATATTCAGTTAAAAAAAAAATTGAAATTCGTCAACAAAATTATCTTTAATCCGTGCCTACATTGTTTTTAATTTGAACGAGTAGTTTCAGAGATATCGTTGTAGTTTTGAAAAAAAATAAAAATTTTATATTAAAAAAAAAAAAAATCTTATTTAAAAATTCATTAAAAAAAACAATGCAACTAAAGTCACAATGTTGGTCTTAAAGCATTTAGCTTAATATATTTTGAATCAAATGAGCTTTATTTCATTAAAATCGGTGCACAACTTTTGATTTTCTCAACGATTTACTGAGATAACTAAATTGACAAAAATCGCGATTTTCATACACTAATCAAATAGATAGAACAGCAAACACACACAAACACACATATTAATAAATGTTATTTCTGTATGAATAGATCTACGTGCACCATTGCTGAGTGTAACGTTCATGTTGTGCCTGGCACAACCGCGAAAACTCGCAAAAAGTAATGAATTAACTCCGTTTGAAAATCTAAAGCGGCTACGAGGAATATAGCGACTTTCCCAAAAACGCTCTTGCAGACTATACTTTTACATAATATTTAAACATATATTATAGTTTGGCTAAATTTATGCGAATTTTCGCCATCTCTCTGTATCGCTTTTGGGGTGTCCGTTATAATTTCGTGTTCCTTTTCGCAAAAAAAAACACATCATTAAATTGAAAATGTTTTGAAAATGTTGAAAAATTTAAACGACTTTTAGTAAGATTTTGCAAGCGTATATTTTAGTAAAGCTTTCACAATAATTTCATATTTAATGAACTGTTATAGAGCATATTAGTCTATTTTTAATAATTAAATTGTACAGAGAGGAACCACAATAAAGACGAGAAAACAGAACAAATATGAAACTATTTGCTGAAGGTTGTGGCCAAGCGTTGTGGCGAACGCAGAGTAGTCACCAAATGTTCTCCAGCTAATAAGTGTTTAAATTTACTGCCTTAAACTTTTAAAAAAAATTTTGATTAACACAATTTTACCAGAGGAAATTCTTCTAAGTTTTAGTGAACCTAAAATGATGTTAAGTAATTTAAATAAATCACTAGCTTTTAAAGATTTTTCCTCTAGATATACAAAAATATATTAATGTTTTCATTCTTTCTTTTTTTAGATGAACCGCGGTTTACAGCTCAAGCCAGCTGACAGTGAAGGCCGCAGCGGTAAGTTTTATTTTATGTTATCTTTTTATATTTTTCATAATTTTCTTACCATCTAACACTTAAGATTGATTTTTAATAATTGTTATTTAATGGTCAAAACTTAGTTTAAAATTAAAACAACTAAAATTAAATTACATTTTAAACTTAAGTGTGAAAGTGCGTTCTCTAAATGTGGTTATCTATTGTTTATAAATGTTTTAATAATATTGAATTAAAACTAATAAGAAATGTATTAGCAACACATTAATTAAAACTTGCAGATACACATTTCAAAATATTAAAAAAAAAACGTAAAAATTAATTAATCAATCACATGATAAAAAGAAACTTTGCCCTTAAGTAGGCAGCACTTTTCGAAGGCTTTGTAGCCACCTAAGCTTCAACTTCCAACTTTATTTTTAATCTTTTATATGAAGAAAGAAACAAAAGGAAAAAAAACAACTCGGCAATTAAGTTGAGACCCTAAACCTTTTGTTCTTTAATTTCATTTTCTGCAATGACCTCTAAACTCCAACAAAGGTTAAAACAGAAATCCAAACCTAAAGTTTATTCTTCTTTTCTCAAAGCTTTCATATATTTGCAGGCATTTAGTTTCTTAATTCTTGGTCTATCAAATGAGAAACCTTATTTCTTATCTTAAGCTGCTGCTTGTGCTGCTGTTACTATTAACGTACTCGTAGGAATGAACGCTTTCTTTGTTGGTGTTGCTGTGAAAATTGCAACAAATTAAAGTTTGCTTTTAATTCTTAAAGGAATTTAATTTTCTGCTTCTTCTTTTGAAAACCTCGTTTTTGTTGTGTGATTCTTCTAATAAGTAGTATATGTACGATTTCTTCTTTTGCTGCAGCTCTTTTCTTCTTGCTGTTTTCTTATTCATTTAACAAAATGAAATTAAAGCTTAAAAAGTTTTAATTTTTTTTTTCTTGCTCGGCAGCAGCGAAAAGATTTCAAATTTCAAAATAGTTGTTGGCTGCTTACGTCTTCTAAATACTTTTATTCTTCTTTTGAAAGTAGTTTTGTCGTTTTTCCTTCTCACTACTGTTAAATATGTATGTGTCTAGTCGTATGTATATATGTCTTTTTATTGTTGAATAGCAAAAGGCTTGATGGCAAAAGTCTTGGCTTATCTTAAGCAATTTGCTAAAAGTTGTTGCATCACACAAATTTATACACTTTGGAGTACAAAACTTAAACTGCAAAAAGGACACTTTGTTTGAAAAACATTTTTTTTGTGATTTCTTCGTTTATTTTTTGGTAATTTTAGAAATGAAATGTTCTTGTCTGAAGCAGTCCGTAAATTTTGCAGTTGTGCTGCTTTCGCAGAATGATGCTGTTAAATGCCAAACTGAAAATGCAATTATTGTGACAAGTTTAATTGCTTGTGGTTAAAGCGGTATGGTTTCTTTTTAACTCTATCCCTTTGGCTGGATCTGGCTCTGTCTTTTGCCAAAAGATTTGATTATCGTTAATAGAAAATTAAATAAGAAAAGTAAAATTCATACAATTTTAAAGATTTTTTCTAAATACTTGAAATAAGAAGAATCCAGAAACAAGATTTTAAGCTAATAAAATCTTTTGAGTAATTTCTGTGCTTAGGGACCAAACGGATTTTTGTCTCATTACCGGCAGCCTGGAAAACATATAATCGTTTGCTAAACATAAAATATTTCTTATAAGAAATACAATCAGTGGTCCAATCGATAGAAAAATTCTGCTCTCTTTTGCTCTTGAGAGGCTAGAACTTTTTCACTTTAAAAGAAATGTCAAAGTTTGTGCACTTTTTTAAAAAATTTTTTGCCTCTATTTTTGAGGCTTATGATCTCCCTAACAGTGTCTTGTTAACGCAATGCTGCTGTTCTGATACTAACCATCTTTTGTTACCATATTTGTATCGAGTATTCGGCTCTCAATTACCAATCCTGAAGCATCATTAACCAAAACTTTTACTTACCCATGCAATAGTGTAAAAATAATAAACGAAAAAGTATTGTTAGCTGTTCATAAAAATAAATTTTCCATATATTTATATAATTAAAAACTGTTGCCTATTTTCAGGATGTTTCATATAATATAGTTCGTTTTTAGAAAGCCTTACACCCATATTCATAAAAACTATTGAAGCTTTATTACACGTTTATTTGACAAATATTCCGTAGAAATACTTCAAATAAAAGCTTAATAAACTTACAATAATTATTGTGAATATGGCCTTTAGTCTTAAAGAATATTTAATTTTTAAAAGGTTTGTCTTCCCGCAAGAAATTGTTTCACTTTTATATATTATAAAAAAAGTAAACTTTTTCATTTTCAACAATTTGATGCCAAACATTTTATCATTATGGACTTGTTAACATTTGCGCGTTGAAGTGTTTTTAATCAAAACAAAAAGCAAGTTCATCAATGTTTTCGTAAGTTGACTCTTTTTTTTATCGCTAGCAAACACACATTATTTCTACTTAGTCCAGTTACATTTATATAACTTAAGACAATAACACACACCCTCTAACAAATTAAGCTAAATTCTGGCGTTTTATTTTTCGTCATAAATCTTTTTTTATGCAATGTTAAATCTCATTTCTTACCTTTATAAGGATTGGTTTTTCTAGCTGTACTTTTACTACACTAATGTTTATTATACATATTTTTCATCATTATGTATAATTTTTATGTTTTTAGATTTTCTCAAAGAAAGTAAGTTCCATTTTCTACTTTCATTGTAGTTTGTTGGTTTTCCTTTTTGTTTTGTTTTTGAAACATATATTCTTATTATTTTTATACATTTTTTGCCGCTAACATACATGTTTTATGTTTTTAACATATAAAAACATTTTTTCTTCTGGAGCTTATAGTGTTGCATTTTTTCCAGTTTTTTCTCATTTTGCCTTCTTGCAAACAATAATGTGTAATTTGTTCTTGTCTTTGGTTTGACGTTTAAGTAAGGTTGTTGTCACGTTTACATTTCGTGCTCTCTTTTAGCTTTTCCATCTTTGTAACAATTTCCCTGGTAGAACAGGTTTCTGTTTTCTACACATTTTTTCGGGTTCATTTTAAGAAGCAGGCGAGTCAAGAAAATTGACTTCGCAAGTAAAAACATGCATTACAAAAATGTATTTCACTTCAGAAAAAAAAACATATTTAAATTCATTTAGCATGAAATTAAAATTAAATGATGCCTAACTTTCACGTTTCACTTACTAAAGAAGACAAAGATGAAAAGATAACATGCAATGCATTAAAGTCATCCGTAAAGTATGCTGTAAGTTATTTTCAAGAAAATCCAATCTACTGGTGTAAAGTGAGTTGAAATTTTTTAGACTTGTGAGGTAAATAAGACCTTTTAACAGGAAATCTTTAGCATTTTAGGGCAGCTGCTTACAAGCAGTTCAGTCCGTTTCAATACTACATTATTATTTTGAACTTAAGCCTATGATTTTTATTATCAGCAGAAATGCCAGTTGAAAGGCTCTGAAAAAGGTGGAGTCTAAAAGTACTGCCTATAAAGTAAGTATACAAAATATTGCAGGACAAAACGAAAACTTTAAATTTTTTGTCTATCACAAGAAGCATCCACAAAGTAGGCTCTAGTTTTTGTTAAGGCTGATCATGGTTTAACGTTACCTAAAAGTTCGTTCTTGAAGACATTATTTTATAAGAGTGTAACACACTACTCATAAGTTTCGAATTATCAATTTTAACTAAGATATGCAGCAGGCTATAACCCCACCTTAAGCTGTCAGTTGGTAGCGAAAAGGGCCCTAAATGAAACTTCCTCTTCAAAGTTACTATTGGTACCCATTCTCAATGTCTTTATTTTAGTCGCATCTATGACGTTCTAATTTTTATTGTTGCTGAGCTTGCATTGTCGACATAAATGGAAACAAAGGCGTAGTCTTGTTGCAAATCTATTTTCAAACAAAAAAAATGTTCAACGAATCCAGTAGAAAATATCAAGGCAGAATGTTCATAAATTGAGAGTGCATAGTCTGTGTTTCGTCAATCTGTTTAATTTTTTAATTAGTTTTTTTTTCCTAAAATCAGCAAAACTGCTGCGAAAATGTGTTTTCTTTTTTTTAATGTAATTCAAAATCCAAGCTTAGGAATAAAACAGCTGTTTTATTTTAGGCCTAAGATTAGACTTTATCAATGTTTTCTCTCTCTTCCAGCCTTCTAAATGCCGCCAACATTTCGCAGATACTAATCAACTCATCAGCAGACTCGAAAAGTTCTTAAAAGAATATTTGAAACTCAACTACTTATTCCACAATTCCCATGAACTAAAACAGAAATGCTCAAGCAAACTTTTAATACAGAAAATTTTAGTAGTTGAGTTTCAGTCATGCTTTTAAGAACTTTTCGAGTGTACCGATGAGTTGATTAGCATCAACGAAATGTCGGCGGCATAAATACGTCTGAAAAAGACAGAAAACATTAATAAGGTTAAATTTTAGACCTAAAATAATACAGTTCAATTTGCTCTTAAGGCAAATAAATAATTTAGTTTATTTTTGGAATAATAATAGGGGGACGATTAGCTCGCCTTCAGTCGATGCTTCCTTCACAAGAGTTGACCTCTTGTGAAGGAAGCATCTGGTGCATCACCTACTTCTCCGTATTTTGAAAAACTTATATTTCAACTATAATATTCAAAACCCAGACCCAAGGCGTCGTATTAGAATGTTTTTTGTTTTGCATTGTGTTAGCTTGCCATGGCATTTGATTACGAATACGTAGAATTTACTAAATTCCCCCAAAAGTATGTCTACATTTTTTTTATTGCTTATTATTTTTTCCTGAATTCTTAAAGTTCTAGCAGACAATTGCTATATTTCAAAATTAAAACTTATTAAGCAATCTTTTGTGTGGCTGACGTTAGCACAAAGTTTTCAATTATTTGGTGGATTCCACTTTCCCTATGCCTCTTTTTTTATCCTCTCTTTCTCTAAAATTACAAAAATGCTTTCAATACCCTTAGCAATTTTTCTATAACCTTATTAGTTATTTTTATGCAATTGTATGTAATTTATAGAAGACATATGAAAATGAAAAAGTAAAATAAAAAAAATATAAATAAAAAATCTTGTTAGCAGTAATACAATGAACAAATAAAGGCAGTTTGTTTTCTATGGCAGGCTTAAGTTCTTAGCGTCTTTTTTTCTTCTCTTTGTTACTGTATATTTCCTCTCTTACCTTACACTATTTTGAGCTAGTTTTTGAGAAATTGGTATAGTAGGAGGTGACATTAAGTCGCTATAAAATAAAAATGCTAAGAATTAAATGAATGAAACTTGAAAAATATTACCCACAGACGTATGTACATACAAAATCATGTAACGTCTAAGCTGTTATTTTATTGTAACTAGTAACTAGGTTAGCGTGAGCTTTTAGTGTATTGTTCAAATACATTGTTTGTACACAATAAAAGTAGTAACATTTCACTGAAACCAATCATCATCAACATTGAAAGACGTTGTGACAAAAAAAGAGAAAATAAAACGAAACCAATAATAAAATTACATTTTATTTAACAATTGTTAATCACATACGAGTATGTACATAGAATTGCAATAATTGTTGTAAGGTTTTATATATGCTTACAAATGCGCTATGACGCTTTCTAAATGATAGGCTATAATAGGACTACTTGATCTTTGCGTGTGAAATCAAAGCATACTTCTAGGGACAGGAATGAATAGAGCTGAGGTGGCTATAAAATTAAGCAACTAAATCTTGCAAATGAATCGATAAAACTGACCATAAACTACTAAGTATATAATGGCAATAAGAAATATAGAATTGGTTTTAAAATTGACTTTTAATTGCATTGATTATTGTTTAGAATTCTGAAGATTTGCCCCAGCCGAATACAGCAATTTGCCGGCCATAATACCATATGTGTTGTAAAAGTTTTATATAACAGTGTTTCGCAAAATGTATTCTATTAGACTTTGTGGCATGTTTCTTGCAGTTTGAAGTAAGCAAAAGTTATTGCTTTTAATATAAGAATCTATAAATTAGATCTTAAAAATTAAATAATTTTTTCTGCAAGTATGAAGTTTTCTCTTTTGGTTTCTGTCTTTTGAATGTGTATTAGCAATTCCTAAAAAAAAGTCCACCTTCCAGTCACACTAGCTTTGACAAATGTTTTGCCTACTTTTGGGCGTTATTTCGTTTCACTATTGAAAAATTTCTCAGCGCTCACCATATCAAATCTTATTTATTGTCTTTCAAAGAATCTTCTTGACGAATGCTTAATTTATTTATTAAGCCAGTAAAATGAGTATATTCACATACATATAACAAACTATTTCCCTTCGAATAACTGTCTTAACAAAATAAATATTGCTACACCTTTATACATCATTTATCTTATTCATAAATATTCATTTCCTTTTGTTCATTGTGTTCACTGCTTTCATACACAGTGTGAGTATATTTTGGGAAAAATAATATTTTCATATTCTAACTACATAAATTTTCGAAGAAAATAGTGGTTAGAGAATTTTACTTACAAAACAGTAAAATGTTTTGTCAAACCTGTCTTCTTTGTACAGCAGAAAAAAAAATGTTTTATGTATCCCCAGTTACAATAACTTAAAATGATTGCTTGAGATTAAAAATCAACATTATAAAAAATTGCTACTACATATCACCTTGTAATGATAAATTATATGAATTTCATCACTAGACAAGTGTACATAATATTAATATTACTTTGTATATTCATGCCTATACGTGTGTATAAGAAAAAAACAGAAATGTTGATGTAGTTTACTTTGAGAGCCAGCATTGTTGAAAAGTTTCATCTGTGTATGGGTTATTTTATTGTAACACAAATATTAACTCTGAACTGTAAGCTATCAAGCAGAAAAAAGTTCATTAACAGCTTTTATTTATGCGTATAAATTTTACTGTGAGGAAAGAAACATTAAAAAGAACATATGTTGGGAAATAAATTGTTAACTCTATAAAGACCTTGGAAATATAATTTTGCACACATTTTCTTGAAGGGAGAAGCTTCTACTGGATGAATTTATCTAGAAAAATAAAAATATGAATTAGATGCTAGTGCACAGTTTGGGTTGCTTTTTACCTTCTATGTGTGACATACTCATTAAATCTTAAAATTGAATTGCTAGGTTGCAATTTCATATATACGATTTTATTTAGTTATATCGCAGACTCTAATCCGAATATTGTCAACTATAACTATCAGATTAACAGGAGACTTAATTCCATAAGTGAAATTCGCTATAAGAAAAAGTAAAAGACTAAGAAAATACTTTTAGAAAAACGATAAAATTAAGTAAATAAAAAATGTAGCATATCTTGTGGGGCCATAATGAAAAGTAAGACTGGTGGTTCTTAAATCAAAACTAAGCACAAAGATATTGTAAACAAATGCCGTAAAAGAATCAGATAACTTTACAAATATCCTTCCATGAAGCGTGCAGTGCAAAAATAGTATATCTGGCTTATATAGGAGAATAGTAGGGTTAATTAATTTGTGAACAAACATCTAAAATATATGCTTTTTCCAGCATAATCTGTATAAATATTAGGCTTCCCCTAGTTTCTTATGATTTGCTCTTAAACCTGCATGCCTCTTGCTCATATATGTTAGTTTCTTTTTTCAACTACATATGCCCCTTATCATTTAAAGACCTTGGCTAAACAAATGGTTTTGCTATCTTGCCTAAAACAATGCAGTTGTTGGTATTATAACCTTTATTTAGGAATTTAGTAAAACCACTCTCAAAACAAATCTTTATGCCATTAATTCTTTCGTACACAAACAATCACTCAAACTACAAGCGAGCAATGAAAAAAAATCATAACATTTCTCTATTTATGAAAACCCGTACCCAAACTCCAAATGATTGGCTGACTGAGTTAAGTGAGTGTGGAAAATAAATGAATGTATGCTAAGCTTGCAGTGTATTCAGACTTCACAAAGGCTTGCAAAAGCCAAACTGACGATTGCCTTTCATTCCGCCTGTATAACATATACCAGTCTTGTTTTAGCTATTATCTATCTAGTCTTGTTTGTGTTATTTTCCATTTATTATACACATCTATCAAATTGAGAATCAATGAACTATGAAAATAGCAAAACAACTAAAACAATAAACAAAAAGAAGATTAATAGAATTAGAAATAACAGTATTTGTAGAGAAGGAGGTAGGCAAAAAAAATGGAGTGAAAGAGTTGTATGCATATGCAATAAACCCCTAAATGTAGGCAACAAACACTTGTATTTAAATAAAGATATTTTTATTGTGAGAAATAAGTTTTTATGTGCCGGCAAGTATGCTAGATTTAATTGTTAGTTTTATTTAAATCTAATGCTAATAAAACCATTGGATTTATTTTTGTTATATTCCTAAAGCGGCATGATAGTTTAATGCTACAGGCTATAGAATTGAATTGATTATTATAAAATATTTATTTTGAATAAAAGTCTTAAAAATCTTAGGTGGGATAAGTTAGATTTATTGGACAAATATATTGGCCAATGCTGTGCGACCAATGTATTCCTAAAATTTTTAAAAGTATCAAATACTTCTAAACAGTGTTCTGTATTTAAGGTGGATCAAGTAAAAGTATCAGGGTTTTTTTTATTAATTCTATTATTTCTCATAAGAATAGTGTCGATTCTGTAGCTTCCACATACAAAAATTGCAGCATACTTTTGGGCAGTCTTTTGACTTTGTTTTGATTTAGATTCATTGTATGTTTGACACCAGGATGGTTCCGTACCTTACCATATGATTAAAGTGGTTATTTAGACCAATTTGTGTACCATGAAATTTTTATGACCAATTTTAGCTTCAGTTTGAATTTAAGATATATTTATAAAAAAAAAATTTAATGATAATATTTCTGTTGTTAATATTCCAAACAGTGTTAAAAATATATAAAAAATTATTATATATTGTTATACAACAAATTAAAGTCCTAGCTCCTAGGACTTTAGTTAAAGTGAAAAGAAAGAATTACGAACATTACTACTTATCCTTCAAATATTTTTGTTGTCTGCAATTTCTCCTAATGATGTGGCAACGCTGTTGCATACTTTTGGGCAATATTTAAAATTTGATTCAGATTTCATTGCTTTTTGCAGGGTATAATTAGAATTTTATGCTCATGGAATTGAAGTGATTGATCAAGATTTGGAAAAATAAAATCTGGTCTTGCTAGAAACAAAGGAAAGGTAAAGAAAAATTGTCCGTAATATGTGATAATACAGAAATTAAAATGTATATGGTGTTTTTTTTAGATATTCTGATCGAAATGTTATGCATTTTGTAGTTTCTAGTTCGGCTATAAAACTAACGACATAAGAAAATAAACGAATCGTTGCGAAATTAAAGACCGCTTACAATTTTGTTGGTAGCTTTCTTTACTATTGTTTGTAGAGAAAATTTTGTATCTAATCATATAGTTATAGTGATTAGCCAGGTTTCGCGTTCCACTCACGTGATAAATGACACAAGTATATCGTAGAATATTAAAGTTTTCAGGCTGTGCGTATACCACTGCAATTGACGTGCTAACAGTATAAAAATTTTGCCAAAATATCATAGAATCAACGTAGCGGATCTAGAAAAAATTTACTGCCTAAATGCATATATTTCGTAAAACGGCCACAAGTACATTGCTAGAAAATTTTTAAGCACAGATTTTTTTCTATTTCTAGTACAAACCTTTTAGCTTGACTATTTTTTTATACTTTGAGCTAAAGATCAATTAGAAGAGTCTTGCTCCGCAATCGCAGGCTGAAAAAATTTTTGTTGAACTCAAGGCAGGTCGTTCTTCTATTTTGTATTTTATATATGAAGGTCATTAAAACAATTTTTTTTTTGTTCGGTTACATTAAAGTGGCTCTTTTAATTAAAACCAATATTGCTTTTCCGAAAACTTCTCTAAAAAAGTTGTAGGTACTAAAACTATTTGCCTAAAAATGGGCACTAAATTGTTCACCTAATGAGATGCTAGCTATATGTCTACTGGTGAAGCACAAACCTTCATACTATGGGTAACTCGTTCCATTCCTAGACTTCTTTTTTGTTTTAAACAAATTTCTGCCTCAGTATTTCATAAAATCTTACTAGTTTTTCGAATTTCTATAGTACAATAATATACTTTATTATTTTTCCACATCTAGTTGAAATTATCATAAAACTAAAAGTAGTACATACTAATCTCCTCTTAATAATGACATCAATTACAACATGTAACAAACAAAAGACCGCACAAAAATTTGTTTTTATCCACATTTTTTTGCATGTGTATGCTTTCAAAATTACTTATCCTTAAAGTATACAATACATAATCGTAATCTACAGTGACAAGCTTTACGCCACCGTTGTCGCCATACTGGTAATAGCAATAATGCAACAATAATGCAATTTGCGATCTTATCTTATTTCGTTAACATTTCTGCTGTTGCTGGCTAGAAAGTTGGAGGGAGAAAACGAGGCCACCAGGGTGAGTAAAAGATAAACAATAATAACAATTACAATATTGTTTTGTAAATAAAAGGCTGCAGTGTAGTAAGTGTGTGGCAGCAACATTAACACAATCACAATTTATTATCTTTTCAAAACAAACATCAAAATACACCTTCACTTGCTGCTAACGGTCACTGGCAAAGGACACACCTTAATAATTCTGTTTTATGTCTTCTTTTTTTTCTTTTGTAAGTTTATTTTTATAAAATATTAACAGGGGACTCATTACCAAAAGCGTAGTAGAGGTAAAGTAAAAATAAACTAATATTTTATAAAATGACAGGTAAAGGAAGAGTTCTAATAGCACAAAAGAAAAAAAAATCAATTAGAAAAATTGTTTTCCATTGAATAAATAAAGCAACCGCACAAAAAACAAACCCTACTGGATTTTTAGGTGCTAAAGCTCTCATGTAGGGGTTTTTTTGTTATCTGTGTATACATTTAAACACTTTTTTTTATTTGGTTGCTAGCTTCATACTTTTTTTCAATATTTAGTTTTTGTTAATTATATCAGTCTGCCGATTTTTCACGAACAGCGTTCAAATAAATTTATTTTACTCTTTTTTCAATTTTGATTTTACTTTTTTTTATAATATCTGAATTTCTGCAAGTCGTATTGTTTGTTTTAAGTTAGGTAAATAAAAAAATTTTACTTTATTATTGTTGTGTTTTTTTTTTATTATAACGATTCTCCCAAGTGTTTGAACAATATTTTTGTTTTTTAATTCAACTTGATGTTTATCTTGACATGACAGCCAAGGAGGAAAGAAATAAATGAAGTAACATAGAAAATGATAAGTTTAATTTGGAGTGTCATGAAAAATTGCAATATACTTAAAAGCTTATTCACTAGTGCAATTCGAAAAAAATACTAACCACAGACTTTAAGGAAAAAAAGTGCAGAAGCAGCGCCAAACTTAATGAAAGTGGCAGAAAACCTAAAAATATTGATTACGAAAATAAAGAAATATAAAAAAAATTTCCAAAATTTTAAGCTCAGTTAATTTAACGGAAAAAATAAAGCATTGTTCTATAAATAGAATACTGTTTGTTTTACTTTATGTCAAATTGCAATTCCCGCCTTAGTTTTTTTTTTTTTTTTTTTTAGCAAAAATTACAACTTTGCAGATTGACTTTTATGCACCTGTGTTTATTTATTTAATTTAATTTTTTTAGTTACCTAGCTTTTAAAATTAAACAAACATATATACAGAAAGCAATATATTTTATTTAAAAACACACATAAAACTGGTCTTTTAACTAAGCTATTCACACCCTTCTTTAGAATTTGCACTCAATGCCTTATTTTATACGTACGCAAAAATTGTAACCCTTTTTAAATACGTGCGTTTTTGCTATAAATTGTGCGTTTCCGCAAAACCATGTTATAGTTTTGCGAAAAATAACAAATTGTTTTCTTAATGTTATTTGTCAAGTTGGAATAAACTCTTTTGAACACGCAACTTACCATACAAATCGTTTTTAATTTATTTTTCTGTTCTCTTTAAATTAAGCTAAGAGACTGGCCTCCTTAATAAACGCCTTATATTTTTTGCTTAGCCTTAATTCTCAATGACTATAAATTTTTGTGTCTATAATCATTTTCTTCGTTTTTGTTTTTTAACATTTTGATTCTTTGAAGTTTTCTTTCCAAGAACTCCCTCTTTTTTTTTTTTTAAAGAAACAAAAAGAAAAGCAATACAAAATTGTGAAAAATTCACTGATTGAAAAATCAATCAATACGTGTGAATTTAAGCTGATTAAGGGTATTTGTAGTTAAAAGTATATACATACATACTACACATATTTCTATTTCTTTGTACTTTGCCTTTTTAAAAGTCTGCTTTTAGGCTCTTGAAAGTGAGGAAGAAAAATTAATCTCAAAGTTTATGAAAAAAAAAACAACATTTATAATGATGTGACTTACATTTTATTAAAAAGTTTTACAATCTTCTCTCAAAGTTAGTTGCTTCTCAGTTTTTTAAGGATAAAAGGGATTAGAAGATTTTTTGCCCATAAACTTTTAATGATTTTAAGGCAAAATAAAAAAAATGTACAGACACAAAGTGTGAAACAAAAGTCATGCTTGGGGTACATTTATTATAAAAAATTAAAGAATAAAAGTGTTTTGAACTAAAAATAATAATAAATTTTAATACATTTTTTTTACTATGTATAATACTTCTTTAGTACGTATTCAAATTGAAAAATGTATAAAGTCTAAACTTTTTAAGAAACCAAAGAAAAATATTGCTCAAATTCACGCCAAATGCTGCTGGAAATAGTTGTCTTTAAGCATTTGACTTTATTACAAATTCATTTCTAAGAACGCCATTGCTGTCTGTCAAAGCTTTTCAAAGTACAGTTCTTATATACTCACCATCAAATACCTTTGTGTTCTTTTAACGATTGTGGTCAAAAAACATGCAACGTTTATGTGTTTTTTCAAACACCCAGAAAAATACACAGGCAAGAAAAAATTATCTAAAATCGCCAATTGTCACACAAAATACGCTTCATATAATTTAAGTTATCTAGATATTTTGCTTTTAGTACTTCAAACACATAGAGGTCAGCAAAATATATTTAAAAGGGAGCTTAGAAATTCTCCTTACTGAAAATGAAATGCTATAAAATAATAATAATAAATGTCTCTGCAGGACACACACACAAGCGCATACTCCCACAGATACTTATCCAAATTATTTGAAAACAACTTTTGTTTTCAGTGTTGTTTTCTTTCTCTTCCCTAATTTACGTAAAATCAATAATAACATAAAGACATTATGGCTTTGTTCTTTCTCTTGTGTTGGCAGTTCAGAGTTTTCTTTGAATTATAAAAATAATAAAGTAAGAAAACTAACAACCTTCATAAAGAAATTAAATCTTAAGTTGTTTTTGTAAAGAAGATAAAGTAGAAGATTAGTGCTAAGTCAAGAATACATTATGGGATAATTGTGAAAAATTTAAAAAGCTGAAAGTTCAAAAAACAATAGCAAAGTCTTGGGGGAAATGTTATCAATAATAAAGCTTATAAAATAACGAGAAGTGAAGAGAGGGGGGTTTTGGTTTATAATGATTTTCGTTTGTAATGTGTTTTTTTTTTTTGCAAAAAGATTTGAAAATTATAAGAAAACAGAAAAGTATTGCATATTTTTAGGATTTAAATAATTTAGCTAAAGTTACAAATACTTTGAAATCACAAAGTTCTATATCTAAATGGCTAAATGAGGCTGGATTTCAGCTAAGCACAAACTAGAGGAGGCTTTTAAAACTATATTTTGAAATTGTTTCAGTTTGGAAAATTTTCTCGAAATGATACTGCCTAGTTTTTGTAATATATAAAAAAACTAAGCATTTATTTTGTTTCTGGCAAAACTGTTACCAACTTAAGGGCAGGCAGAGCTATTGCACAAGCTTCAGACTCAAAAAAAAATGTCTTGCATACTTTTTAGGTCATGTGGAAGTGTCTGCTTAGTAGAAATGAATAAAAAAAATTAACCGAGCTTTTAGTTTCAGAATGATTTTTGGTAGCTGTGCCTAATAATCTGAGGTGGTCCTAGTAAAACTTCAATAAATAAACAAGCGTCGCATAACGTTAGGACTTATGAAAAATGTTTAGATTTCTAGCATATGTATTTGAATAGTGAAATAAAGCAAGCATTTTTTTAAAAGTGCTGCATATTTATAGGAGCCTGAAAATTTATTGATAATTAGAATTAATTTTAAGTTTAATAGCTCAGTTGTATTTTTGTAGAATTATTATGGATGAATTTATTTAATTCAAGGCAAAATCTAGTACATTTTTTCATGGAGGGAACTGGAAACCTGTTACAAGTTTTCAGATTCTCAAAAAGCACAGGTTTTGGATTCTAAGACAAGGAGCTGATTGATGGATATAAATGAAGGTCAGTTTTTTTATCCAGAAATAAAAGGATTTAATTTTTGAGCTGAATTAAAGCAATTAACATTTTTGGGGAGGACAGGAAAGTAACATTTGAAGAATTTCAGCTGGAGCACAGCATTGCCTTCTTCACGTTTATTCTACATATAATTGCGTACCACAAGGAGAACTTTGATAGAAATATTATAATTTTCATTATTTTACAACGCAAATATCTATTAGTTGAATATTAAACTTTAAAATTGTTGTCTATTTAAATTTATATGCACACCTGGTTGTTTATTCTAAAAAATCATTTTAATAAAAAAAAATATTCGCTTTGGTGTAAGTGCTCTTGCTAATTACCTGGAATTCCTTAACGGACAAGAACTCTATTATTTTCCAAGTCGAAATTTTGCTCAAAGAATGGGAGCCTTAATCACAGACTTTGTTCACTTTCCTTATACAAAAAAATTAGGCTCCTGTTACTGAAACGGCGAACTCCCGGTAAATATGCAATACAAAAAAATAATAAAAACTAATTGGGTGTGTTTGATAAAATTAAAATTTAGCCAAAAAATATACAGCAACGTTAGTGATAGAGTGGCTTAATTGTCGCTACGACGAGTACTAATGCCTTGTTGTCCCCCAGCTCATTATTCCGTAAGGTTTTTTTTGTTATCCTGTTTAAATAACATCAATTACAACAATTATCTAAGTAATGCAGATCTTTGGAACGGTGAGCATCATAAAAAGTAATATTTAACTAGTAGTTCAGTTTAGAAAACTAATTTTTGCTTGAGAATAAGTTTTTCTTAAAAAGAAATTCCACCTCCAAAGAGCCATTGACTTCCTTGGAAATTACACAGCAGGCATATTATTATATGTCCTTTTCACAAATAACTCTTCATTTATAGGCCTTCTTGTTGTTACGATACCAACAATTAAAATTAATTACATTTTTAAACGAAAAAGTGTTTTGCATTGAAACAATTTGCTGGCTTTTATTGTTAAAACATTCTAAAATACACACTGCTTTCTTTTCGTCACTTAACAGCCTTCAAATACGAACAAGACAAACAGAAAAGAATCCTTTATTATATTTAATAAACCTCAAAACAAAGACGAAATATATTTACAACAAAACACACTTAAACAACAGCTGCTAGTGAAAGCTTTTAGGAAATGTAAAAAAAAAATCACAAGCACACACACAGACAGGCACAAATACAATTATGTAATAAATTCGTTTATACAATGACAATTTCAAATAACAAAAAAAAAAAAAAAGAAAATAAAGCAAAGTAATTAACGTTTATTAAACAAGAGACAATGACAATAACTTCATATTCGCTCAAGCTGTTGAAACATGACTGTTTAATTTGAACCGGAGTGTGTGTGTGTGCGTGTGTGTATGCGTGAGTATGGTGCTCGATTTCTTAATTACAACATCATCTGGTTTAATAGTTAAGTATTATTATCAAAACCTCAATTTAATTAAACGTTTAAATTTGTTTAAATAAAATTTAGAAAATATTGAGCAGCAGGACCCCAATTGCACCCCCCCAAAAGATTTTCTTTTATTATTATTTTTTTCTTTTGATACACTAAAACTGTCGTAAATATTCTGTTAGTATGTTAACAAGTTTAACCTTTTGAAGTCCTTTAGCTGTGTGACTTTTATTTGACATTCATTGTAAGTCACTTCTTACTATCTTTTTTTTATTTTCCTTAAAGCAAATGCATTCATACATGTACATGTAACTCTGAGAAGAAAAATGCATACAATTTTATTTTATCTATAGAAAAAGCTCAAAGTTAAACAGGGGAATTTTGTTTTTTTTTTTTATTGTCCTTTTGCAGTCTTGTGTGATTTTAAGCAGATTGCTGCTTGCGAAACATTTTAATGTAGACGAACTATTTTTTAAAATTTAACTTATTTTTCTTCGCTGTCTTAAATACTTAAGAATCTTTTTGATCTTTATTTTGTAATTGCTATGCTTTTTATCTCTATTCGAAAATTGTTTCATGTTATTTACATTTTTCATTTTATGCTGTTTTTTTTTTTTTTTTTGTTTTTGTTTACTTGAGTTTGTTCTTCAGCTTATTGAAAATAACAGCATGCTTTTCATTTTCCCACCAAGATGCGATTACAATTATTTGAGAGAATATTATATGGTGCAGTAAGAGGTACTGGTTGTATTTAAGACAATGGCAGAAAACCTGTATTGCGCATATTTAGTCTGCAGCTATTACTACGAAAGATGGTAAAGCCCATTCTGGCAATTTTGTTTTTCATATTTTCCAGCGAATGAATACTTTATCCTTTATGGTTTTTGTTTTGCCCATTAATTTTGTTTTATTAATATAGTAAACTTGTAAATATAAGATTTTTAAAAATACTTAGAAAATTATGTGTAACTGCCAGGGGCGTCTGTAAAATGATATATTTTCAAACAGTAATAACCACTTAATAAAATTGAAGGCCTGTGCCGTCAATGCGTGGTTTTGGTAACAGCATGTGCAGTTAAGTAATTTTAGGTATTTGGTGATAAAAGCATGCGCTTATGTTGGGAAAAACGGTGCTTGCACAGCACCATTTTTGCATTTTACCCCCATACTAGGCATAAGTTCTAAATGCTTCTGAACTCTGCTTCACTCTTAAAAATCCTGTTGCAATTTTCTTAAAATCTTTTTCAATGTAAATAAAAGAAACATTTTTTTACCAACTTTTATGCATTGTTTTTTTTTTATTTACTTTGATAACTTGGGTTGGTCTTAAAAAAATTTCAAAATGTATTTGCCCGAGTAAAATTATTATATTTCTTGGCAAAAACAGCATATTGAAAGAAAAGCAAGGCTCATAACACCTCTAGTGTTTCTCAATCTTGAATTGATTATTGAAACCTTCCTAGACTTTTCTTTTCTATTACTTATTTAAACAGTCTGGCCTAGAAAGAGCTCTAAACTTTAAAATTCGATTTAATTGAAACTAAAATATTCCTTGACAAACTTTAGGACTCAGTTCAAGGTATATAACAACTGAATGAAAATCAATGCACGCACAGAAACATTTCCATTCGTTTTTCCTCATACTAAGTAAATGTTCGAAACGCCTCTGTTTTTTGCATTAATCTGAAACAGCTTGTTGCAGTTTTCTTACAACTTTTTTCTCACTATTACATATTTTCCATATTTTTTTTTCATTTATTTTAACATCCTGCATATTTCCTCCTTGTAACCGTATCCTTCTCATAAACATTTTTACAATTACAAATGCAACACACTTCTATTTATGTTAACGTAATACCAGCAAATAGGGATTGAAAAAGGGGATAAAGTCATAATTGCATAAGTACTGTTGTAACTCTCATACTTAACACACAGACACACACGTACACTCAAACACAAAACAAGATACAAATAAATGAAAAAGTATTTGTAACAAAAAAAAAAAAAAATAAATCACAGAGTAAAGAATTAAAATAAAAAAATAAACCGAACTGAACTGAAAATAAAATTGTATAACATTCATCATAATCAAGTGCTTGTAGTTGTTGAGTTCTGTTTGAGGCTTTTTTTTCTGCTACCATCTATAAATGGCAACTTTGAAGCGCAACAATAAATAAAACAGGATAGAGATGGCAAAGCAACAATAATAACAGCAGCAGCAGAACGAAAAAAAAAAAAATAAATAAAAAAACACTGTAGAATTATATAATGAAACAAAGTATTATCAACGATAAGGAAGTTGTTTTGGATTGTTAAGTGTTGCCTTGCTAAGTAGTATAAACATGAGTACCAGAGTAGACACAGCAAAGCGTAGACTGGGCCATAAAGTACTTTTGACTCTGTGGGTTAGATGACTTTGTAACAAATACAAGTGGCAATAACAAAATACTCTGGCTGTTAATAGACATTTTCCAATACAATTTCTATCGGATGTACAGCAACATTTTTATGAGCTACATCAACTACTTTGACCCTTAAGTTAAAGTTTACTTTATGTCTCACTTCCCTCACATCTCTTGACAATTGCATGCGCTGAGTAATGGGAAAATAGTAACAAAGATTTGTAAGCAAAGCAAATGCCTAGATTAGGACAAAATTCAAAACACATTCACCATGAGCCTGAGTTCGTAAGCAATTTGTTTGCTGATGAGTGTTGAGCTGAGAACGAAACAGCTCGATATGACCTCAGAATATGCTTTTCAAGACTGTCCTAAACATTAACTACTGCATTTGGTTAACGGAACTGGAATTTTTAATTTTATTTGCAACAAATAATTACTACAAGAAAATCTAACTAGGAAACTCAAGGGAATAAAATATTTTCGGTTTCTTTTGCTTAAACCTTTGTGTAAGGTCTTTTAAGTTCGTTGTTGATCATAGTTCATTATTACTTTTACAAAATCGTACCTGTGTATAAAACTTTACTTCTTTAAAAATTTATCTGTTAAATCTTTTTATGTCAGTGTTTTTCTTTTCCTTTCTGGTTCTACTCCTAGTTTCACACACAAACAAATATCTCTTGCTGCTGTTTTTCGAGAAAAGTTTCTTTATTTATGAAATTTGTGTGTTTTATTTCTTTTTGGTTACAATTAGATTTGCAGATTGTTTAAGCTTTAAACTTTTATTTGTCATTTGACAATAATAATAATAATAATAATAACGATGATGATGAGTTGTTGCCATTGTTTTTGTTTTGCTTAATGCTTTTTGTAAGTGCTTTAGTTAGCAAAACAGATACAAGTATACAGGATATTTTTGAAAGTGTCTTGTACTTGTTTTGCATTTGAGATGTAATGAAAAAAGTTTTATCTTAACGAGTTTTTCATAAAGTTTTGAGACATCATAAATATATATATATTTTTAAGTATATGATCGAAGCTGGAAGTAATTAACCTAGAAAATGTATTTAAGATATTTTCAGGTATGACAAATTTAATCAAAATTGAATAAATTGGCCTTAAGAGCAATTAATACATCCACCGCATTAAACATATACAAGTTTTACATACAACGTTTTAAAAATCACTTCAAATCAAGAATCTGTTTTTTTTTTTTTATTACATGTCTTGCTTGAAAAGTTTTTATTCGCTCAAAGATTTAACATTTGGTTTATTCGACCATTTGTTCATTTTACGTACATAAATTATTGGTATGCATCAGCAGTATAAATATCACAAATTTCGATGCTTTACTGATCTTCAAAAAAAAAAAAAACGTTTTTCTTATATCCTTTTTTTCTCGAAGTAGACGTAATCAAGCTGGGGAAATATACAGACATCGTTGCTTCAATCTCCCAAAGAAAAATTCTAATGATCAATTTTCTGTAAGTAGAAAAAAATTAAGCTTGCAAAATTCACACACAAAATATATTATGCTTACTTTAATCTGTAAAGCAAGAACTCTAAGCGCTGCTTTCGATATCAAGCTAATTAACTTGATCTGAACTGATCTAAAGCAGCAAATGTTAATTCCAGCATTAGTATACTCGAGGAAAGTATATAATGAGAACCAGTGCTGAAGATTTTTATACTAGTAAAGTTTTAATCTGATACTAGATGCATCTCCTGCACGAGGGATATCAATTTTACTTGATAGGCGATCATTCAAACATGAATTTAATTATATATTTGCTGCACTAGCCAATTAAATTGTAGTATCTTAGGTCTAAAAATCGACATTACGATTTTTAAAAGAAAAGTAAAAGTGTTGCAAGACGATAAAATGTTTTCTATATTAAACTTTTGGAACGGAGTTCTTTAACGCGGCTTGCTGGTAGTGGAAATTAGTAGAAATCGTCACGAAAGCGTGTGAGCTGTTTATATGTGTTGATGTACTGTCGACAAGCAATTGTATATGATGGGCGGTGTCTCCACTGACAGCAGCGGAGACACCTACCAATAAATATTAATTAGTTGGAAAACGTTCCAGAAATTTAAAGAATCATAAAATTTCAACATTTCAAAAACAACACAAAATAAAACATACATATTTCAACTTGTATTACATTCAAAGATGAAAAAAAAAATCGTAAGGAACTTCGTTCCTAACGGGGGTCCCCCGACCGCATTTCCCTTTTTTTTTAACATTTCTGATTCTCATTGTTTTTGTGGGTGTTATTTTAAGGGGTTTTCTAGTCTACAGACGAGTTGCTTGGCATCAAAAAAATGCCGGCGGCATATAGGCGGCTAAAAGAGACAGGAAATATTAATAAGGTATATTATCAAACCATTTTAGGTGATTTTTTTATGATTTGCAATTGTGAAGTATACGCTGCTGTTTAAAAGCAGTATACAAGTTAGTTATGACGATGCCACTGTGGTGGACGTGAGAGAGTTGTGGAGTGTTGCCCAGGTAATAAATCTTCAATACTAGTTTTCTTAATTTCGTTCACAACTTGATAACTAAAACTAATTTCGCGGAGGTTCAAGCAAACTCAAGCTCAACATATACAGGTATGTTCTGAAAATCAGTTTTCACGAAAGTGATTTGAAATCACTGAAATAGTGTTGTGCGCACAAATTTTTTAGTAATTTGATGATTTGAAATCGGTCAGCTAAACGACTACCGATTTTAAATCAGTTACACATGTTTTACAATTATTTTGTTAGAAACCAAATAAAAACCTTATTGAGTAGAACACCAAGAAATCACCTGCGTGATTTTGAAACCGCTAGTGATTTTAAATCCCCAGAACAGGCCTGATAATTAGCAATTAAAAAATGATTTCTTAAGGACTTACGAAATTAAAGCTGTTCGTGCACAATAGAGTTCTGATTACTACGACTGATTACTCTGAATCACATGGGGTATTCTTTGATATGCCGTGTTTTTCTCATGTTAACTCCGTTCAGCCATAAAGTCCTGTCCCAAAATATTTTATAAAAAATTACCTTAATTTTTCTAGCTTTGTTGGAACTGTAACTTTTTTTTCAATTCCATTATACATATTTTCATTTATGAAACAGCTTTTCGCAGCACCTCAGATTTTATCTTCCAGCTGAGTGCAAATTTCCATATTTATTTCGAAAATGTGATTTAATGTTCAACCTTTTGCAACATCTAAATATCTAGATATGGATACGTTCAACTGCAAGCATAATAATTTATGTATTTGAAAAGTTTAATACGCATTAGTTCGTGCAAAAAAGAGGTCCTTTATAATTAGGTGCAAGTGAATGTTTTAGCTTATGCATGCAAATGCATTATCTTTTGTATGACTATTGTTTACTTTACAAAAGCTTAAGCCGCCTTCAATATCAAACGACAACACATCATGTGACATAAACTGATGTTGCTGTCCTGGCCAAAATAATAACTGACTCCCTGTCTGGTGGCCCGTCAGGCGGTCCGCATGTCTGTACATTCATCTTGCTGCGTTGCATGGCATTACATGCAAAGCTTTAGCTTAAAAGTTGAGGCTGTTGCTGTTTTAAATGTTGCTTACTCATGTCCATGTTGATGCTGATGTTATTACTGTAGTAGTTGTTGGCTGCTACTAACTCTTTATGCTGTTGTTGCTGGTTGCTGCTATGGCTGGTTATGATTGTGATTTTGATGTTGTTGATGTTGACGTCACCACCCACAGCGCTTTATGACAGCTAAAACATTCTTCCATGTTTTTATAAACTTAAACATGCATAGAGACATAAATAAATATGTAGATGTAAGAGTGTGTATGTGTGTGTGTGCGTGTGTTTATGTGTACGTTTGTGTTTGCACTGACCAAGTGTCCATTGTTGCTGCTGCCGTAACTGCTGCTGCTTTCATTGTTGTTACATGAAAAACGAGACAAAAGGCTTAAAAGGATGCACGTACAGGTCATGCACTCTGGCGAATCTTGCATATACATACGTCTACTAAACAATATTCTTTAAAAAAATATTTCTCTTTCCACTTGCCCCGCACACAAGCATGTTTCAAATTGTGTATGTGTGTGCAATTTTTGGTTTTGTGTGTGTGTTTTTTTTTATTTGTTTTTTACTTTTTTTTTCTGGCATATACAAATGATGTAGTACGTTCTAAACGCATTGTTCCAAATACTCACTCTGTGTGCTGCTGGTCTCTACTAAGACTTGGTTTTTTATTCCCAGCTATTTTGTGTGTGATAGTTTTTTCTTTCTTTAATTTTTTTTTTTTTAGAAAATAACAACCGTATACAAAAATATTTCTAGTTTTTGCTTGCGTTCGGAATATGTCAGAAGCCATTGTTGTTATTTTTTGAGCTTACAACATCGATTGTTAGAGTTTAAGTGCAGTTCGTTTGGGGGTGTTATTCTGTGTTGTTTAAGGAAGAAGCACAACGATCATGATTGTGAAATGGTAGAGAGTTATAGTTGTTTGTTGACCAGGAGACAGCAGGCTATTGTTAGTTTAGTTGCTGTTGATGTGCCTGGGATGAAATATCAAAAAATAACTAAATATACAAACAAACAAACAAACAGGCAAATAAACGAACAACAGCAACAACAAAATCAGCTCAAGCCATATTCAAACTTCCAAACAGCAGCAGCAGCAACTACACAAATAACAGACTTATGTATGCGTTAAGCATACAATATTAGTCGTAGCAATACCATGCACCACTCTTCAATATCTCTGGAATTTCACACAACAATAACAACAACGAAAGCATTTCCATTAAAGCAAAACGAAGAAGGAAAACTAACAAACTGGATATGACAGTTTTCTTTAAAGCCAAAATCAGGATTTTAGAATTTAAAATGCAATTGCATTAAACATCATGTTCATTAACAATTTCATATACTAAAAGACTTAATACTACAAACAGTAGCTAAAACTTTCCCTTCTTTTTGGAAGTCCTTAAAAAAAATGTATTGCTTCAAATTAATGCCTAAGCTGGCTTTATTGGTTTTTCAACCCTCTTTCCAGCCTTAATCCTTAAGCTAACAAATTTTCTTCTTGAATTTGCAATCAATCATTTCTTTGTTGCTTCCAGATGAAGCTTTTCATGTATTAATATGTCTATTATGTTTCACAGGCGACTCGAAAATTGTTTGTTACAACTATTTAGATTTTCTTTAACTTTCCATTAGTCTTAATTTTACATAGAAATTTCAAGAAAAAATAAAACAGCAAACAAATCAAAAGTAAACAGCAGGATAAGTGTCAAAGTCTGTTAGGGACGGCTTGAAAAGGATAAACTTAAGCAAAATGATTGAAAAATGGGGTCTTATCTATTTGTTGTCAGTCAAAGTAAACAATTGAAAGGGTCCGGTATTTAATATTTCTATCAATAAAATTGCGAACTCATAAAAATATATACAATAACAAAGAAAAATAATAAATAAATAAATATAAATAAACACATTTAGTTATTTTTAGTTCTAAAAAAATGCCAGCAACCTCAATTGATAAATGAGGTTGACAAGAGATGCAAGCGAAAGTAGTTCTGTTACAATAATATTATGTGTGTAAGAACTACAAGCTTAAAAAATAACAGCTGAATTAAAAAGCTTTTCAGTTCTTCTTAAAAAAATTGTTTATGATAAAAATGATAATTTAATTTTTGTGGAGTTCTTTCATGACTACAACTTGTGTTAGAGTGTATACACTATAAAACAAAAAATCCTAGCTTGAAATTTTAATTTAAAAACATTTTTTGCTGATATCCTTTAATTTTGTATTTAAGAATATAAAACATTTTTAAGAAAAGAATCGAGCCGTTTTTCATGACTACAATTTGTGTTGGAATGCATACAGCATAAACCAAAAAAAGTCTCTAAAATTTTTGATTAACAAAAAAGATGTTGTTATTATCCTTTATTTTTATATATAAGAATAAAAAAATCTTTTAAGATTTAAGAAATTGTGACGGCTTTGAAACAGTTAGCTTTTTTTCAGCCAAATCCTATTATAATTAAAAACAACTCACAATCACTAGTTCATAAAAAAATTACTTTGTGCCTGTTAAAGAATTGTATATAAATACCAACAGTTTTACTCATCTCCTTAAGCAATTTTTATGTTACGAAACAAAAATTCTGTATTTTTTTAATAATAACTGTATTTTCAGTTATTTATTTATTTTTTAATTTTTAATATTTCACAAAAATTATTAACTATTTCCCTTTGTGTTATTAATATTTTATTGTTTTCTTCGCTGCATATGATAATTTCATTTCTACCATTCATTTCCTTAGTCATTCATTTATATCCTTTTGTTTATTAAAGGTACCAACTTGCCGCTCTATATGCTTTTCTTGCAGCGCAGTGTGCTCGTATTATATAGTTGTGTGGCTGACAAAGCATAAAAATTAAAGCGGATATCCTTGCTTAAAATAAAAGCATATATAATGCACCATTGTGCCATTAACCGGTTGTTTTCTTCTTTTTTCTGCTCTTTCTTTCAGCAGTTTTTTTTTTATTATGAAAATTAAGCACGCGTTACTTCACTCCTTCGTTTATAAAAGCTGTAAGTAAAAAGAGCAATTCGCTGTACATTTTTTTTTTTGCTTGAGTTGTAAATATAATTTCATTGAAAAAGTTTGTCCTTTTAATAGCTTGACCGTAAGTTTGAAAGGCTCTAAGGAGTTGCATAATAAAATTACAATATCTTTCTACATACATACTGTATAACAGACAGACTTTTTTTTTTTGTCGAAAAAGCGATAATCATAAATTTAAACCCAACAAAGTGCAGAATAAGACAGGAATAGTAAAAGAATTAACAAAAATACAACTGAAAGAAAATTATAACGAAAATAAAACAAAACTTTTTCCACTTTTATGAGGCAAGATATTGTAGTCAAATGGGTATAAGAGTTCAAGTTACTTGATATCATACTATTATTGTAATTTTTTTATGAAAAAGGGATTTTTTTTTAGCAAATTATGCACCAGGGAACATGTATATGTATATTTTAAATTTTTTTATTGTTCTAGCATAAAAAACTTGCGTAAATTTGAATATCTTATTTTGTTCTCTATACTTTTTGTGATTATGAACTTATTAATGAATGTAACAAGGAAGTAAAACATAACAAAAGATGCTAAAATATGTGTATAAATGTTTAAAAAAATTTTCTGCAACAAAAGTAAAACAAATTCTGCTAAGATAAGCAAAGAAGTTGCTGCATTTTTTGCTTCTGAAAAATATTTTGAGTTAAAGAAAAAGTAAACCTAGAGTTTATTTAGTATTTCTTTATGAGAGTTTCAAAAGTTTTATTTAAGTTTAATTGATGGTGTGCAATATTTTGATATGTTGTGACATAGAAAAAATGTTTATTTAAGACTTACTACAATTTAGCCTCATAAGCTCACAACTTTGGGACTACTGATCTCTTCTATCAGCCAAAAAAAAAAAAAAACATATCGCTTTATTGGCTAGGAAAAAAATTTGTAAATTTCCTAGAAATTCGTAAGTTTAAGCTCTTCTTTAAAAAATATTCAATTTTCATTTGGGCTTTTTTAAAACTAAAAATAAAATAATCCTTTGTTTAAAAAACATAAAAACAAACATAGAAATGCTCGAAATATTAAGGCTAATTCTTTTTGTCAGTATTTTGTATTACTACAAAACTGTTTCGAAGGCGCCACACATCTCGCCAGCACCCGTCCTTGAAAAAAACTAGGCAGAAAACATACAACAACTTGGGCGGCTGAGTGGCTTGAGTGTTGCTTTAGAAACACGAGACCCTGTATTAAATGACGGGTGCGGACGAGTACTGTGGCGTCTTCGTAACGGCTAGTTGTACACCTAGCCAAAAGCCCTTAATGTGTTCTTTGTCTTGTTGAACTATAAAACGAGCTTAAGCCTGATAAACGTTATACAATATAATTATATAAAAAAGAGTTCGAATAATTAAAATAAATCAAGTTAATTTCTTTTCATTTCATTTCATATAAATTTTATAGGCGAAAAACTTGAGGCTGACTAGGGTCTAACAAATAGGAAAAAATTCATATATTTTATTTGGCAATCAAAAAAAATTTTCATATATCCTTTTTTTTTGTTTTTGATCATTTAAGAACATTTGGGTGCATGTCAACAATATATCTCATTTTAGAAACTATTTGTTAATTTTATTAATTTACAATTTGAGGCTTCCTGGCTCCTAATGTCTACCAAAATCTCTAAAATGTTTACCAATCTTGCATAAAGTGTTTCATGTATCCTTTTGCCTAAGTTAAATTTTTGGCAGATATTTCTAAGAAAACCGGCTATTAGCGATTTATTTATAGAATTTTTGAAAATGCACTTATTTATTTATTTGTTTGCTTTAAGAGCCAACTGAAATGTATTATTTTAGGTCTTTCAACAAACCTTATTAATGTTTTTTGTCTTTTTCAATCATCTTTATGCTGTCGACATTTCATTAAAGCTATATAACTCGGCTCATAGACTCAAAAAATGTTAAATGAATGTTTAAAACCCAGCTACTTATTCTAAAATTTTCATGAACCAATTGAGAATCAGAAATGATCAAACAAAATATTATCTTGATTAAAGATTTGTTTGAACCTTTCTGATTTTCATTTTGGTCATGGGAATTTCATACATTCTTTTAAGACAATTCAAGTCTACAGATGAGTTGGTTAGCATCAACGAAATGTCGGCAGCATATACATACATAGAAAAAGGTAGAAAACACTAATAAGATGTTTATATTAAATTACTTTTGCAGGCTCAAGTTGAACCCCTGGTTGGTCACTTTTTTATCGATATCAATTAAGTAAAGAAAAGTTAAATTTATTTATTTATCTAATAAAGGCTAATAAAAACTTAATTACTAAATATATTAAATAAATCCTTATATTCTAATAACAATTTAAAATCAGTAATCGGCAACGAAAAATCAATGCTAACGATATTATTGATGCTATTTAAAGTATGCAAGGCCCGTAGCAACGGCTCACGCATTGCATAATTAGTACCATGTCTAGGAACATAAAATAAATTACTGGATCTGAAAAACTTACATGGCACAAAAAATTTTATTAACTTTAATAAGTATTGACAATCGATAAGACCGTTTATCAAGTTATAAATTACAATAGTGGATTGCACAGTACGTCTTACAGAAAGTGGCTTCAAACCCAAAAGCAAACAACGAGCATTATATGAAATTGGCATTGACAAAGTTTGAAAATTACGAAGCGTACATCGTATGTACATCGTAAATAGGGCTCCAAATAAACGAGTGTAAACTACCATTAAATTTAATGTCATTTTTACTCCGTATTTGTTTCTATGTAATTTCTCTCTTAAGCACTCTTGAATTGAATTCCACATTTTATTGTTTTCTACTCTTTAAAGTCATGAGCAGTGTTATTTTGACTGCCGACCAGACAACATCGAATAAACTCTTTATAAACTATTCGGTCGCGTGTTTATTCTGTTTTACGAGCAATACTCTAATTTAGAGCTGTATACAAAATTCGTAAAGTAATGGGATCAGCAAAGCCTTGACAGTTTCTTCTTATAAAAGAGCAGACGGAATAGGCTTTAGGTATCATGTAGTCAAGATGAGCATTAAAGTTAAGTTCACAGTCCAAAATGATACCCAGATCTAACATTTAATTGACCACTACTAAATTCCAATCAAATAACTTGTACTGGAAAGCATTCACAGAACGAATTTTATAGCTAGGTGAACAATCGGCTATATCTGGGTAGCAAACTTCACAATTTTGACACAGCCGCTTTAATCACTCGGCAACCAAATAATAAGATTTTTTTTATACCTAAAATAACACGTTTCTATGCTCCCATATTTAATTTGATCAGGTCTTTATATGGGGCTATGGGGTATTTTCTATTACCAGCCAAAAGTTACTAAATTATTAGTAACCATTAAAGAAGTTTTTCATATATTCTTTTTTCAAAACTTGAAAAAAAAACTCAAAATTAACTCACATCTTGAGCTGTTCAAATGATATACATACATATTTTCGGGAAAATTGTGGACGGTTCTTTTGTTATTTATTCCCATTTCATGTCATAACTTAATCTGCTTTAAAGCACCGAGCGAACAATTTTAGTATATAAAAATTCCCGTATTCAATACTACGCTTGCACTGTTCAATAAAACACATTAACCTTGTGTGTGCGTATGCATGTGTTTTATTATTATTATTTTTTATATAATTTATATCTACCTCCACAACCAATTCAATTTTAGCAATTTTTCAACTAATTAAATTTTAAAATGTCTCATTCATACATACATTTGTTTTTGGTCCCCAGGCTTTGCATCTTGCCAGCTTGCACAGAACACCCACACCAGCTGGTTTCGATGTATCTTTCGTGCTACATAAAAACCACAATTTAAAATTTATTACCATGGCGCCCAAGCGGGGCAGTCAAGCAAAAATGTCACTTAATTGCAATTTACTAAATTGTTTCTCTGCTGCGTTCAAAAACTGTTAAAACATTAAATGCAACAATAACCCTATAACAAACTCCAAATGATTACACACACATACACGCACTTCTGTGTATGCACACAAGCAGACAAATATGTAAGCAATTTATAAATAATTTTGCACAATAACATTAATGTTTAAAAAAAATGTGTCTCCTTCATACATAAACAAATTGTTAATGTTTATTATACATTTATAAAATGCATACACTCACACGTATTTACATAAACGACTAATTGTATAGATTTTCTACGAACACACACACATACACACACACACTTAAACACTAGAGTAACCAACTCTGCGTGTAATCAAACATACACTTAAATATAATAAAACCATAAATTTTGCGTTGATTTATCTTAATTTAAATGTTGCATACATTCCTCAGCACACACACACACACATATGCACAAGTCTGCTACTCTATCACCCTCTCGCTTTCTCTCTGTCTCACTCTTTCTTTGCTCTTTTCAAATATGTTGTATTATGCTTATGAGCAAAAAAAAAGATATTGTTTTATTTATTGTGAAATCAACAGACTTTAAACAACAACAACAACAATAGCGGCAGCAAAACACAAAAATCCTGCCTCAACACTAAATGGTATTGTTTAATTTATAAAACAAAATGCAATAATAATAATAATAACAATAATAAATGAACAATCTCGTCGTCTATCGTCAACCGTTACCTGAAAAAGGACTCAATATACTTATACACAAAATTGTTAAACAAATAAGATTTGTAAATTATTAATTACATGTCCTGGAAACCATATAAATAAAATTTACATGAAGAAAACTTCAAACTAAAGCAAATTGTTAGGGAATTTAAATATTTAAGAGATAAAAATATTTATGAATATTAACATTCAATTATTATAAAATGATGATTCAAGGAAATTGCCTCATTTATAGTAATAATTTCGTAGTTAATTGGAGCAAAAAGAATGTGACCATTTACTAAAGGATATTTTAAAGTATTTTCGATATTCACTGTTATTATAAATCTTATAACTTTCTAATATAAAAGGTTATAACAATAGATGGATTTTTCAACCGCAACCTGCATATATCGACTGTGCTTCCCCCTGTATTGTTCACGGCTTCAATATAACATATGTAGTATATGGTGAACTTGTTCCATGGCACTGTTAGTGAGTCCTATTCACCCAGTGTGAGGCATATTGGGTCTAATTGGCATGGCCACTTTACAACGTGGCGGTTGCCACTATCAAAAGCAATTTAACCACTATCCCAGCAAGAACAGTGTCGTTCATACCACGCATAATATGACCGACATTGCTGCAGCAAAATAAAAAAAAATTGTGTAAACGTTCGTGTACGTGTTATTTCCTTCTTAAGTTAGCGTTACCACCAAAAGTCAGCAAAGTGATCATTCGAAATCTGTTTTCTAAATGCCCAAAAAATTACATACAATGCTAATAATTTCATTATTATTAAATTACAGTTATTTCCGCTTAATTGAGTTTCTAAAAATGCACGACTTTTGACGCAATTAAACGGGGACTCAATTAAACAATACTCGGTTAACTGAATAGCCTACACAATTAAACGAAAATCGCTTAATTGAGCAATATGTGCAAAAAAGCGAAACACACATGCGTAGACGAAAAATAAAACTAATTTCTTTAGTTATATGTTAAGCTGAAAAATTGTTTAGCTTTATTAAAACAAAATAAAAATCAGGTGCGTTCTTCGTACAATGTCTATAAAGGAACAGAACCATGATCTTTTTGCCGCAAAATATTTTTTTTACGTTTGTGGAGCAAAAAAAAAAATTAAGTAGACGGAATCAATTAAGCGAACATCTGCTCTTGTTTTTCGCAATGCGCTCTTAATTTGCGAAACAATTAAGCGGGTGACGCAATTGAACGGAGCTCAATTAAACGGGTATTTTATTACAGAGAGGATGATTTGGTTCCATGATTTTTAGTGCAACAAAGCGGGAAACTCAATTAAGCGGGGCTCAATTAAGCGGAAATAACTGTATAACAAGAGTTTTTTGAAAAATTAAGAAAAAAACAATTCAAAAAGTATAGAAAAAACTTTTTCAAAGATATATTTAGATCTAAAATTAAAAGAAAAACAGTAGCAATTTTAAAAAATAGTAAACTAAATCATTTTTTTTTTGCAAAGAAAAAAAGACAAATGAACCTTTAAAAACAAGCATGCCTAAATATAGTTCCAAATGAAATTATAAAATCAATATAGGAAAATCAAAATATTAAAAAAATCATTGTAATGGCAACGCTGAAGGCTATAAAAATTGCTTTGCATGTGTTAGTAGTTAAGTTGCCAATGTGTTAGCTTCCCTCAGCCATTTCTGACATTGGTGACATATATTGCTTTTTGTGTCCAGTAGAATGAATGCGTATTCTGTATGCCAATGGCAGCCATTTGGTAGATGATTCAATAGAACTAATTTTTGTGATCACAGCTGATCGAAAAAAAGTAACAGTTTTTGGTAACTAGTAGTCGTTGTGCCAGCTTCTCTTACCTTGTGAAAAAAATAAGAAAATAAGTCTTTAGTAGCATTTGCAGGATTTGTATTCTTGAACGAACCGACATTTAATTTTAGTCCAATACATTTCACTCTTCACTGAAGTTTCTTAGAGATATTTGTTCTAGATCTCTTAGCAGACATAATAATATACTTGCTTAAGTAATATTAATAGTCTCAATCATATGTTTGTTTGTCATTATTTAAGCAATTATTCAATTAAATTTTGCATTTACTTGAATTGCTCATAAGGATATCACGCTGTGCTGCAATTAAGTGTTTTATTATTTTATTTATTTTCTTTTTTTGCTGGGCTCTTCATATAAAATAATTAACAAAAAATTTCTAAAGCTATTAAATATACTTTTTTTCCATAAAGCAGAAATTAAAATGTATTGTTTTGTAAACAAAAGCATACATTTAGGCGCATCAGTAAATACACAGTACAGAACAAAGGTTGTGTTGAAGCATAAATTGTTCATTAAAATGTAGGTATGTAAAGTGCTCAGAATACACGTATATTTGTATGTGTCTAGCAATTGCTTCATATGAGTGTATATTTATGCCCATAGACGAGCCTAGGGAGTATTTAAATTCAATATTCTACCGACTTGCTTTAAACATAAATTTTGTTAACAATTTCTTTTTCTCCCTCTCCTCCCCTTCTCACTCTCTCTCTCTCGCTCTCTCTCTCTATCATGTGCTTTTGTATTTTTTCTTTTTATGAGGCAACACTATACTCTAAGAATTAAATTCAATTTAGCCTGAATTAACATGTTGTTATTGTTATTTACTTGGCTCACACGCACATGTAATACATAAAGATTGTTAACATTGTAAGGAAATTTATAGTTAACGCTGCTGCTGTTGTGTATTGTTATTTTGCATTATTATACGTAAGAGTAGGTGCAATTTTGATGGATTACTTTAGCAACAAACTTTTAACAAAACAAAGAAAGAAGTAGCAACAAACATTTAAATTTTCATTAAAAAAAACTTTAACATTTTGCAACATCTGCGTTTAAATAGTTCAACATAAGCACATATGCATTGTTATATGCAACACTATATGGAAGTTGTTAAAGGAAAGCATTTGAGCAGATTCAGACTTTAGTTTTGTGAGTTTAAAATTTTAACAAAAGGGTTTTTTTTGTTGGTTTGGTTTGGTTATTTTTATTTTTATTTTTTTTTTGCACAGAAGTTATAAAATAAATAATAAAAAAATAGTTTTGACTTCAAATTTAATTTTATACACTTAAGTATCTTTTCTTCTTATACTTAAGTGTGATTAGAAAATAAACCTAACTAACTTTTGAAAAAGGATCATATAAAAATTATATAGCTAGCTAACTTTTTACATATCACAAAATTCACGAAAAAATTGGCACTTTGTAGCTCGTGCGTAACGAAACATTTGACTCCAGATTAGCGAAAATAAATAGCGTTTATGGATTTAATATTACATTACTTTTTCGAGCTTTAGGTGTCTTTTAATTTATTAATTTTATTTACCGACATTTCGATCTCCTTCGGATAGCTTCTTTTGGACAATCCTCTAAAGGCAGATTTTCCTTAAATTTGTTCTCTTTATAAATTGCGTAAATTCTTATACAGAAATTTCTTAATATCTTTAAGTTAATTAATTTTTATTATAAGTTATTTTTTTAGTGCTTTCTATTCATATTAATTAAATAAGTCAAAGAAAACATCAAAGACATTCAGCAGGGTGGACAACTAGCTGTTTCGAAACCGCTTCACTTCTCATCAGCACCCGTACTCGAACTCAGGTTCTCATGTTTCTAAAGCGTCACTCACGCCACTCAGCCAATTAATTAAGAACACCACAAATAATATTTTCTGCGTAAACGCCAACCCCCTAAATATTCTGAAAATGGGATCGCGAAAAATTGAAAATTTTGTAATAGACTAAAGAATGTAATTGTTAAAGATTGTGCATTAATTTAAAAACTCTTGAGCATGAATACACTTAAAAGAATTTTCGTTCATGATCCTAATGAATTTATTTTATTAATAGTTTTTATTAATGAAACGAAAATGTTCATTACGGCAATGAATTTTCATAGATATAATGAAAAAATTTCATTAAAAACAGTTCATTAGTTTTCATAATTTCGTTAGATTTATGAAAAAATGTCATCAAATAAATGAAAAATTTCATTAAATCAATGTATTTTCTGTCTAAATTCTTAATTATAACAAGCAGATCCATAATAAAATTTCTACTTTTCCATGATACACAAATGTATAGAAATAAACTTTGTTAAAAATGTATCAACAATTGGAAAATATTTACTCTATTTATCTTTTTTATAGTTTTACTTATTTCTTTTTTATTTTTAATATTTTTATTTTATTTTAATTTTTTTTTTTTTTTTTTTAATTTTAAAATTAAAAAATTTTTTTTTTATTTCTTTTTCTTTCAATTGCCAAAATTTCCTTCCTTCCAACTACTCGTAATAGGTGGGTTACTTTATATTTTAAAAAGTATAATCCCTGAAAATGAATTACAAGAAAGTCGTTCATATATCCTTTTTTTTATTGACAAAAAATTGAAAAATTTCGCAAACTAAATAACTTAACTTTAATAAATTCTTTGTTCAATGCCTACAACTGCAGAGTTTGTGTGCATTACAGTTATGAAAAAAGAAACTCAAAAAAAGAAAACAAACACTTCTATTCTCCAACTAAAACCATTTTATGGTCTAACACCTTTATTAGTTTTCTGCCACATTTCCTAATGCAAAAGAAACAAAACGAAAAATGGAAAACTCCCATAAAACATAACAAATGACTGTTTCCAAAAACTAAGCAAACTAACTTTTCGACTGAAACATTATACATTATGAAACCCCTTTTTTGTGTACTCTGGCAAATGCCATACATTTGTAAAATGTTACAACAGCAATTCGATCATGGAGTGTTTGTTGCATTTTTGAAGTGCTGAGACGACAACAACAGGGAGTTTAGAACATAAAAAACCAGCAAAAACATAAAAAGATATGACAAATGGCAGTCAATCATGCTAAGCTGTTATAGTGGCTGCATACCTGTAATCGTAATGAAATTAAGCCAATAAAAAGCTAAAGGCAAACACTCAAAGGTACTGGTAAACAAAAAAAAAAAAAAGTACAATTTAGTAATGAATGTTTTAGCAAAGATAAAATAGTCCTTTTGAAAAAAAAGAATTAAATAAACCACCATCCACGCCATAAATCATAATCGTGGTGGGAAACAAATTGTCATAAAAAATAAATGATTTGTACATTTTATAATGAAAAACTGCTCGACATTTTTGTTTTTATTGAAATATGCTAAGGTGAAATTTGTCTGCTTGAAAATATGCCATCATAGTTTAAAAGAATACTGTTTTTGCTAAACTAAAAGTTTTAAACTAATTTGAAAGAGCTCTCAGCAAGTATTTCCTTGGCTATAAAATTTCTCTCTTAAATTAAATATTTTTGCTATACATTGATAAGCTGTTATTTGAAAAACAAAACTATGAATTTTTTAATATGTTTTTGCTTTGATACACAAACAAAACTTTTTTAAATGGTCTCAAAATAATAAACACTAGAAATGAGTATTCTGGGAAAATGAAAAACAAAACAAGTATACTACTTAGAACTGTATTCTGGCTGAAGCCACAATGTTATACAATTTTAAATAGAGCAAAGAAAAAAGTTGAGATATAAATAAAATTAAAAAAAAAAACTTTTAATATACATTAAAAAGGCAAACACCTTCTTTTTGTTTTTAACAGAAAAATGAGACAGAGACAACTACAACGACGCTGTAGCAAATTGTTAAGACAGTGCAGCAGTTCGTGACGCAAAATGTGGAACAGCAAGAAAGAAAAATAGAAAAAGTTTTAATTGCTTTAAATAAGGCTTTTTCATTTATAATCCGTTAAAATATTTAAAAGTTATTTGGAATCGCATAGAAAAAATACCTACATACATATGTTTTGGTTTGAGTTGTTTTTTTTTAGCTCTGGAAATACTTAGTTGTAAAGGGTGTTTTTTCTTTAGAGGTATAGAGCACTCGGTAGGAATAAAAGATAAGCCAAATGTCGCTTTTCTTTCACAGCTTAGCTTAGAAACCGTATATATTTATTTCCTCTATTAGCGCTGTGTCCGCCCAGTTTGCACTGCTCATATCCTACTCTGTACGCAGCGAATATGCAATACTAGGGGGCGCCTTATGACCATATTTATTCTTTTGGATAACATTAAGAGACTATCATCTTTGAGCTGAACTTTCCAAGCTCTTTGGAAAGTATTTGAACACATACAGAAAAGCACATAGATCAATGTGGGACATAAAAATTTAATTACCCACTGAAGGAACGTAAAAATTTATGAGTTTTATTTTGTGCAGCAGCAAGAAATATCGTTCACAAATATCTTGTTTTTTAAATACCATTTCATACAACAGTTTTGCATCAATTTCACTCCTGCATAAAAATTAAGCTTAAAAAAAAGGAATATTTCTCATTTTACAAAAATTTTCTAATGAATAATAATAAAGTATAACAGTTTGATAATATTTCTTTCACGGTTTTAAAGTTCACATGTTACAGTTGTATAATAATTTCGTCTTACGAAAAGAGAAAACAGTTTAATTTAAGGAAACCAAAAGATGTCATCTTGTATTTAATATGTGTATGACAGTTTTGATCTGTGTATAACACTTACAACAAATTTTGAACCGATAAAATTGCATTGCATTAAATTAATTCAAACACTATTTTCAACACATCTTCTTTTAGGAAATAGTTTGTATAGCAGTTTTATAACAGTTTAATATGCGTTTAAATTTCAGCCTAAGAAAATAAATTTTTTGTGATTTTTATCAAATTTCATTATGAATAGTAAGTAATATAATAAAACAGTTTTATAATCTTTAAATACTAGCTTATTAACATATACATAATAGTTATGAGATAAATTGGATAAATTTTTGCACCTTATTTGGGCATGACTTTTTAGAAAATAACTTGTAGGCATTAAAATCTGGCATACACACTATAAAAATCAAATTTGTAAGTAACAGTTTATAGAAATAAATTATGAGCATATCCAGCAAATAACAGTTTTATAACCATTTTATCACAGTTTTATAGCATATAAAAAAATAGACCTTACAAATGTTTGCCATCTGCCGCTGACATTTTGTTGATGCTAATCAACTCATCAGTCGAGTAGAAAAATTTTTTAATGCGTTAATGGTTTGTATGAAAATTTCTTATTCTCGTTTTGTTCATGGGAATTATCGAATAAGTAGTTAAGTTTTAAACATTCTTTTATTATACATTAACGAAATGTCAGCGGCATATAGACGGCTGAAAAAGACAGAAAACATATGTAAGATTTATTTTTGGACCTGAATTAATATATTTCAATTGGCTCTTAAAGCAAATAAATAATTAAGTACATAGTTTTATAGCATATATCTAATAGTTATAGAGCAATCTAACTAACAACGAGAATGATAGCATAATTTCTTTGAAATAAAATATTTATATTTAAATTGACCTGACGTTAATTTTGTCTTCATTATTTTTTTTTTTTAATTTTGTCTTCACTATTTACCTTGAAACACTTAAACAAATATATTTAAAACTTTGCTCATTCCTGGCATTTTTTAAGTATTACACAAAAATATGGATTATTAAGCCATTAAGAAAAAAAAACACAATTTACCACATAAATATGGAAAAAGGTTTGTTTTGTGGAAATTAATCTAAGTCACTGTATTAATTACCAGACCATCATTTGCTGTATAAATTAATTTTACTACTCACTAAATATCACTTACGTGTTTGACAATTTTAATTTGTCTGTTCGCTAAAGCTTGTAATATTTTCTTTAACCTAGAATCACTTGTTTTAAAGCAAATTTTAAAATTTTCTTCTGCATTTGCCTGCCGTCAGTCCTTTTTTTAGTAATTTATGTGCCTAAATATGATGTCTGAATTTTCTTAAATTTCTTACAAAGTCTTAAATGTATAATTAAAATCTACTCACTTATCAATATCCTGGGTATCCAAGTTCAGTTCTTCTTCTTCTTTTTTTCAGTATTTCACCATGTTTACACAAAGAATAAAGGCAGGCACCACAAAAAAAAAGTGCATAAAAAATAGAAATTGAATGAATAATGCTCTATGAACATTTTAAGTGCAAAGTAAACATTAATTCGTTTAATGGTACTTTTTTCTCAATACAACTTCTCTACGCCATCCTCTCTGAGCCTCTATGAAAACTCTTACCATATGAATTAAATCAAGCTAAAAACCATAAAAAATCAACAATAACGAGAAAGAAAAAAACACATTCTTTACATATTTGTCACCTAAAACACTTACAAACACATAAACCAAAAAAATGCAAAACGAAATGCAAATGTTTTGCCTATTTGTTAACTAAAGTAAGATAAAAAATGAAAATTCAGAGCCAGCCAAATACTCAATGTCTCTCTCTCTCTCTCTCTCTCTCTTTATCTCTTTTTCCCCCTTTTCCCATGAAAGATAAATGAACACCTATTACAACTGCGGCTGGGAAAATTGTAGCTTGTAAATTTTGCCGGGAATTCGTTTTGCTTTCAAATGATTTTGGTTAAAGACTAACATGAATTTATTTTGCTCCTTCTACAGATTCAAACTCATGCCAGCTTTTACAGTCACTGCTTTTTTAATACACTTTTAAAATCGTTTAAGTGCTGCCCTGTATGTAGATTTGCAGTTCATTCTTCATGGCGTTTTTTTCTTTTAATAATATTTTTATGTTCAGTTGTGTTTAAGAATGAGATTTTTGTAAGTTCTTATAGGTCTTTATTCATCTTTTTTTTGCCTTGGCTGCCTTTAATGTGTGTTCAACTTAATGGTTGGTATAGTACAACGACTATTTATTTTCATTTTACCATTTCCATTTGAAAATTTACTTTTTTATGCTCCAAACAGCCTTGTCGTTTGGAACATTTACCACTAGTTTTTTTTCTTTTGTTGCTTTTGTATTGACGCTCTCTCTATCTCTCTCTGTCTGCCTGCCATCTGTGAATGTCTGTGTTTGTCGCTTATAGCCACCTATTTTACTCCTAACTGTAATATTACTACCAATACATCTTGTATGCAAAAGTCATCGTTTTAACGTTTGACTTGATTTGAATGCACATTCATTTCGTGGGCTTAAAAAAAAATGACTGATTTTTTTTATTTCCTTTAGTTTTTCTTTTTTCATTCATTTATTTTATTTCTTTTTATAACTTTAAGTATTGTATGGTTTTGTGGGTTAAAAAAGGCACCGCTCCGCTCTCCATTTTGTTGTTGGTTGCAGTGGGTAGTGTTTGTTTGAGTGAAGCTGCTTAAGTTTCAAGTATTTTATAGGTCTGTGACATTCTTAAGGACCTTACAAAGTGCATACACTCATTCACTTGCCAGCAGTTATGCATATACTTATGCATCAGCATCACCACCACATACATTTGAATTTGTTTGTATGTCTGTATATGCTACGTTGATTTTAAAAGTGATTGAGTACTTAACGTGGCAGAGGTAATCAATTTAAAATCCCTATTAAACTGCCAGCAGAAAAAAAAAATAGAAATAAAAAAATATATAATGAAAAAGGAGTACTTTTCGATATGCATACATTCTGCGATTTAATGACGAAGTAAAAAAGTAAATCAGTTTAAAATGGGATTTAATTAGAACGTTTTTTGCTGGTGCTCAAATAGAACAAAGACATTTGCAAAATTAATGGCTAGCAGAATTAAGAAAATGCAAAGTCAGTATGGCTGTAATAATTTAGCAAGACTTAGAACATGAAATAAATAGAAAACTTATGGAAAATTGTTTAAACAGTATACTTATAATAAATATTGAATGCTGATAACAATATCTTATTCGAGGAAGAGCGAAATATCAAGAAATGTGCGATAAAGACCTTCAGCCCATGCAATGGAGGCCAAGTTTTAAAACAAAACTTAACTGCGTTGCGGTTCGGAACCGTGAAAAATTGTGAGCAAAAATAGATTGTCCTAAATAAAAACCAACATATCAGTTTCCGTTTACATTTCCACAAAACCGGCGAAATGCAATAGAAAAAGCTATATTTTTTGTTATATAAACGTGCGTATAACGTATTTGTCATTCGTGTTTTTTTTTTGAAAACTGATTTTTATTACTCAAGTAGTCAATATAATAAGAAATCTATATGTGAGCCAGTTAAATGTTAATGGGCTTAGTGTTTTGTATTTGCAAGAAAATCAAGTAAAATCATAAAGAATGATAACTTAACTAGGAACTATATTGGATTTTAAATAACTTTATTAGCTTAAGAAGTTTTATCGCAAAAAAATAAGTATTGAAAGAATGCAAAACATTTGAAACACAGAAACTTCTTCAAGCTAGAAGTATATTGAATGCAGATAGTTATCAAAAAAACCAAGAGGATCAAGAAAAAATTGGTTTAGTTCTTAACGTTTCATGTCGGTCTTTTTATTGTTCGTTTGAGTCGTAGAAGAAAAAAAAACGAATTACACCGATTAAGGGTTGAAAAGCCAAATTATAAATAAAAAGCAAATGATACCTAGAATATAAGCAAACATCTTAGAGTAGCCAGGCAGAATTGCTTTTTCGAAATTATTAGTATACTATTTATATTTGTATATTTTTTCTCTTAATTAAAAAAGTTGTAATCAAAGAAAATCAGTCAATATACATATACATATTTGCAACTGTTAAGATCTATGGCAAGGTAACGAATAATAAAAATACAAACGAAATATGGTCTCTTAGGTTGGCATTTATTTGAAATTTTAATAGAATAAATCTATACAGATAAAATCTATATAGAATAAATCTATAGTCATGTACTCTTTGTGCACCACTAAAAAAACCTTCACCCAAATATATTTCCCAAAAAAATAAAAAAAAATTTTACCAAAAAAAAAAAAAAAAAATTGATAAAACTTTAAAAACAGAATTTTAAAAATATGTTGAACAACTAACATAATAAATTAAATAAAAAATTTTTTTTAAATTTTTTAATTTATTTTTTTTTTTTAATATTAGAACTTATTTTAGATTTTTTGATGAGGCACAACTTGGCATTCTAGAATAGCTGTCATATAGCATAAAAAGATACACATAGAAGTCTTTAGTTCTTGAACTCGTCATATATCCTTTTTTTAATGTAAGAAAACTCCGACGTTGCCTCAACAAATAACTGCATTTGCATTTCTCTTGCTATTTTACTTGTTTTTTATACAATTTTTAAATCTCATTTACATTTTTTTCTTTTAATTTTTATCAAGAAATTCCATTTACTAATGCATGGCAAATGTTATCATTCGTCCTTCTTATGACATTTAGAAAAAAGATAATAGTTGCAATTGAAAACTTAATTTAACTAATGTGGGCTTTTAAGCCCAACAAAAAAGTTTTAAATATTTTTGGTTTTTAGCCAACAGTTTACACACACATTTAACAGAAAAAATAGAAATCGGTTGTAATTACCACATAAAAGAAAAAAAAAGCAAAAAAAAACGAAAAGCAAGGAAATAAACTTAAGTGTTAAAATTTTGTAAATTTACTGATTGCTTGACTTTTTCACACTTCCTTTTGCTAAGAAACCTTAAACAAACTAAATAATAAATATGCTCAAACCCACAAAACAAGCAATGCTAAACAAACAGAACACGACAAAGAAGAAGACAAAAACTTTAAAACATGAACATGAAAACAAAATTAAGCAGAAAACATAATATAATGTGGGCACTAAAACAAACTTACGATACAACTTGTTTTTCTTTACTTAACAAAAATTGCTTTGCCTAAAAAAGCAAATATTTCGTTCATTTGGATATCAAAGAGCCTGTCAGTATATTATTTTGGGCAAATACAGTTTTATTGAATGTGTCTTTATCCCTGGCTTTTATAGAAAACACTGTTATTCAAAAATAACTAGCAAAGAAAAAACTATATTTTTACTATATTTGTCAAAACACTTAAAGTTTTTAATGTTTTTGTTTGCTTTTAAATGGAAGCTTGTCAGTGACAGGAAAAGAAGCTGATGAGAAGTTAAGATTTCATTATATTTATTTTACGACTATTTTCATTGCACTTCATGTTGTTCTTATGCAAAAATTCTACATTCAATGACATTTCAAGGGGGATTGTCTTAAAGAAGAATATGCTTTAGCTTAATATATTTTATTGACACAGTACTTGAACATCTTTTAATACCTTAAATTTAATAGTTGCTATAAAAAACTTATTTATTAAAAGTAAAAAGCACCAAAAAAAAAAAAAAAAAAAAATACCTCACACGATGCCTGATAGTTATGTACATAATGAGAAGGTTTTTAGGAGCATTTTATATTTTTGGCAGTAAGATTTAAAATTGCACAATCCCTATTTTGAAGGTAATATTGTCTTTTGAAGGAAGTTTTTTCGATAAATCTAAAGAGAACAAACATTGTTTTGGTGAAGTATATTTACAACAGTTAAAATTTTTATTATTATTTTGTATTAGGTTTATCGGACTCAAGTTCGTTCTATATTATACATGTGATTGTTAATAATTAAACACGACAAAGAAATCATCGACGACTTTTAGCTAGAGGTCAACAAGCTGTTTCAAAGCCGCCACACTTCTCATCAGCGCCCGTCCTTCAACTCAAAGCGTCTGATGAAAATGAGTAAGTTCTTAGAAGAAAAAACTCCGACAATTTTAAGATAATGTCTTATCTTTTAGGGAAAGTTTGTTTGATAACATTAAAAAGAACAAACTTTTTCTTTTTATGACGAATTATACTTAGAACAGTCATAGATTTTATGCGTTTTTATTTTCACCATAAATATCATATTTAAGCGCATAAGTTTAAACTTACCACATATTCTTTCTACTGTTTTTAATTTTATCGTAAGTAATTTGTTATAAAACTTATTCTTTTTCTTGAATATTTTATGCAGTTTACAAATGCATCTTATTTTGAAGCAAAATCTTTTTACAAATTTTTCATAAGCAATTATCTCAGAAAATTATAAAATGAACTGCAGATTTGACTGTTGCTTTCCGGTGGTTTTTAAGGATTCAGGTGATTTGAACTTATAATATTCATTGTTTTGTTATAAGAATTCCATTAAGTGATTAAAATAAAACTATATGATGTAGGATCAGCTGTAGCTGTTCATATTGAGGATATTTTTTTGTTGTTGCTACTCTGAGTGGATTTTGTGTGGCTCTATTTCTGGTTTAATAGCAAAGCTTGTTCTTCTTACCCTATTGACCAAAATCACAGATCATATGAATGCTCAAAACAAAAAACTTAATATATATCTACTATAACTTGAAATTTTTTGCAGCTGTACCACACGATTTTTAAATTAAAAAAACTTAGGAGTTGTATTGAGAAAACTTACCAGTTACCAGTTTTTTTAATGCCTCTGCTTTGTGTATCTACATTGGCCAAAAGTTTATGTCAAATAAAAGCCTGAACTAAAATTGTTTTGCAACTATAATATATATATAAATTAGAATATTTTTTTGGAACCAATTTAAGTAGTCATCTCTTTTCTTAAACGAAATTTGAAAACCTAAAGATTTCTTTGATGCTAAAAGGACCTTTGTTGTAACAAATAAAACTTTACTACTCAAAATAAATTTCATTATTTATCTGCTATAAAAGTCAACTGTTATGTATTATTTTAGGACTCAAAATAGACCTATGAAGACGATACAATTATTTTCAATATTAAAAATTTGTTTTGAACAAACGTGCAAACGTGAGCATTTTCCCCCTGAGAATAAAATATCTAGTCAAATTCTAAACATAATTTTTATTGTTTGAGACTGCTGAACAGTTGAGTAGCATCAACGAAATGTCGGCAGCATACGTACAGCTGAAAAGGACAGAAAACAATTAATAAGATCCATTTTTAGACCAAAAATTATAAAACTTTAAAAGAAACTATAATATTACAATATATTTAAATACTGCAAAAACTGCACCATGTAGAATTTTTATATCAAATCACAAAAAAATTTCGTATTTTTATTTATCATAACTTAAGATTATCTAGCTTTTTTCCAACGCAATTTCAAAATCTAGTTTTTTCTGGCCAGCTCAAAAGTCCTTCATATATCCTTTTTTTTTATTAAAAAATATATTTACCAACAAAACTTATTCACAGGTTAAATTAATTCTACAAATTGATTTCTTATACCAAATTGCATTAGAATTGCTCATTTTTCTTGGCCACAATTTCATTTTTTTTTTTGCAACACAATTTTAAAATCTTGATTTTTCCGCTGCGTTGCCAAAAGTGTCATATATCCTTTTTTATGAATGAAAGAAATTTTATAACAAAATTAAAATTTTTCGATTTCTTCCTGTCTAAAATGGCGAAATATACATAATAGGTGGGCCAAAAGAAGTCATCCGTTGTTGCTTGGCTTTCAGAATATCAGTTGTAAGCCGAGCAGTGTGTGCCCTTGCTCCGTCCTGTTGGCACCACATGTCCTTTAGACTTACTGCGTTCAATTGTGGCAGAAAAAACTCGGTTAACGCGTTTGCGTTTGACTAGCTATGTCCTCGAAAAAATGGCCCAATGACCTCTCCAGCTTGAACAGCGCAATATTCAGTCACTTTGAGCGGGTGTAATGGCTCCTTGTGCATCACTAGTGGACTTTCGGTTGCTTGTTCACGTACCCGCTGAGGTAAAAATAAACCTCATTACTCATTATGATTTTTTTTTTTAAATCGTCCGCTTCAATATAGACACGATTATTAAGCGTTCTTGGAGAGTGTATCGCTCCATGGCTTGCTCACTTGTATACAGCCGGCTAAATCACAAATGTAAAAACAAATTTGACACTTGCCACCATTTCCAATACGATGATTTTTTTTTTTTGCCCACCTTTTAATTAAAAGTTGTTTATTAACTTATCCTGTTTGTAATTAACTTTTGCATTGATATCTTTTTGCTAACAAATTATTAATATTAGATTTTTCGAAGTCTAAATTTACTTTGCAACAGCTTTTTTTTATATAATTTGTTTTCACATGTTCTCTAAATGGCTACAGTTTAACCAGTTGTCAATTCTTTATTCTTTTGCACATATTTTTCCTTTTCCTTTGCATTTGCTTGTCAGACAAAAACCAAATTTTCAATTCAGCAAAGTCTTAGAGTGCATTTTTTATTTTTATCTCCACGGATCTAAATATTTCTTGCATTTTAATTAAGCATTTCTGTTTAGTGCAAACCGCATCCAAAAACATGGAACATGTCCTGGAAACAGATAAAAAGAAGAATCAAGTGTTAATATTTAACTTGTGTCTGCATTTTAAAGTACTTGGGATCAGCTTACGTACAACTGCCTTTTTCAATGGACACTTTTATAATAAAATTACGACTAAAAAGACATGATTCATATTACATGAATCATTATGTTTATACTTTGGCTTAAACACAACTTGGCAATGATACCTCCGTTTTAGTTTTTTTTTTTTGTTCTACTTCTATTGCAATTCCAGGAGTATGGCCGGGCCAACACAGTATAAGTAAATATATCCTTTCAATTTATATCTGCCTTAGCACACACACACTTTTATAGACATGCCCACACAAAAGAAAATCAAACATATAGTGAAATAATTTTTACGAAAATTTTTACTACACAAAATAGAACAGAACAGAAAAAAATTTATATTACCAGGACAACGACACACTGTTGCATTGGCCTTACGTTTCATATACAAACTAATACTTTAACATTTCAGGAATTATAAAACCGAATACTAAAATCATGCTGTGTGTTTGCATTAATAGCGCCTTTAAAAGTGTCTGTAATTTGACCTAAAGCAAATGTAAATAAACGAATGCGGTCTTTGCAATGTCTAACGTTTTGTATAATAAAGACAAAGCCAACCAGCCAACCAGCCAGCCAGCCAGCGAGCGCCTTGCGAAAAGGATGAGATCAAATAAAGTTAAACATTTTGTGTAACTTAATGAAATACTGACCAAAGAACCTCAATACAAACATGCAAACAAACTAAAACAAACTTTGAAATATACAGTCTCAATTTTTTCTCGGCTTTGTGGACTGGGGCGTTACAAAGAGAAAGGGTGAACACAAAGACAAAACGTAAAGTCACAAAGTCATTATAAGTATGTGCTTTTGTGAGTAGAATTTGTTGAGCAAACAGAACAATGCAAGTGCTTAACATGGACGAGCAATTATGCGGGTTGGAAAAAAGCTGCTACGAATTTTGTCCAGGGGCACCCAAAGTTAAAATTTTTTGAAATTGATTGATGTGAACCCAAAAAGGGGAAAATGGTTGCGATCAAGAAGTTTTTTTTAAAGAATCCTATTTGGAGTATAAAAACTGCGGACGATCTTAAGAGGTGGGTGCTCAATTTAAAGTTTGAGTGGGGGATCTCCATGTATATACACGCATATACACTGAAAAAAAAACTGCCATGTAAAATTAACATGACAAAATGTTGATGGAAAATCATGTTAAATTTGCTTTGAAAAATTACGTAATAATAAAATAATCTCTTAGCCACAGTTGCTAAGTGATGCAATTCTTATAACTGTTAAAGGTATGGTGGCTGATCGATAGTAAAAATTGAATGCCAGACTTTTTTGTGTAAAAATGTAGTTCCTAGGACAAGTTGAGCCCCTTTAACACATTTCTGTACTTTAAATATAAGTGAGACCTCGTTGTACAGGAAATGGAAATAAATTAACAAAATAAAATAAATAAATAAAACTATAAAAAGCCTATAGGAAAGAAATACATTTAAATAAGAGAAGAGAAACTAAATATTAATTTTCATTTTGATTTGTTAATATTTTTTTCGGGCTTGAGTTCGATTTTTACTTTCTTGAAATTGAGAAAAATTTGCTTGCCATAAAACTAGAGTGATCAAAATTGTTTAAAAAGTCGAATAAAGTTAAAGAATTGCTGGCTGCGGCACTGACTTGTTTTGGTAGCACAAGACGTTGCTTGTAGGTAACTACAAAGCCGGGCGGAACTAAAACGAATCTCCTGTGAAGCAAAATCACCAGCGAAAAATACAAAATCCAGTCTTCTTTCTACGCTTTTAACTTGCCTGTTTTTCTAGTAAGATGTTTTTCATATAATGCAAGAATCTTCACAAAAAAGGAGGACATCATTTTGAACTTACATATAACTTTTCTAACTAATGAACGAAGTCCTTTATAAAGATTTGCACGCTTTGTTTTAAATTTTACTCCAGCTCATAGGTTTTAACTGCTTGCAGATATTGTTCAAAAGTTGCCTGGCGGATCTCATTGTAGTTTTCTGGGAATGTGGTCAGTTTTCGGCTTCATACTATAGAGTAGTATCATCTATATACTCGAGGTGAAAGAATTCATATTTTGCGATTTTTGAAGGCTCCATAATAGCCAGCGTTTGATGGCGAAAGTAGAACCAAAAGCAGGTAGAATGGTCTTTTGAAACAAATCTTAATAAAAGTGCATGAAGCACACAACAACACTGGCTTTAGTGCCTTCGAAAATTTGGTCTATCATACCTTACTCTTATTAATCTAACCTAACCTAACATAATTTGTAAACTCTTAATCAAGCTTAAGCAAAATTTTCTAAATTATTGCTTATAAATAGCATTAATAAAAGAAAGAAAAGTGGACTTTTATCTCAGAACAATGTGCCTGCAGAAGACCCATATTGGCTGGTCTCATTATCAGCCGCCTGGAAGCATGAAAATATGCCAAACCCCAAGCTGGGGTACGGCTAGTGCTTTGAGGCTTACACGCTTCTTAACAGCACCTGCTTTGACTTGGATCCTGCTGAATTTTGCAATATGCATATCACTGCTCACATAGCTTTTATTTTATGTCTTGCTTTTGTGCTAGCTTTAATATTATATTCGAAGACACCTAAAATTTCAGTATTTGTAGGCACATCAAACTCAGATCAAAAGATTAATTTTTTTTTTTTTGATCTCGAAAATCAAATTGTTGAATTATCCAAGATGGCTAAATACGGAGTTTTTCTGTGTAAGGAATGATTTTGTTATTCGGGACTTTAAATTTTTAGTGTTTTATACTAAACTATTTATTTTAGAATATTAGCTTAACTTCGAAATAAAAAACTTATCCAGGATCAAAAGAAATTATTTGAGTCAATTCGATTGTCATTCGTTACCTCATGAATACTTACTTAAAAAGAAACCCCTGGCTTGCAAATCGAATGTCTACTCCATTTTTTAGCATTTCTCTCATGATGCTAGTCTTATCAGTACCTTAGTGGGTGCTGTATTCCTACCTACAACAAATTTAACGAATTTCTATCATAATATTAAAACTCACAAGCGGATTACAGTTTGTGTTAATTCTTTCATGCTTTTAAAATTCATAAAAAAACATACACTAAAATACAAAATTGCTACAAAGCAAAAGAAGTAGAAAAAACACTGTTGCTCTTGTTCAAATTTTTTCTTTGTGTTTTATTGTTAGAGCAAATGTTTTAATTTATAAGACTGTGTATGTTTGGCAAAAAGGTTTTAATGTTTTAATTCCCAGCTAAAAACTAAGAGTAAACGTAAAGTAAAAATATAGAAGGAAAAAAAAATATGAAAAACGAAACAAATCTAAAACACCATTACTGCTGTACACACTTCTGCCTGAGTAACTTAGAATCAACTCTTCTCTTGATAAAATTTTTTATGTATTTGTTTTGTTTCCATGACTTTGGGTATGTAAATGTGTGTGTGTGTGCGTGTGTTTATTAAGCTTTATGCATTATGTGTTCCAAACATGTAGTGTACTTTTTTCCTTTTTTTTTTTTGTTGTGCCAACCCACTACAGGGCATATTAAAATTTTAAAAAATGTTCCATTTAAAAATAAGCAAAAAAAATATACCAAACACAAACACTTAAACTAGTGAGTCTGGTGCATTTTGCAGACGTGTTGATGGCGAAATCTAAAAGTTAAAAATGTAAACTGTTATAAACACAGCAAGTGAAGAAAAAAAACGAAACGAATAAATGAAATAGTAGAAAAAGAAAATATACTAAAACATAAAATTGTTATTAATTAAAACAAAGAAAATCAAGCGAAGCTTTTTCTCGCAACAAATTTACAAAGAAAATTTAATTAACTTTTATGCTAAAGCAAAAAAACCAAAAAGGTTAAAACGAAGCTGAAAGAGCAAACAAATTTACAAAAATCTTTAAGTGTTTTAATGAAATAAAATTTAAATAAAAACAAACTTTCTCAATAATGGGGAAGTAAAACAGATACAGAATTTGCATTGTAAATCACAACGTTCGACTAAAAAGTTAAAATTAATGTTTAGAAATCACTGGGCCCGGCACAAAGTTTGAAAGCGTTGTCTTCACTTCATACAATAGCAATTAACTCGAAACCCAACTAGAAATCAATTTCATGCTGGTAAAAATGAAATGAGAAATAGATTTTCATGAACAGAAAACCACAGTGATTAAATCGAAACTTGATCAATAGATTAAATATAGAGACAGGCAGTAATAAAATTACTCAGTAGTAGGATGGATAAGAGAATGTCGTTATTTATGACCTGGGTTTGTATGTAGTTACGTGCTCATGATCGTCATAAAGGACGACAAGCCAATAAGTCTTCAACTGTAATTTTGTGGTATCCTCAAGAGAAAAAAAACTATTTTGATCTCTACAATTTAATCACAAAAAAATATTTCTTACTAATGAAGAAGCAAAATTGAACTTATTCCTCATAATGTAATTAACCAAATGATTTCATTTATTTGGTTTTATTGATTCTAAATTAAAAAAAAAAATTATTCATCCATGAGGTTGAAGCTAAGCTTCATATATTCAGCACAGTTTTTCTGTCAAAAGTGTTTGATTCCTAAATATTTTTGCAATTTAATTCATCGTACTTTAGATACTTAAAACAAGCACTGCAACTTAAAATATTAAATAATTATTTTGTTTGTTAAGAACTTTCTCAAAATTACAAAAGATTTTTTTTTGTGATAAACATTTTTAAGGAAGAAAAGTTAAAGTAAATGACTCACAACAATGTTGTGAGTCGTATGTGCCATTTAATCAAGCCAGATATGATATTAAAATTTAGTGGGTGTGTGCCTCGAAGCGACATTTTCTTTTAGAAGGAAATAAATGTACTGGCAAGTGGATCCAACATTTTGTATGCCCACACTATGCTACCCGCTTTGTTGTTGAAATTCGCCTATTAATTAATTTTGTCAGTGAACAAAGTCACACGCCACGAATACTAATTTTTCCTCAAGACAGTTTCTTACGAGTTGGAATTTTCCCCTCGTTTCAACCTGCATTAGATAGCAGAAAACCAAAACATAGCCGTTTAAAAATAGCTTGTGGCTAGAATCTGCTGCGCTAAGGCCATTTAATTATTGTTCGTTTCTCATAGCGAGTACATCGAATGAGGGGTATACATATATAATTCGCTACTTGCTTAAATATTTGTCACAGCAAAAAAGCAGGATATGTCAAAAAAAATTTTATATTTTTTAACTCAATTTGTGATTAACGGACTTTCAAGTTCCTTTCTCTTCTTGAAAAGATTTATAAATACAAAGAACAAATTTGTGTTCTCTATTGATAAAAAGTTGATATTTACTCACTGTGAGTGCGCTCACTCACTTCAGCGTTGAGTAGAATGTTTGGAGTTGATTAGCCCGTTTCAAATTGTTTAACTTAAGACCTAAGCCCAACAGCTACATTGATCAATATTTTTATAGTTCCAACGAAGTGAAATAAACTTTTAGCAGCAGCTGTTTTTTTAGGCAAATTTTATTTCGCACTTTTTTGTTTGAAAACTTTAACCTTCAAATAGTTAATACGGAGAGAAACATATCCCTGTCAGTCAGTCCTGTAAACAATTTGGCTCAACAGGTTTTGAATTTAGAAAGAGGTATAAATTTCAGCCCAGTCGAAATTGAAACACAACGCTCACAAAACTTGAAAGCTTTTTGCTTGTCTGCGGTTTCGACAGAAATCGAACCTAAAATCTTGGAGACTCTTAGAAGTATACTTTACTTGTTCATCTATCGGGGGGTTTTACCAGTGTTCACTTTTGAACAATAAATAACAAAGTAGCTCGCCGGTGACAGTAGTGTACAAATGTGTGATAATAAGAAGCGTGGCAGCTTCGAAACAACTGGTTGCACCCCAACTCAGGTCATAGCTTTTGCCTTATTAGTGCCTTTTAATTAACACCAGCCGTGGCAATTAGTTTAGCTGAAAACTACCTAAAATAAACATTAATAGTATGTGTAAAAGTTGGCACATCTTAACCGCATATTAATAACGTGAAGAGATGAATGGAGAGCATGTGGGGAGGAGAGAGAGAAATGCCTTAGTGCACTATTTATGTCAGTGTTCCGAGTTCTCACATATACGACACCCAAACTGGGTATGGACAGCTTACGAGACATTACCCAATTGCGGGGCATATGCTGGAGAAAATTAAGGAACTTTGTGCATGACACGGAGTTGCTACAGACCTATGGGTTAAACTGTTCATAATTAAGTGCAAGGCAAGCCTTTACTTTAAGTTCATATCGCAATTAACCTAAAATAAAATATTATTTTAATATTAAAATAAATATTAAAAAAAGAATTTTCTTTCTATATTTTCTCTGGATTAATTAAAAAAGAATCTAGTTAATTTAACTTTTTGGCTTTTCTATGTGGCGTTGATATTAACTGGAGCAAATATATACTATTTTATACTTACATATTATTAATGTCACAGCTTTCCAGTTTTCAAAATGAAAATCCTCTAGCAAAATAAGATCCTTCTAAATTCTAGCAAAATTAAACTTTATAATCCCAGTTTCAAATTATGTATTCACTAGCAATTTTCCAAACACCATAAATTTTGTTTTGAAACGTATGTTCGTGCTGCGAAAGTTTTTAGTATTTATGTTTTTCTGAATACCTAATATCCCTAATAGGTTACTTGATATTTAAGGCCACCAGTAAATTTGCTACAGTTCATAACTGCCCCAATATTTACTACATATAGAATTATTAACTGATTGCCAACTTTTGGCAAAATTTTGCTAGTAGCTTTTATTTACAGTCCTCCATGCTCCCATTACTTTCAACAAATTATGAGAACTTGCCTAAACTCGTTTATTACTTTATGATTTCTTTTCTGCTGTCGCTTGGTTTTTGTTTAGGTTTTGGTGGTATTTTTTTGTTTTTACAAACAAATAAGTTTTTTCGTTTTTTATTTATTTATTTAGTTGTTTTTCTTGTCTAAATTTATGCTAAGAACATTCTTCTTTGTGCTTAATAATTTAAGGACTTATTTTTAAAACCTAAAAGCCTACAGTTTTTGTTGTTTTATTGCTAATGCAGAGTTAACAAGAATTTGTTACAATAAATATGTACTTTTTTCTTGGTTTTTATTTTTGGGGACTAAAAAGCTTAAAAATTAAAGTTTCTTTGGGATATGGTGGTGTTGGCAGTTTTGTTTTCATTTTGCTGCTTTTTTTGTGTTTGGCATTTCAATTGGCTTCAAAGCTTTTAAGTTTTGATGGCACGGAAATTGCCTTTTTGCGTTTCGTTTCTTGTTTTTTTTTTTATTATTTTCTTGATTTCCATTAAACAAGCATCCTCTTTTGACAAGTTCTTTAGAAGGTTTTTTCTCTTTAGGTCTCCTTCTCTCTATCTCTCTCTCTCTCTGTCTCTCTTTCACAGTTTAGCATTTTGTGTATCAGCTATGCTATGACGGCTCTTACTATCTTCACCTCAGCCTCACTCTTTAGTTTCCTTGCCACTCTAGTGCACAGCTTTGCACACCAATAAACAGTTTGCTCACTGTTGGCATTTTTATAACTATAGTTATAGTTTTAGCATGGCATGTTGGCCATATCCGGCAAATTTTAGCCTTAGCAAGGACACTGTTATCAAAAAAAAAAAAAAAACATGACAAGAAATAAAAAAAGTAGCACAAGCTTGAGTCATAAAAAAAACCATTCTATATTCCCTTTTTTCGCTGGCCATAAAAGCCATTAATATTTTATGGTAAAAATGTTCAAAGTAGTTTTAAAGCAATCATAAACATTTTAAAACAGCAACAGGAATAATAAATATGAAATTGATTTAATAGCCATTAGAAAACGTCTGCCTTAGATGTAGTATTTGCTAAAAGAGAAAACAAACGCTTGCAAAGGCGTGTTATTGATACCAAAGACTTGTGTAATGTCTCATCGTACTTGAACCAAGTAAAAAAGCTTTTGCACGTTATACCCTTGGGAATGACATTAACTAAGCGTACAATCATATTAATAACTCAGCCAAATAGATACTCAGCAGCAACCCACGCGATATGTCGCTGCTGTTTTATTTAGCAACTACAACAACAACAACAAGACAACAAAACAAGCCAGCAAACAAAAAGTAGATAAAATGAAAATAATGAAAAATATTGAAGTAGGTATGAAGTTAAAAGACTGGGATGGCTCCTTGTGGCATTATTATTATTAAAACTTAATAGCTGGCCCTTAATAATAGATCTGAAGACGTAAGAGCCAAATGTGGAGCAGCTGCTTACAGGAAGAGCCACAGCAGTTTGTTTGGTTTGGCTGTAGTTGTATTTTAAGTAATTGATTACATCTCCAGGGACTTTTAAGAACTTGAAAAAGCATACAAAAGCCATAACCAATACAATACTTGGAAGCAAGTATTAACTACATACCAGCTCTTACCACTACATTTATATATAAATTGAGGCTAAAATGAAAAAAAAAATACAAAATAAGAAAAAATAAATAAATATCACATAAATTGGTTGTAAAATAATAACAACAAGGAAAACAAACAAAAGGTTCGTTCGCTCGTTCGCTCGCTCGACCAAATCCACAGAAACAGAACTCCAATGGAAAATAAATGTTCAGGCATTTGGCGCCTTTACGACTACAAATACCATAACAATAATTTTTCCTTTTTAAATGTTTGTTTATAAGTGTACAAACACTCGCACACACACTCACATATACACACCCTTATACATGCACACTCATACATAGATTCAAATACATTACATATATTGCATTTGTCCCGTCATAAATATTACAACTGTTTGGTAAAAATTAATAAAAATAAGAGACTGTAAAGTGAAATGGTTTTTTTTATGAAATGATATCAATAGGGTGGGTCAATTGAGCAATTGAAATTTCTCTAACGGCTTTCTCAATATGTCAACAATTTTATCAGGCTTTTCAGTTCGATTTTTACTTCCTCAATATTGAGAGAGATTTTTTTTTTTTGTGATAAATATTTGATCAATAATTTGAAAGAAGACAGGAAGAGTAAATTTGAAGACTTATAGGCTTGGGTGCATACCATGGCTGTTTCACTTCCATCACGTTACTCATCAGCACCCAAATTGCTGCGAAACCAGGATATGATTAAGTGTATACTGTTTTTAAACAGCAGCGTATAGCCATCCTATTACTGACTATCTATAACGAATTTCATTGATCAACTTTTCATTTTATCACTGTGTTTTCTGCTGATTGGAATATATCTTATGTTCTCTAACCAATATGTTGGTATATATTTCCAATATGTTTTATATGAGGTAAAAATAGTTCCACTACGACCAATCAAAAAATTTCCAATTTCAAGTTTTTACCGCTGTGTTTTTCTGTTGATTTTATATTTTCCCCCCCCAATATCCAATAAATTTCCAACATAATATAAAAAAGCCCCATGCAACCTCCAAAAAAAAATTTTTAAGGCGTTCGAATTTCAAGCTTTTTATTTTTGTCCATCTAAAGAGGCATGGTGAGGATGCATCAGCACATGCTAAGAATATAGTATAGAGAAAAAATTACTATTATTATTAGTATTGAATGGCTTAACTAATATTTTCTTCAAACTTGATTTTTTTTCCCACTACACTAATCATTTCGTGAGTGTTCGTAAGGGAGTCTATTCTATGAAAAACACCCAATCATTATTTTGTTCCAATATCTCTTTCGAACGCACTGACCTACGGCGTCGGTACGCCTTCTAAGAGGGGTTCCAATAACAAAAAAATATCTAATTTTGGGCGCCTTAAAAATAGTTTTTTTTTTTTTGATAAGTCGTAGTAAAGCCATGTTCTCTACATGACAAAAGCTATCAAAAAATCAGTGGCACAATGTTGACAAATTTTTGTCCTTACAAATCGATCCGACCTTAATATATGCATACTTACACACGCCCAAACTTTTTATGACGACTAATTGCGACCACAGTGTAAAATTATAAAATTACTTTTTGTGGTTTTACTCTCCTTTTTTACATTTTGTGCTTGTTCTTGTTGCTGTGTTCTACCTCGGCCGTTAGTGAGTACCTGTTTGTTTTCCACGAAATATTTCAAAAATGTTATAGCTTATATACAAAAGCTTAAAAAAACAAATAACTTTGTTAATTTATAGCAATACAATACCAAATAAATGAGTTTTAGAAACCAAACTTTTTGCCGCAAACTTACAAACTAAATTGCCAAATAGTAAGAGATTTATTTGAAAATGATTTAAAACCTTAGCACCAACATAGAAAGTTAATTAAAAACCAGGCATTTCTTTGAATAATATTTTAAAAATTATGCGAAATCTTCTAAGTTATCTTACTTCAGAAATCATGCGCTTAAAATGCATTTCGAGCCAGCGGAAATTTAAAAATGTGTTATATTTAGTACTAGAATGTATCAATACACTTTGAGAAAAAATTGAAAAATACCACTGTCGAATCAGTCACCCCCGTCTCGTCTTGGAATAAATTAAAAACGATTTATTTTCGTTTTTTTTTTTTTTGCCATTCCTTAAAAGGCACATATTTACTGACACGTTTCCACACAAAATCTTTACTTTCTTTAAATTAAATATTCCTCGTTTTGTACAGCAAAACATTAATGCTTGCCGGTACAACTTTTCCCTAAATTCTCTCAAATGTAATTATGAAATCTTCCCCTTAAAAACACTAAAAAAATGTATATTTGCCTTGAAAGTATTTACCTTAACGCTTAGCAATTATTAAGTATCAACCAAAAACTTCAAAGAAAAATCAAAATGAGATTTACCGTGAAGTAAAGCATTGCTTGCTCCTAAGGGATATTTCATCTAAAAAGCAACTTGTCTGGGAGCAGGATAAAGCAATTAAAATATGAAAATTTTTCTTGTACACCCTCCCTCAGTTGTGGTTTTATTTGCATTTAAATAAAACAAATAGACATCTTCTAACTACACAAAACAAATCTAAAGAGCAAATAAATCATTATGCACAAAACTCCCATCCTCTGCTTTGTTTCCTTTAAGTGCAAATAAATTAGACACAAAATTGAAATGACATTTAAGGTGAATAATTTTGAGTAATAAAAATGATAAAAAAAAAGCACTCGCAAAAAAATCTAGCCACATTCCTCACTTTAATGAGATTCAGTAGAACTTTTATTTTATCTGCTTTTTTGCTTGCTATAGAGAAAAAATTATACTTACCATGAGCAATCACGTAATTATAATATTTTTTTTTATATTTATGAGAATATATAATATATTCCAAGTAATTATAATGCCAACACCATGGTTACCTAAACTTTGCTCTGCTCAGCATTTGTTGCCGACTTTTCCTTATTTCTCTATTTGGGTTTTTTTTTTTTTTGCTATTGTAGTTGTCGTTGTTGTTTGCACCTTATATACAACTAAGTAGAAAATAGATGTTAATGAGTTCATGCTAAGGATATAATAAATATGTATGAGTTAAAACAAAAACTAGCTTATAATTGTATGAGAAAATGCCCTGGAGGCTTTCGAGTGTGTAAAATGTTAAACTATGTTTTGTTATATAAAAGTAATACTACATGCTTGTAGTTGATAGCAACTTCAATTAAAAAACTTTTTAACAAATTGTGCTTATAATACTAAAACTGTTATACACATACGTATAAGTTAATGCAACAGACATTCGTACAATAGACATCATTAAGTTTATGTAGACATTCCCCCACATTTACACATTTATTAAGTGGCAGCCAGAGTTTGCACACTAAAGCTCGAGATAATATGATATCTACCAGGTAACCAAAAAGAAAAAGAAAACATAATTGCAAAGCAACTACTGAAAGTAATATAAAGAAGATTGAATGGGCTGCCATGACACTATTGTATAAAGTGGCTAACAACAAACATCGTTATCATCAAATAATGTTAAAAGTATTGAATTACTCGTGCACAAATATTAATTGCCCTTAAAATTTAACCAAAACCATGACAATACCAGAGCAAAGGCAGCAAAGAGATTAATTATAATCATGAAACAAAAAATCTAACTACTGTTGCATATAAAATAACTCATTAAAATTTTCTTCACTTTTGAGAACATGTAGTATGTGGTTGTGGCAAAAGCAATTTAGCTTTAAATTTAATTGAAACGAAAATAAAAATCAGCAATTAAAATGCAACTTAAGCGAGTGGAAAGAAATTTGAACAACCACACAAAAATATTAAAATAAATTTTGCTTCACAAAATCGGCACTTTGATGCACATACGTTGCAAAGAAACTAAAAAGAAAATTCGTAAAAAATTTAACAATAAATGAAAGTTTGATCAAGGATTTTTTTTTGTTTCTTTAATATAAACTAAAATGTCTTTTTTTGCGAGGACTTCTCTTCATAAACAAATTTTCTAAGCTTGATTGATAATAACTAGCATACAATTTGTTGTTTTAGTTCTTCCTTAAAACCTGTGTAATGATTTTTGTACAAAGTTGCCAGACAAAAGTTTTTTCATATATCCTTTTTTAAAACTTAAAAAATTTTTTAAGCTGAATTTTAACTCCCGCATGCCTAAAAAATTAAATATGGTTTCAGTTCATTTTAGATAAGATTTTTCGTGTGAAATTCTAATACATTTTAGAAAAAGTTGTTCATTTAAAATATGTTATAAAATGCATAAAATTATATGCATAAAATATATAAAAGTAATACATTTATTTTGATGGTTTAAGAAACATTTTTCCTCATTGTGGGTGTCGCTTTTCCGGCAAAAGTCACTCGTTTTGTTTAATTTTCTTAATTGCTGCCATAGCTGAGTTGCTAGAGTTTGTGGACTAGCAGTAGTTAGTTTCTGGATTCAAATCAGCAAAGAGACAAAATAATTTATAAATTACCATTCAATTAAAGAAGCAGAGGACATAGTTTCAGAAACGATGCACAAACATCAAATCAAGTGCACAATCATCACTCTCAAAACAAATTTAATACTTCCATCTTAAATCAATGCCAGTCAGCGTCAAGTTGTAAATGAGTAAACTTAACGTCATACAAGAAAGTATGTGATGTATACAGCATGTTAGTTTTAATTTTTATACCTATTTTCATGAAAAAGTTCTTGCTTTTTTCGTTGTTCTTGCCAATTTCAATGATTTATTGATCATTTCATGAATAGAGTTTAATAAAACAAATGTATGAAATTTTTGTCTAGCACTTAGAATACAATATATGTATTCACAGCTGCTCTGGTTGTGAAATTAACATGAAGCGAATATCTTATTCCGATGAGATATTCTCGAAAAAATGTGTAACGTAAGTGAGCTCGACAATGTTTTAAAACATACGAACAACTAAATCATTTTGCCAGACTTTTTACTTTTCCAAACAACTCTTATACAACCAGCAAAACCATTAGTTGCTACGAGTAACTAAAAACCTTAAAAACTAAAAGTGTTTTTGAATATTCAAAAATAGGTTTAGTATAGTCCATGAAATCCAAATTAAATAAATTTATGAATTTACTTCGAAGCAGATCGTCCAAGAAAAGTGAAAGCTATTGCAAAACGTCTAAATTCTATTTTGAGTTAAAGATCTTGAACATTCAAAGCTCTCATAAATAATTTAACAATTCACTTAGTTAAAAGAGTTTATAAGGCTTTTACGAGTCAACTGACAAGTTGAATGGAATGAAGAAAATTTCAGGGGCACACAGATGGCTGAAAAAGAGAAAAATTCAGCAAAAGGTCTGTTTAAAACCAAAGTACTAATTACACTGTGCTAGTTGAAAAAGCCGACAAACGGGGCACCCAGTGACCAAACATAATACGGGTATGCTGAATTCAGTGGTGCTATCCGTTTTTCTAGGTTAGCTCGCGTTTTCGAGATTTACCGTTATTTTTAAAATGGAGGATGTTGCACTACATGTATTGAACTAACTAAAAACATTTTTCGTTTATTGAACTTTAGTAAAAAATCGAAATTCCGCAATAAAAAATTACCTTTATTTAAGTGCACTTCTTCCAAATTCAAGCACAGTGTTATCAAATAGAAAATATTTGATTAATTTTTTAAATAAAAGAGCCAATAGCTGCGTCATGGATGAAATGGCAACAAATTTGTATACTCTTTTTCTCTTGCATTCAAACATTTCGTTAATTTGTGATCCCTCTCAATTAAATGGCATTATAACTTATGCCCATTTTGAAAGCATTTCATCTCACCTGAATAATGTGTTTCACCTTCGGCGTCCATTAAAAACTTTAAAAGCTTTAGTGTGTTATATTTAAGTGCTGACTTTGTTTTGTTTTAACTTTAAATAAAAACCAATTATATGGGCATTTATTTTTGCAGCACATCTTTTACAAATACCATATAATCCTTTTTACCAGCAAGTATAAACTTTTATTAAAATTTCATATGCATTTGTTTTGGTTATTTTGCATGCAAACAAATCCAAACTTGCACTCACAACATAAAATGGTGTAACCAACACTTGGGCTTTCATTTATTTAGAGAGCGGGCTTGCTTTTACTAAAAAAATGAATAAAAAATAATCAATCATAAAATGAAATAAAATAAAAAATTGCGAAATTTAAATGAAAAGCATACAATCACATTTATATACTTGTTAAAAAAAAAATATGTAAAAATAACAAATTTTTTTGTTGCACAAAAAAAAATTCATCAATTTATACTTTAACTCTAGAGGTAGTGGTTAAGTTACACACACACTCACACGCATACTAGCTTCATATAGACATATAATGCACATTATCCTTTTTTTACTGGCCATGTGCATGAGTGTGTTTAAATAAAGTTTATTGAGTCGTTGCCAACAAACGTACATACGTACGTTTGAACATGCACTCCATAACTCCTATACAAAATATGCATTTGAATATTTTACATACAAATCGAATTTTCCTCAATTTTAATTGGATTTTTGATTGGTTCTCTCTACTGTCAATGTGTATTTATTATATTGTTGTATTATTTATATTAAAAACAATTTTTTTCTCTCTTTCTCTATGTACACGTATGCATATAGTAATATGATATAATGTAAATATTTTATGCATAACAACAAACAAATAAGCAAATAAAAACAGCAAGAAAAAAGCCTTCAAAGAATTTTCATTTGAATTTATATGCGTAATTCTATATGTATATGTGCATATATTTTAAACAATCAAAACTTTAAGATTTTTATGGTTATATAAACATTAATTATATTTTTCCTTAACAAATAAGAGGATTTTATGGAGAAAACAAAAAAAGGACTATTTCAATAGCAAAAGAAAGCCAACACACATCGTGTACCGAACGGACGGACAGCTTCCTGATTTTAAGCTTTATATTGAAAGTATTAAGTGCACATATCTTTATACGTTTTGCTAAATGTTGATATGAATTCATAAATTTGTTTAAAGCAATTCTTTTACTATCAGGAAATATTTATAACCAAAATATTTAAGCCAGATTAAAGAAAAATATTTTTTGCAAAAATTTTCATACTTCAATAAGGAAACGAAAAGAAAACTGTATGCTACAATTTAATCCCAAGAGATTGGTAATTAAATAATATTTAGTATTGTTAAATATAAAGGAATTTTTAAGAATTTTCAAAAAGAAAAAATTTTACATGTAAGAGGCTTTGCGAAAAGTATTGCATTGCATACACGTTTTAGAGAACATAAGCCTTCAACAAAAAATTTGTTCAATAAACTATTTTCTTTTCAACAAATTTAAAAGAATCATATAATTTTTTTGCTTTAGCAAAAGAAAACGTTACAAAATTTAAGCTGAGTGTCTATATACTTGGGTGAATGTTTGTTTGAAATAAATATTTTTTTCAGTGGACATTTTTTAATTTTTTGTTTAGAAATTTTTTCGTAATTATTTTTTATTGAGTTTATCAAGTTTTTTCTATGTGGTTTTTTTATTCACATTAATTAAATAAGACAAAGAAAACAGTAAGGAAGTCACCACACTTCTGGTCAGCACCCGTCCTTGAGCTCAGGGGCTCATGTTTTTAAAGCGTCTCTCACGCCACTCAGCCACTCAGTCAATTAATTGAGAACACCACAAATAATATATTCTGGGTAAACGCCAACCCCCTAAATATTCTGAAAATGGGCTCGCGAAAAATTGGAAATTTTGTAATAGACTAATAAATGTAATTGTTAAAGATTGTGTATTAATTTAAAAAATCTTGAGCATGAATACACTTAAAAGAATTTTCGTTCATGATCCTAATGAATTTATTTTATTAATAGTTTTCATTAATGAAAGCAAAATGTTCATTACGGCAATGAGTTTTCATAGATGTAATAAAAAAATTTCATTAAAAACAGTTCATTAGTTTTCGTTGGATTTATGAAAAAATGTCATCAAATCAATGAAAAATTTCATTAAATCAATGTATTCGTTCATTGAGGTTTCAAGTCCAATTTAATTTGTAAAGAAATTCGAATATATGGTAACATATTTTCGCATTTCGCAAAGGTTTTGAAGTCTACTGCGAGTAACACCTAAATAGTGGAAAAGTATTTTTGGAATATCTGTTATCAATAAGATTATCGGTAACCTTAATACTATACATCATAAAAATTATGTTTTGCTTTTATTAGATCAGTGAATCCTTAGTTAATGATTTTTTGTCATTAAGCCAATGAAATACTTTATTAGCTTAATGGCTAAAATTCATGTATTTCATGAAACGATCATTAATGTAAATTTAATGAATCAGAATTAAGTGATTCAATGATCCACAACGTCTGCTAAAAAAATTGTGTATTTTTTCATTAAATTAATATCGGAATTCATTGGATTTTTTTAACGAAATTTTTTTTGGTGTATTGCTTATAGTGATGCATGCAAATTATATAAAGAGATTTCACATGATGACGAAAAAATTTTAATATTTTTAAGTTTTCTAATGCAGCTCAGGCTTGAGCTAAATTTCGTTTATAAAATAAAACGTATTAATGTGTGTCATTTCTATTTAAATCCCTGCATTATTACCTTAATTTAAACATAAAATTTGCAACCAGCTCCTCTCAGTTTAATTCCTTCCAGTGTTTACTGCATACTGGCAAAATATCATCTTCATAATGTGATTTAAATGAAATATTGCCAGCAGCTCTTCTATTCTTCAGTTCGTTTCACACGCCATACGTATATACATATGTATTTATGCATTTACTTTCTTCGTACACTTAATCCTTAATTAAAATCAAGGATTACGGCAAACACAACACCAATACAATTTTGCCATAATTAAATTTCCATTTGTTATTTACGTAAAGTACACCACCGATGGTCAGTTTTAAAAAGACTACAATATCATACCATGCCCCTTAATAAAATAAGTAGCGATTGCTCTGTATAGACCTGCAAAAGCAGGCTTTTGTTTTTCTAAATATGTGTGTTTGTATATTTATAAATATCTTGTTCTTATTGCTGTGCAGCAGAAAATTGATAAGAATTAATTAGAGCCCCCGGAAAAGTTGGCCAACTTGTGTGCAATTTTAAATGGAAAACTCTCTGTTTCAGCAAAAACAAAGTTAAGGAAAGAAAACTTATAACAAGCATAGTTGCACGCAAATCAAATTACATTTTAACAAGCTTCAATAGCAGAAAAGTAAAATTAAGTAAGAAGAAAAAAAACTTTCGACATATTCCCACATACCTGACTGAATGTTTAAACGCAAAAGAAAATTAAAGGTAAATAAATAATTGAATTCATTAAGTTAATGAATAAAATAAAATGTACTGTCAATCTGTCTTTAGCATATCCTTCAAAGAACAACTCTCCCTCTCGCCGATATTGCTACATAAATAGACAATTTTGTATTATTTCGCTTTCGTAGATTTTCTTTCTCCACACAATAACGAAATGGCTGGCAACAACTTGTAAATATAAGCTAGTAAATAAACTCAAATACTTATGTGTATGAAAATACACACATACACACACACACTCAAAATGGACAATGAATAAATATAAAGAAACACACTGTTTTCTATATATGTGTATTCTTTTTAACCCATACTCCCTGTTAAGCAAAATTGTTACAAAAACATATTGACCCAAATAAAGAGTCTGATACTAAATAACCACCATATCTTTGAACCAGCTTTGTAATACTTTCACACTAACACATTTGAAAAACGAATGCTAGAATATAGTAAAAACAAAAAAAAAAAAAAAAAACATTTCAGTCATTGTGATGCCAACGGCTTTTGTTCAAAATTGATGATCAAGTATGTTGTTAGCGTAGGCAGATAGCGTTCTTTTTATAAAACTTATATCATCAAATACACCTCACACACCACATACCACACGCCACAGCCTTGCTCATGTAATTCTGTTTTTTTTTTTTCTCTCCTGATTTCATTCTCATTAATTTATCTATGTATAAACATTTAGCAAGTGCAAGCTCTTAATCAAACCCAGTTCGGGGCAGAACAAAAGCTGGAAGAAAAGAGTACAATATACAGCAAAAATAAACAGACAACACGAACAAACGAGCCATCACTTAATACAACAGCCATTGTTAGAGCTGTCAATCCGAAACATGCCAAAAAGTATAAAAGTTTACATTTATTTGTATTAAAAACTAAGGTGAAATAAATTAACGTTTGTTTACATTGTCTACTTATAGAACAGACACATATACAAAGAACCTGCTTCCACAATACTACATAGCATTTATAGTTTATAAAGGATGCATGCTACTCTTACTACCTGCTCTTACATGAGTGCGAATAACATTGTATGAGTGTGTGTGTGTGTGTGTGTTTGTTTATTGTGTCAACAATGTAAAATTTATTTACAAACACTTGTTTTAATAACATCAAACATGTCAAAAGCAATAAAATGTCAATTTAAGTTCAAGAAAAGTGTGTAGTTTTAAGATAATTATAAAAAAAATGAAGGTTGTTCTCATAATGTAAAAAAAGGATATATAAGGAGCAACCGGATAATAAAGAATGCAAAGACAAGCTTCTAAAATTTTTGAAGAAAACTGGAAGCATCAAGTTGTGGCATAATTGTTTCTAATAAAAAAAGAAAGAAAAAGAACAAAAAAGAATTATTGAAAAAAATTAAAAACAAGTTTTGTAATTATTCTTAAGCTTGAAATGCAAAAAGTTGGTGTATACATATTCTCAGTAAAATGGAAAGATAATCAATAAATTTCAGCTGAGCTGAACCTAAAAAATTTTGTTTAAGTTTTACAAAAAAAAAAAGAGAAAAATTGTTTAGCGAAAGGGGCTTTTGCAGAAAACCGTTATCTTACAATAAAAAACATAACTAAATAAAATTTCTCTACACAATTTCTTTACATTTTATATTAACAATTTATAGTATATTGCAAGGATACACATCAAGGGCTCAGGACAATTATTAACGTTACTATGCCAGTTTTTAAACAAATTAGTCGCAATTATTGTTTTCTTTCTTTATATTCTATAATTCGTTTTCCTAAAAAATTATTCCCAAGAAAAAAGATGTGTGAAATAAAAACTGTTTATGATTTGTCTCTTAAATTAAAGAAAACCAAGGACCTCAAGCTCACTTAATAATCACAAGATTCATATATAATTTATTTCATACTGTATAGCAGAAGAATTTTACGGAGAATTGTGTAAATACTTAAAACAATTCATTTGCCTTGCAGTAAAAGAAATTCCTATTGCATTGTTTTAATAAATTTAATTCTAATATATAATTTCCGTAATTTTCGATGTCCTTCTTAATGACTTCGTTGATTTATTTAATATTTTGTTTTCATCATATGCTCGTAAAATAATTGTCAACCTAAATATTTATGTGTGAATAACAAAAATTCCTTGCAATCTTTAAACACTTCATTAGTTTCAATTTTAATTGGTTTTTACATGTTTGGCCAATACTATTAATAAATTATTAAATATTAATTTTGTGTTTATGTTTAAGGTTTCTTAATTAAGTGAAAATACAAGCTGGTGTTCTTTTAAGTAAAAATGCCAAGGAATGTACAGTGATATACTCTTAACATTCGAATTTTTGAAAATTTATTGCTTGTAATAAGAAAAGTAATAAGTTATCTATTTAAATACATATTATATTCAATGACTGGAGACAACCGTGCATTATAATAGAATTTTTCCTAGAACTAAATTAAAAATTTTTAGTTTCTGAAAAGGATATATGGAAAACTTTCTTATTTTATAAAATATATAAAACATTTGTTTCTTCTCTAAAGACGTGCTATATTTTACAAATCGCTAGCTACAAAAATTTGCATATGTGTACCGCCACAAAATGTTCGAGGTTTTTTATGTATGTTTAGTTACAGAAAAAGGATATGTTAAAACCTTTTTCATTTTATAAAACATTTAAAATATTTGTTTGTTTTGCAAATACTACCTATATTTTACAAGTCGCTGGCATAAAATTAAAAAAAAAAAATTTCATATAAAAATGTTTATATCTTGAAAAATATTTTATGAACTACTTGAAACTTTTTCTAAAGAAGTGCTATATTTCACAAGTTGCTAGATACAAGAGATTGGAATGTTCAGTAAGCAAGATTTTCGAAATTTTTTATATTAAATTTTGAGCACCAAAAAAGGATATATGGAAAACTTTCTCATTTCATAAAATACTGCAAATATTTGATTCATTACTGAATATTTGCTGCATTTTACAAGTCGTTAGCTAAAAAAACCTAAATTAATTTTCTTTAAAAACTTTTTTTTCTTAATTGACTTTATAAAAAAAAAAAATTTTTTTTCAAAAAATTTTAGATTTCGTTATGATACTAGGTATTATTTAAAAGAAGAAAAAAACATTTTTTTACAAGGGTATTATGTGTTGTTTAAAGGGATGTGCGAAAATGTATTTGTTGCATTTTTTCAAAGTCTCATTAAGAATTTTGATCTACCATTTGTATGCAAAACTCGCAAGACAGAATGTAAATTGAAGAATAATATCAACAATCAAAAACCTTTAATAAGGGCTAATTGAAAATTTTTCTACTTATTATTTGCTAAAAATTCAACAGCCTTTTTTAGTTTTCTGCGGTAATATCCATTTTCCTAAAAATAGTATATATATTTTATTTTTCTTTTCATTAAATTTGATAGTCTTAAACAATTTCAATTTAAACTTGAATTTCTAATTTTTTAATATCAAAGGTTTTACACGTAACATGTCTATTAATTATGAGAATAATAATTAATAATTAATAACAATGATTGTCTTGTTTTGCTTTGTAAGCAAAACATTAACGTTTGTATGTACTTTTAATGTACAAAGTTGCATGTACATTTAGGAACGTTTAATCAACCTGTGTTTTTCTTAGACTCATGAATAATTAGAGAAAATTTTCAATAAATTAAAATTTATCGTTTAAGCTTAAACGTTTATATAAATTTTAATAATTCCTTTATATGCCAAAACACACTCTATGTAGAAGTTAACAATCTTAAAATCCATGCAAAAACATTTAACCAAAACTAACCAGACACAAAACACTAGATGAGAGGAAACAATTTTATCAAAACCCATAACGACATTTAAACAATAATGTTAATGTTTTATGTCTAATAGAGAGAAACTTTAGACACCAACTTGGTAGACACATTTAGAGATGTGCATGTAGGGTTGATAATGTTTGAAGAGAAATTGCCACAGAACTTATTATTCATAAAGTTATGCATTATACTTATAATCATATAATGTAAAATGTATTTAGATATTTGTATATAAAAGTTATAAATATTTCGTTTCTATACAAACTTAAATTATGCACTAGCAGGTTTCTTAAAGTTCTTTTTTTAAGTTTATAACACAAAAACTTTATTAAATTATTAAGAGTTGAAAACAAAAATTTCGAAAAGCATTTAAACTATTTAATCCCAACATATTGTTTCAAGTACATTTATGCTTTTGCACATACGGGCACACATAGGTCTGGCTCCTTATCCTAAGTTTTAGTCTAGTCTGGTTTTATTGAGACACTATCATTCCTGATAAAACGAAAACAAACGACCCACAACAAATGCTTGTAACTTATTAACACTTCAAATCATGCAAATGTGAAGGTGGCAAAATGGTGTGTGTTTTCCTACACACATACCTGCTGCAGTTTTATGGAAGTATATGCTTGCTGAAGATACAATTAGTTTAAGTATGTTACAGATTTCACCTTTAAACCTGCAGCAAGGCGAATAACAGGTTTTAGGAAAACACAAACTTTTTACAGCCAGCAACTTACATACATATGTATTATGCATAAGAGCAGCAACACCTTGACTAGTTAGATGGCAAATGTTTCCGTTTCCGTTAGCGAGCTTGAAATAATTATGATTATAATAACACTTAAAAGGACTCTTTTCGATAACAAAATTTCAAAATTTTCTACAGCTACCTGCCCTTACCCAAAAAAAACAAAAAAAAACCGTAGGGCATACAGTGGAAAAGCATAAAAGTGGGCGTGCCACCCAGGTTGCATAAAGCGTTTGTTGTGCATAAGCTTCATTAAACATATGTTTGTTGGCTTTTTTTTTTTGCTGTCGTTTTTTGTTACGAAAAAGTTGTGAGCCTTTTGTGTACTTCCTACAAAACTGAAATTCTAAGGCACTTTGCAAGGTATTAAGTATATTTAGCAACAGGATTTGTCATTATACTTAGTCATGGCAAACAACAGCAACAGCCAGTTAGAAAAGCAAGGATAATTAAATAATATGCTGCTTATGTCTACAATATAAACTGCTACTTTCAGTTCACTGTTAATTTGGCTGCTTATTAAACACACACACACACACACACAATACTAGCAACAACAAACCAGTCTCAGCATATTATCTGTAACAAAAATAAACTGGCAGGCAGGCAGACGGACTGGCAGACAGCCGGACGGACAGACACTGTAAAGGTGTAAAATAACTAAGCTAATGAAATATTTCCAAAAACTTAAATTAGTTAGTCATGGCTCATATGTTATATGTGCTTTTAATGACACTACAAAAAAGGACTAGTAAAATAAACGCTCAGAATTAAAACAGCATAATTAAAATGTAAGCAAGAAAAATTAACACCTGTAAATAAAAGATTTTACAAACGAAATATGGAAGTAGCATAGGATATCAGTTGTGTTATGTGTTGTCAAATTAATAGACAAGAAATCCATTTTTTAAAAACAACTGCTACCCTTGTGCTTAGTGAAGACAATTTTTCAGTTTTCTTATATTTTAAATATTACAAGCTAATTCAATTCTAAAAAAAAAGTAACTATGTCGCATCAAAACCGATCTTTTTGTTTGTTGTACAAAAACACTTGGTATTATTCTTGATTTGATAAATTCCCCAGGTAATGATACAAACAGCTATTTAAAACACTTTTCCTGCCCATCGGCGCTCTACTCAGTATTTTATATGGCTTCTTATATTTGTGTGTAAAAAGAATTAAAATTAGTTTTATCCAAAGGAAATTTTTCAGCTAGCATTGTCTTAAGTAAATCGAGAATGCTAAGGAGTTTTATCTAAGCCGTTCACGCTAATAGCTTACAAACTTTGAAATCTTAAACTAAGTTTTCTATAATTTATTTATACTACGTTTACCAGGTTCAATGTGGAGTGCACATTATTGTCATGATTGATATTATTTAGGTAATACATAGAAAACATCGAAGACTTAAGCTGGAGGGCAACTAGCTGTTTCAAAGTGACCACACTTCTCGTCAGCCCCGTCTTTGAACCCCAGGGCTCATGCTACTAAGACATGATATTTTTTTTTTTTAGAAAGAACTTGAAATCGATAAACTTAATACCAAATAATCATATAAGATAAAGTTTGAAGAGTAGAACTTTCTTTAAAATAATTAAGCCTAAAATCATGCAACAGAATTTATTCCAGAGTGGAATTACTAATTATTGGGTCTAAATTTTTCCTATACTGTTTTAACTTGAGATTCCTTTTGATTCCTCTTTTATTTCCATATTTTTTTTTTTTTTTTTATTAGAGTATTTCTCTACACCTATTGAAAAACGAAAAAATTTTCTTCCTGAAGTGGATATAATATTAAAATGTAGAAATGAAAGTGATCTCAATCGCAAATGACATACAAGTGCTGAGTTTGTAAAAAAGATTTTTCAAAAATAGCATAAGATTATTAACAGTTAAACTAGAATTTTGTTTAAATTTTTTTTCCATATTGAAGTGCCTTTGCTCGTTTTTTTTTTATCATAAAACTATTCCTTCTTCAGACCACAAAATATGGTTATGTTTTAGTGAAATGATTTTCTATAGGGCTGCATTCTCCCATTAAAAACAAATTGCTTTTCGGTCGGCAATATAAAAGTATATCTAAGTAATTTGGTATAATTATATATTGATGCATAATTTGTTGCAAATTTAAATATTTTTTTTATCTTATTGTAAAATAAACAATCCTAAGCCCCTTAAAACTAAACACATGAAATGGAAAAACTTTAAAATCATTTTGATTTTCTCCATTTCATTGTTCCAGAGCTTAATAAGCACTTTCATTTGCCAGCCGTGCGGTACATCAACTTTGACCTGAGTTTCAGACAACAAATCTGTATTTCAAGCTATACTAACTGCAAAGATTTTATAAGATAAGTAGTAACAGATAAATAAATATAGTGTGAATAAGTATTCAAATAAAGACGGAGCGTTTATTATTAGCAATGTTTACTCTTTAATGATTCGAACAAGACTAAAGTTACAAAGTAAAATGAAATATGACAATGCCTGTTTTGAAAAGGAAAATACAATACAAGTAAATAAGAATACATAGAAGAAATACGATAAGTTTGGCAACGTCGCCTACAGTCGGCCTCTCCTGACCCTATTCAGCGTCCGCGCTGAAGTCACCAATAGATAAGTCGTCATCGTCAGCCTCATCGGGGGTAGGAGTACACCATGGCTTTAAACCATCAGATGAATATACAGCATTGTAATGACGTGATGTTCGTTTCGAGCCTGGC